>JAEQBH010004079.1:0-404123 GCA_016808115.1 Tetrastigma voinierianum
CCCAATTTGCCATCTCCCCTTCCACAAATGCCACTCTTCCTATTTTTTCACCAAACTAAACTTGCTTCCATTTTTTTCTTTCCAATTAGTGTTCAAATTTTTTTTGGATTTTTTTTTGTGTAATAACTGAATAAATTAAATCAACTTTTGATATATATCACTACATTTACCTATATTAATAAGTAATTTAATAAATATAAAACAATATTTTTTTTCTTATTCATAATAAAATTTATTTATAATATTAATAATTTTCATATTTTAATCTTATTTTTTATACTTTTATATTTTAATTTTATAAACCTAAAATTTAAAAAAATAGAAATAAAACTCACAAGTTAAACTTTTTTAAAGGTAAAGTAATAAAAAAAAACCTTAACTATTTAACAAAAAATATTATTAATCATTTTAGTATTCAATTTAAAAGTAATATTTGAAACTGAATAAAATTAAAACGTAAATGTGTTATAAAACTAAAATTAACAACACTAACAATTAAAAATACTTTTAATTTATAACATTGTTACTTCTAAATCTATATATGAAAATTATTGGAATTCTTGTTTAAGGTTTTGATTTTTGAAATTTGACTAGGTGGAATCGTAATCGAAATTATATTGAGTACAAAAAAGAACCTAAATCTTTTAGGGCTTTGTGTCTTTAATTTGATATTGGAGTTTGCTGGAGAACACAACTTAGCACCCTTCTCTTTGACTGTACTTATGAGGACTTCCATAAGTAAGGGAGTCAAATTGGATTGTTCCTACATGTTTTTCTGGCTTTAACTCGCCGTTGAAAGCCTTAGAAGACCATAAAGGAATCTTTCCTTCCCAAAGAAGAAGCTCTAGCATCAGCTCTTACCATCAAGGTTGCTAAGAACACATCATAATACCATTTAAGGTCACTTAGTGTCCTACATCTTAAGTTTTGTAGAATTTCAGAAGTTCTTTCTCCATAAATGCTTGGATCACCTATGAAGTGTTTGGTTATAGCATAAACCAATCTTATGATTGAGTTTTTGTTCTCCTTCCTCATTTGTACTTTTTAAAAATATGAAATCTTTCTTTTCACTTAGGTAGTTTTCCACCAAAGTTTTAATGTGCCATTGAAACCTCCGTGACTAATTGACAAAGATTCCAATCATCATCCTGCTTGCAACAAGCGTGAGTCGCCATTTGCATTTGACGAAGCACAATGAAGATTTCATGTTCAGAAAGAGCATCTATATTCCAAGAATAGATGTCATTGCTATTATAACTATTTTGTTTTGGTTGTTTTTCCTCAAATTGTAAATCTGGAGGAGTAGGCCTTTGATAAAAGTTTTTTGATCTTTGATGCCAAGTTTTTAACTTGTTTATTTGTTCTTCTTCTTGTTCAGAAATATCTTCAGTAAGTTTTTCTGAAACAATAGAATTTGTTTGATCCACTTAAGAAGTTTACTTGGGTTTTTGAACAAGAGGGATCTTTTTGGCTCTAATTCACATCTTGTGTTAAAAGTCTTATCAATTCATCATTACTTTATTACTCCTAATTTAAGGGGTTTTATTGGTTTGAATATATTCTTCTTTTGTTTTTCTTCTTTTCTTCCTTTTCAGGTTTATAATTTTTTGTAAAGTATTTTTCAATTCTATTTAATTGAGTAGAAAGTGTCTTAGAATTTGATTTGTAAAATTATTTTGTTGCTGAATGCCTTTTATATCTTTCAGTTTTGTCATTCTTTTTCATCTTCTTTGAATCAATTTGTTTAAAAGGTGAGGGTATTATTTCTACACCTTGAGCCTTTATTTTTATTTCCTTCCAAAGGATGAAGATACCCACTTTCAGTGTATAGCGGGCCCCACCCCTGGCCCACCTTCCGACAGTGGGTGGTGGTCCCACCTCACAGGCTATCCCCCCAGCCACACAGGTTTTTCGCCTTCCAGGGCACTGGACCATGAGCTTAGATGGCCCATTCCGAGGTAGTTCCCACTACCAACCGAGCCAGAGCCCGCCTGGCGTAGGAACTACCTCGAACGGGTATCTAAGCTCATGGTCCTGTGTTCGAGCCCACTCTGGAGGCTAAAGAAACCCCGTGAACTAGGATAGCTCAGGAGTGGGACCCACCCTCGTCTGAGTGGGCCAGTGGGGCCCTTACAAAAAAGGCGCCTTATATCACGTGTCCTCACCTCGGCCCACTCCGACGGAGGGTTGTGTCCAATTCACAAGCTATCCCCCTAGCTCACAGGGGTTTCTTTCGCCTCCGTGGGCTCGAACCTGGGACCATGAGCTTAGGTACCCATTCGAGGTAGTTCCCACTACCAACTGGGCTACAAATAGTGACTTGTCTTCTTAAATGAACCAAGGCAAAAAACGTCAAGGCCATTTTTGATGCAAAGGAGCTGGGCTTGAGAGTTTTTAGAGAGAGTGCTTCTCTCTAGAATAACTAAGATCCGACCGTCTACGGCTCCAAGTAGAAGGAAAAAGGTTCTACGCAAGCAAAGCATGCTAAGTGGGATCAGGATCGTGGGAGTTTCTTCAAACTCCTTGAGGTAGGATTTTCTCCCTACTTGCGTGTTATTCCCATTTTTAAGGGTTTTTCCATGTTTCGGTTGGTTTGAGGCCGTGAGGGGCCGTTTGATCGGTCCCAAAACTTGGGACCGAATTATTTGAATTTATTTGAGATTTTTTGTTGGGTGGCCGTGATCAGCCCGTAATGTTAGGCTGTTTGTGTGGAATTTGGCATTAAAAATACATGTCAGATGATAAAGGCCTGAATGGGCCGCCGACGGCCCTAAAACATGTGGACCGGGCGGTTAGAATTTTGGGAGCCGATTTGGGCAATCTAGACACCGCATGGACTGTTATGGGTCCTTTGTGATAATTTATTCACTAAATTATGCTTGGGTGTTTATGAGACCGGGGGTAATAGGAAATTTTGGCCCAAAAAGTGAAACCGAGATTGGACATGTGGGCCGCCTGCACAAACCCACTATCAGGTTTCAGACCGCAAAATCAAATTCCTGTCAGGTGAATTGATAAAAATCATCCATGTGTTCGCATTCGACTTGTGTGAATCGAATGGATCGGGTATGTAGGAATTAATTTGGAGAGTTGGTTGATCAAAGAATTATTAGGTTAATGCTTGAGGTGTTAATAAAATGACGCAATTATATAGAATTAAATTGTGTTGTAAGCCATTGGTGATGATTATGATTTGCTCAAGTGAGTTAGATTGGGTGATGATTAGCTGGAATTACATGTGTGTAATTGTAGTCGATTGAAAATATGCATATTGTCATATTGTGTAAATGGTTTTGAATGGTATAATGCATTTTCATATTGACCGGGTAAATCCTAGAGTTATGAGTGCATGACAAGGTATTTTATAAAAACGGATATGGTTGCGAAAGGAATTTCAAAGGATGATATCTCGAGAATTGCTGGGAGATGGGCCACTGTATCACTCGACGAGGACCAGACTGCTTTCGAAAGCTCACCAACCAATTCACCCCTGAGGGTAGTCTATTTTACCTAACATTTTCGGTAGTGTATTTTCAAGAACAACGGGTTTTGTTTTGAAAATGATTTATTTTCATACATGGCTTAGGCAAGTGTGAGTGAGTCGGTGAGGACTCGTACATGGGATGACATGTAGACATTCAAGTAGGATCACGTATTTACTTGAGTGTGTGTTTAATTGGCATTGCACCGCACTTAGGTGGTGAGTAGCCCACTTAGTGGCGATTCTCCTAATGAAGCTTTAGCCACCCCGCCTGGGACCCCTTTATTTTTCAGTACAAGGAGCGCCAGAAGACGATCCATTTGAAGAAGCCGGTTTCAGGCTTGATGGTTCTTTTCAGACAAAACATGTATTAGAATTGTAGATTTTAATATATGTTTGTGTTAAAACAAAAGTGTAATCAACCATGTAATACCGGGGGAGATAATTGAGAATAGTCAGGATATGTGTTTAATGAGTATTAGTTATGGGCCCAAGTGGCCGTATTGGATATATTGTATATATTGGATTGTTTGGGACATGTATTTGCAGGTATTGTATTTGGGTAGAGCTCCCCGCGACAGCGGAGACTTTGCCCGATTTTCAAGTGGTGGCCTGCACCCGACATCCACTTGTATTCCGCGGCCGACTGGGAAATAACGGACCCCCGGGTTTTGGGCCACAAAGATTTGACTTCCATTCTTTTGGAACATATTTATTTGAGAAAAGGGATATTTTATTTGATTGTTGTCGTGATAAATATTTCAAAATATGTGTGTGAGACCCCTGAAAATCCATGTTTTCTAAGGAAGGATAAAATGGTAATTTCGTTGAAAACTCGAATTTTCTAGATCTCGGATGACGAAACGGAATTCACCTGGAATCGCCTCACGAATCTAGCCACGTCGACCTCGTCGACCTCGAGACATCCGGGTTTCTAATGCTGAGCCCAGGGATGCAATGACACTTGGTACGCTAGAGGCCCGTAGGCGCCACGTGTCCAGTGCAAGATGCGCCAAACTTCTTGAGGTCAAGTGGGGCTCACTTCTTGTGACACACATGGCATGATGCCACTGAGGGATATCTCATGTAGATTGATAAGATAAGGGGTAATCCAAGGTGTCCAAATGAGAAATGGACATGGCGATGAGAGGACTTTTCCTCACCAAGTCTTCCAATCGCTTGGGAGAGGGAAGAGAGAGGAGAGACCAACAGAGAAAGGGGAGAGTGAGGGAAGAGAGGATTTTTAGAGAGAGAGGCTCCACCTTCTCTCTTAAAATTCCCACATCGGACCGTTACTCCGACGAGACAAGGAGCAAAGGTTCTACGGCAAGGACTACACGTGGTTGGCCAGTTTCGGGAGTTTCACAAACCTTTAAAAGGTAGGGTTTTTCTCCTACTTGCTTTACTCCTTTTACTTATGTTATGTAAATGGATGGGGATTTGTTGAGACCTGATGGTCGTGGGTTTCTGGCCCAAAAAGCTTTGGACCGAAAGAAATCCCTAGAGGTTTTGGACACCACGCATCAAGCGGTGTTTTGCTTGATTTATGTGTGTCATGTTATTACCATGAGAAAAATAACATGTTTGTGTGATGTTGTGGGCGAGCTCCAAGATCACCGCCGGATAGTGTCTCAGCCCATGTGGAGCTTAAGTTTATGTTATTATTATAAACTCGAATAACATGATGTATGGATTAAATTATGTTAATATATGCAATGAAAGTGATATATTAGCATGTGTATTGTTTGTGTGCCATTGCATCGCACTTAGCGGAGTAATCCAAGTAGGGAAATTCCACTCACTGGCTTTGCTCAACTCGGGCCGCGGGACTATTTTTTTTTAGGTACCGAAGACTTCCGCTAGGGACGTGAACGCCCGGTCTTACAGCGAAGAAACGGCAAAGACGGCCTTATCTTGTAATTTTTGTTCTTTGTAAAATTCTGGGCAAGAAACCCATTTTTTGTATAAATTGTAATTAAACACAATTGTAAATAAATCATTTTTGTATAAAATATATAATTGTGTTGAATGGATATACGGGCCCAATCGGGCTGGTTTACACATGTACGTGCCTCACGATGTGAGACACGTGGATTTCTCGTTGACGGTAGTCAACTGACCCCGGATTGGGGCCACAATGTGAACATTGGAATATTCATTTCCATTGTTTCCATAGCGTTTGATACCATTGTTCTCTAAATTTCTCTTTTGTTTCTTGAGATAATTTTGAGAAAAACCATTTGCTTTTTTCTTTATGTTCTTCAGATTTTGCTTCTTTTCTCAAGTATTCTTTGTCTATTTCAAACACATTTTCTGTTGTCATCATGTTGAGCTGAGAGGGCTCATCATTTGCGACATCATTTGAGAAAATGTTGGAGGACCTATCTCGAGAGAGTTTTGAATGCTTGCTCAATTCCTGTATATTTTAAATCGGGAATAGTAGATGAATAGTCTACTTCTTCTAGGATTTAAGCCGATCGAACATTTGATCTTCTTCCTGGCGAGTTCTAATTTCTAAATAAGAATTAGAAGACCTTGCAGAACATGACCTTTGTTAAGTTTTTCTTGGCTCAAATTAATTTGAACATTTCCTTGTCCATCTTCTATTATGACAAGAGTTTTGGTTGTTCAATCGGTTTTTGAGCTAAGAGTCGTTTGAAATTCCATTCGCAGGATTGTGTTAAACATTCCCATGGAATAGGTTTTGGAATTATGACTGAATTTTTCTCATTTGCTTGCCAAATTAATGTTTGATCTTGTGAGGACAAAAGGCAATTTGGATTAACTAATGAGGTCATTACTTCAGTATACCCAGATACTATAAGTATATTTCTCGACTCAGATCCAGTCATAATTTTGAGTTCGAATGTTTAGAGTTGCGCCTCAAGAATGCTCTTATCATTCATACGCCTAACTCTCTAGATTTGATAATGTGTGAAATACACCGGTCCAAACGATGTATTTGTTTCCATTAATCCTAAAAGGGAATCCTGGAATTTGTTATGTCTTGCATCACGCAGACATATACATATAGGTTTGTCTAACCCTAACCTGGTTAAGGGTTTGGCTGCTACCTGGATAGCTCCTATATGTAGAATTTTGAATTTTCTTTTTGAATTTGTTCTAGATCCTTAAGATCTAGAAGTTCACAGTTTCGCCTCTCGTAACCTAATAATGAGTATTTTCGTAGATTTTGATTCTATAATCTTTTGAATTCAAAAGTTCCTATTTTTGCATAGTTCTTTAATATTTTGTTTTGGCATTTCCTTATTCTTTTGATATACTGTTCCTCAATCTTCTATAGAAACAGAAAAGTTTGTTTTCAAATTGTTGGGTGTTTTCTTGTATTTGGTCTTAATTTTGTTCATCTATCTTGATGAACTAGTATTTGAACTAAGCATTTACAAATTTTTTGATGAAATTTGACATTTCTATCCTTTCTACAGTAATTGGGATTCTAACATTTAGAGGGACCACCATCGGGACCACCTACCTCACTGGGCTTTACGGCTGACCAACGGATACACTGGGCTGACCAACACTAACTGTGGGAATCACAATTATTTTGAAAGAATACAAATACAAATTTAATCGTAATGGCGACCTCGTCTCGATACCACCCTCTACGTGACCTTAAACAATTTGAACATATATTTTTAACAAAGAATATTATTAAAATTTTGAGCAGAGTAATAGTAAATTTGATTCTTCAAAAGTACGCGGCGTTTGTAACAACGGGTTTCCTCAAGTAAACACCACTAGTGGGTTCAGGAGGTTTGAGGTGTTTCCAAACGATATACTATTAAGTTGAATATATTTGAACAAACATGCAAACAGTGATGCAATTTTGAATTAAATAAAGAAACAAAGATTGAAATTTGAATTGAAATTTATTGAACTTTGAAAACTTACAAACTTTGATGCAAGCTTTTGATCAGGAAAGCTTAGTAAGGAAGTTGGCTACAAGGGGCTCGCAGCTTCTCTCTAACTTCTTATCTCTCTAAACTTATCCTCGCCTAGCTATGAGACAACCCTCCTTATATAGGAAATTTTTGGATTTGAAATAAAACTTTGACGCCCACATTAAAGGGATCACATGACTTTTGAAGGGTCACATACTTTTTTGAAGAGTCACCTCGTCTCTTTGCTTTTTTGAAGAGTCACCGTTTTTGTGTCAAGAATTTTGTTTTCTTCTGCAAGTGGAGCTTTTGCTTTTTGAAAGTGGGGGACAGCCTGTCAACGTTTGAAATGATCTAAGATGCTATCACACCACTTGTGGGTCCAGATTTTCCATTCTTCATTAAATCTGTCAGAAGAAAGCATCCAGAATTGATTTCTTGGAATTTTTGAGCCTGTACATTCTCTGAGGCAAAGGCTTTTGAAGATGTTGATATCCTCCTTATCATCCTTACTCAAGGGGAGTGAAGGGGAGGCCGTAGCACATGTCTTCATTTTGGCCGAAGAAGCGTCGTGCCGCTTATCGTATCCTCGCCTCCCAGTCCGAGTCAACAGCTTTGAAAGCCTCTCGTTCGCTTCTGCTTGGATTTGTTTGATAGCCGTAAGCTGTATTTGAAGGAAATGAGTTTCGTTATCGGGCCCGCAAAGGTCAGGGACCAAACGTACCTTGGCCTTTGAAGAAGAGGGCTTTTTCAAATTGGGCTTTTGGGCTTCAGTCCATTTTTTGACAGCATCAAAGCTTTGGGCTTCAGAGATTTTGAAAGCGGCCCACCATTTGATTTTGAATTCCCTAGCCAAAAACTTAGGGAATGGGCTTGGATGGGATTGATGGGTACACAAATCCCAACAAAGAATCCAAGGGATTCTCTTTAATCGAGAACAAAAGAAGCGAATACTATTTCCAGGAGTGGAAAAAGCTTGGCAGCTTGATTTGAAATAATCAAAACTTTGGTGATTTCGTGACGTAAAATACCTGGATTAGCTCCCATAAGAAGCCATCATTCCTAAAACCAATTTTGGAAAGTTTTTTGAACTTTTTCATCCCAGCTTAAAAAACCAAGAAGGAGTTTTCGCCCGATACGTAAAGTATGGTACCAAGCATTTTTGTAGTCATAAAATCAGTGTTTGAGGATCAAAATGTTCAGAAGTCTTTTGTGGGTAAAAATATTTTGACCCCAATCTTTTCATTAATGACTTTCAAAATTTTGCATTGAAAAGCAAAGTCATTACCCCTGTGGTTCATGACATGAGATATTTAACAGACCGTATCTACGAGTATGAATTCTGTGAGAATTTACGGGTTTTTAGTATTCGTTGGAAATGAAATACTTTTCATTTTGAAAATCTTTTTGACCTCAATCTCACCGAAACTCGGATATATGATCAAAGTTCCTAAAATTTGGAAGTAACAATTTTTGTTCTTTGTTTGGTATGCAAATTCGAGTTGGTGTTTGAAAAGAAGCGGTTAAGGGTTTTCCCCAAAATCAAACGATTTAAAGTTTGAGGCCTTTTCATTGCATAAGAGGCTTTGATGGGTTTGATTGATCCCGGCTTTTGCCTCGCTTCATTTTCCCGTAAAATCCCGTGAAAGGAAATCGTGCAAAACATTTGAAGATCCTTCGATAAATTCAATTTCAAAATCAAAACAGATAAAATAGCTTAGTTATCCGGCAAAAACTGCTTTTGAAACTAAGCTTTGAACATCTTTGCACATTTCTTTTGCGCCTTTTGCAATCAACTCTTAAAAGAAATTTCATTGAAAACATCACTTTGAAATTTTTTGAATGCATAAACAATGGCTAAAATTTCTTTTTAATCATGGAATAATTCAATCGTGGACCACTCCAAAACACCAGTGAAATCTAACAATTGAAATTTTGTTTTGAAAATCTTGTTTAAATCCCACCATATCCTATTGGAGGCACTGTCTCTATAATAGGAAAGGCTTCGTGAAGGATACCTGGCAAAGAAGTTCCTAACCTGATTTTGACTTGTTTGACTACCCGGGTATGTCTTCACTCAAGTGTAAAGGATTTTTCTTTAACCTTTTGAAATAAAGGCTTGATTAAAATCCTAAGATTTGGGTAAAACTCTTCAGCTACATAGTTAAGGCTTCCTAAGAACCTTTTGTAATTTGTTTTATCTTTTGATTTCATCAGAAATTTGTTTGCAAAATCTCATTGCTCTCAGATAGGGGTTTTATTTGGCTCAAGGAATATCCTGTACTTCCCAGTGGGGTCCGTTGACTACCCACAACCTCACTGAATGGGGTGCGGAGGTCGGGTTACCCACGCCATCTTTAGGAAAATTCCGCAGCTCCCTTTGTACGGAGCTCTACCAAATACGTAACCTCGGGAGGCAAACCCGTCCTACAAATTCCAATGATATAATCCCAAGGATAACAACATGGATAAAAACGTCACTGGGGCCCCATAAACAATATCCATCAAACTATATCAACCATGTCCCATAGTTCCCAAGAGTAGTAAATGGCTCCCAAGTACAACATATATCAAAATAGAGAGTTCTAATACATATGGAAAACCATCAAAACCACATCCAAATTTTCTTCTTCAAAACTCTCCGACTTCTGGGATGAGCCGTCCCCCGCAGACGCGCCCCTGCACTGTGAAATAAGGGTCCCACGATGGGGTGAGCTAAAGCTCAGTAGGAAAATCGCCCTAAGTGGGCTACTCACCACCTAAGTGCAGTGCAATGTTCCAATTTAAACAAACATTCAAGCAAATGCATGATCCTACTTGAATGTCTACATGACCAACTCAGATCCCGAGTCCTCACCGACTCTCTCACACTCGCCTAAGCCTCGTATGAGAATTATTATTTTATTAGTGGACAACCCTCCGATGTATATATATCAATTGGGTCGTCCGACGATTGATATATATAAATTGTACGGGACTACCCTCCATGAATATATATCAACTGGGCTGCCCGAATGCTGGATATTATTTAGTTGGGGACTACTCCTCCCACCATTTTACATTATTAGACAAATCCTCCGAAATCCATATTTTCTAGACTTGTCTCATGCACTAACTCCTATGGTCCTGTGGATGTTCCTGGTATGGAATGCATGTAAGCCGCCCAATACAGCTTTTAAAACCACATGCAAATATATAAACATGAATATATTTACATAATTAAAATTAAATCACACAAAATGTTATGAAATTATCATTTCAACACCAAAAATTAGCTCACTTAGGCTAATGTCCAAACACAAGCAATTGATTCGAATTACTTAATCAAACCCGCATTTTCCTCCTAAAATACATTTGGGCACTCCTTCCTAGGAAATGTGAAACCCTAGGGTTTTCTGCTCTAGCTCAAACAATTTTTATCTGGCTCATATATAAACCCGCATCTCATGGCCATTCCCGGCCTCAAATCCATTCAACACACAATTCAACCCACAAAATCAACATTTTCATACCCATACAGCCGTGGAGCAGCTACGGCTGCTCCATTTGGTTTTAAAAAAAAAAAATTTTGTATTAATTCGGTCCCATTTTTTGGGACCGATCCAACCGCCCCTAATGGCCTAAAATCGACTCAAACATTCGAAACACTAAAATGGAATAAACCCAAGTAGGGAGAAAATCCTACCTCGAGGAGTTTGAAGAAACTCACTAAAACCGGAGTCCACGCTGCAGAGCCTGCTCCAAGGTAGATCGCTTCTCCCTTCTCACTCCGAAGTCCGCCAACTGGCCTGATTGTGTGCAAACTTAGAGAAGGGGCTCTCTCTAAAACTCTCTCAACGGCAGCCATCGGACCGAAAATAATGGCTTCTCACGCTTTTGGCTTGTCTTAGGAGGAGATGAAAGACTATTTACTCTTTGTCTTTTAGAGGACTTAAAATCAAATCTCTAAATGACATGTATGTCCCTTTACCAGATTTGATATTCGCACTACCTCGCCGGCCCATTTTCATCATTTCATTCACCATACCACTTAAGGTACATGAGTATTAGCGTTATATGTGGCTTTCGCCACATCAAACCGATTTACTTCCGCATCTCGAAACGCGATGCTCGAAAAACGTGCCGATTACACCGATCGGGCTCTGAAAATTACTTAAATTTTACGTGCTAACTAGATTTCGTGGAGACTCCATCCTGCAATCTGCAATCCGCTTCATCATCCGGTTTCTGCAGAATTGGCCACGGATTTTTAACCGTAATTACAATTTCAGAATAAAATTACGATTTGCCCCTTATTCCGTAAATTGGAATTTCTCGGGTCTTACATTCTCTTAAAAGGAATTTCTCGTCCGAAATTCAAGACAATTATAAACACTCACATGCATATGCAAATTTATAATGTACCATGCATGTAAACGAAGTTAGTTTAATTGTTAAACAAACTAAACTACGCACCTTCATCCCTAAACAAGAAGGAAGCATGGCCCAAGATTGTGTCATCGCGCTCCCACGTGAACTCCTCCACCCATAGTGTCTCCATAGTACCTTCACTAGTCTCACGCTTGCGCCGCAAACCAACACGGGCTATCAATGCGCACCGGGTCCCTCCTCGAAGGTCCCATCCGTGTCAACCCCATCTCGTCCCCAATCCACTACACGGGTCGGGTCTCAAAGGCATCCGAGCATGGAGACGTGAAACACCTCATGGACACCGACATGTCGCGGTAACGCCAACCTGGCGACGCGAATGCCTACCTTCCTGGGCATCTCGAAGGGCCCAATGAATCTCACATAGCTTCCCACGCCGTTTTAATCCGACTACTCCCCTCTCAGCATCACCTCTCAAGAAGACGCGAGCCCCAACTCAACTCTAAAGGTCAAGGCCGTACATCCATAAATTGGCTGCCTCCGAGTCAGTGAGACGCCGCCAGATTGCTTTTACCTTTCTCGAGGTGTCTCTAATCAAATCAGACCAAATGATGGAGCCTTCCCACCCTGGCCCAACATACGCGATTCACGGCCTCCTCCTATATAGTGCCTGTGACAAGCACCAGATGTCGCCTGGTAACTTTTATTGTAGACGAATTCTACTAAGGGCAAATGCTCCTCCCGGGCCTACCCTTATGATCTAGGACGCATAACCAAGAACATGTCCCTCTATCACCTCAGATAGTCCTCTCAGACCGACCATCCGTCTCGTGGGTGGAACTGCGACCATCGCCAACCTGTACCCATAGCCTTTGAAACTCTTCCAAAAGTGCGTCAGAATCTCGGGTCTCTATCCCGACACTATAGATACCGCACTCCATGTAGCTCCGACCATCTCTACGAATGTATAACCGCGTATCTCTCCAAGGCGGCGTCATCCGCGACGCTAGAAAATGTGCCGACTTCGTGAGCTCTGGCCCACTATCACCCATACCGCCGCCATGCTTCGCTACGTCCCGTGCGTGCGGGTCACAAAGTCCATCGTGACGTGCTCCCACTTCCACTCCGCCACCTCCAATGGCCGGCGTAGCCCCGCCGGCTTCGATGCTCACTTTACCGCCGGGCATGTGAGACATCGCCGAACAAAGTCCCCTACGTGTCTCTTCATCCACTCCACACACCGGGCGACGAAGATCCCGTACATCTTCGTGCCACCCGATGTACGGAAAATCGGTGGCGTTGAAACTCCCTAAGAATCTCCTCTCTCAAATTCCACAATCTGGGAAACCACTATATTCGTCCCTATATCAAGATCACTATCCGCGTGACCGCCCACTCGTCACCCGCATCTAATCGTATCATCCCCGGGAGTGGACACTATCTCTGCGCCCTTCCACTGACTCCAATCACTCGCTCAACGTAGACGGTGTGTAGCCACTAAACTCCCCAGTACCCGACCGCCACACAGATCAGAGCTCCAACCGACCTTACGCTCGAAAAGATCCGCCACTCCCGAAGCTACACCAACGCAAGGCCTCGTGACCCGACCGAGTGCATCGCTACTACATTTGCCTTGCTCAGGGTGGTAATGCAAAGTGAAGTCATAATCCTCTAGAACTCCATCCATCTGCAAGTACTCAGCGCATATTCACAAGTGAAAAATGTACTTCGACTTTTATGGTCCGAGCACACCCGAACTCCCCTCACCATATAAGTAAAGGGCGCTGGGGATCTTCAAAGGCGAAGACTACTGGTCGCCAACCCATGTCATGTGGGTAATTCAGCTTCACATGATTCTTCAACCGACGAGAACCATAAGCTACTACCCTCCCTGATCGCATCAAAACACATCCTAATCTCGTCCCGAGGCATCAAGCAATACACTGCGTACCCCGTCCCGTCTGAACTATCAAGATGGGAGCCGGCAAGTCTCTTCCCACTCCCCGGAATGCCTCCGGCACGGCCATCCCACTCCAAACTTGACCTCCTTCCGGTCAACCTAGTCATAGGTGTCGCTAATCCGAGAAATCCTCAATGAATCTCTCCCGTAATACCCAAACAATCCCAAGAAACCACGATCTCAAGACCGACTCTCGGCCTCCCGCAACTCATCACCGCCGACCAGACGCCCCAACCCGGGTCCGTCACTAATTCACAACCCGCCAAAACTTGTTGACTTGACCAAAGAACACATACAAATTTACGACGTTATTACCAAAGGACTATTGTCTAATCCCCGGCAACGGCGCCATAAACTTGTAATGAAGACCAAATGATGTTTATGTGAAAATATGGTCAAGGGAGTGAATGTGGTAAATACTCAAAAACTGAATTGAAACAAAGTAAGTATACTCAAAAATTGAAATGAAAAGTATTACCAACACTCAACCCCTTTCCGCAAGTGCACGGGTCATACAAGTAATGGGCGGGACTCTAGGAGTCCCGATATCGTATCTACGAGGATTGGAGGTTCTCTAATTGGAATTTGATCACCCCGATTACAAGGGGCTCTTCACTATTTAGGGTGACCAAGTAGGGATGTCGAATGAAATCAATTTAATTGAAACAAAACTCATTTAAAACTAATCCAAAATCTACCAAATAAACAACTATTTAATTCTAAAAGGTATAAGAGAGTCACTAGGAGATGGGGATAATTGTTTACAAAACAGCTTTGTATTTCCTTGAAAGTGCAACATTTGTGAGTTGAATGGTCGGATTTGTCCAAGAGCAATGTAAGATAGCTTCGATTTCCATACACCGATACATTTCACTTTAGTTAGAGATCCATATTCCTTTCAAGACAAATGGGTTCAAATAGCTACTTGTAAAATTGACACTCTTTTAAGATTTGATTGTTTTTCTTTTTCAATACTTCACAACCATGTGTCTTAGGACTAAGAATTTTCGCCTCCCCTGTATTGTGATAATGCAAGCCTTCTCCAATAATCGTATCTCGTCCCTTCAAATCTAATAAAATTTTCTATCTCCTTGATTAGATCTTTGCAACACAGGATCAAGATCCTTTCATCGCATTGCTGGAGAAACTGATCAACTAAATTGATACATCATCTAATTAATCCTCACACCATGAGTAAATTAGTGATCTATCATATAATTTTCGTGAGTTCATTAGTTCCAAGATATTAGTCTTAACATACCCTAAGTTACCGCTCTTACTCTCGTGAATCTCCATCTCGTGTCACCGTGAGGGCCTCCCCGGAAATCGTGAGCAAAGATACAAATTCTTGGGTATAAGCTACTAATATTCGAACACCATTAAATGAATGTTATTTCAATTATATAAATTCAAGATTCAAAACCCACAAAATAACTCGAAATCAGAAATCAATGTTCAACATCAAAACCCAACCCTGTGAGTGGTGTTTAATGTTTCATTACCGGATTCCAATCATCACCAATCAAACAAAAAGTAAGAAAATTACAAAGAAAAATCAAGAGAAAGAAGAGAAAAACCCAGATTCAGCTTAAATCTTCGCCTCAACAAAGAATAAATTGAATATCTTAGTACAAAGACCGAAATCCCTTCAATAGAAATAAAAATCAGCTTCTAAAACTACCTAAGACTCTTATTAAAATAAAATCGCAACAAAACTAAGAAAATGGGCAGTTTAGAGAGAGAAAACCCATGAGAGAGAGAAAATCCAGATTTCTAGCTTCAATATTTGTCTGAACATTAGTGAAATCTGAACCTCTGATGTACAGCACCGAAAATATCTTCAATAGAAATAAAATCTACAAAAAAATAACTCGGGATCTAAAAAGAATCAAAATCTATAGAAAACTGGAAAATGGGCGCCTAGAGAGAGAAAACCCCATGAGAGAGGCGCCCCAATCTTTCCGCGCTCTGCCTCTTTACCTAAAAAAACTAGTATATATATGGTCCTAGGTGAAATGGGCTTGAAATTAGGTCAAAACTCAATTTTCTACTTTTTCAAGTTTTTGCCGGCAATGCTTTCCGTCGCGGGACACCATTTTCTCAGAAAGCCACGACACTACCTCGTCAAGGACACCAAAATGGTGTCACGACACTGGGCGCTGGCCGCTGACACCAAATGGTGTCGCGACACCAACAATCTGTCACTTACCTCAGCCTTTCGTCACGCATCGCATTTCCGCCGCGACTAATTTTCCGGATGCGAATCGGTTTTTTCTTCTCTCTAATTTGCTCCGGGGCCATAACTTCTTCGCTTTAACTCTGATGGCGTGTGAGTACTGCTGGAAAGATCTTTGAATGTAGAATGCAGCCATGAGGAATTTGAACCATTTGATGTTCCAGATGGTACAGAAAAATTAATCTTCCCAAGAGCGCGCCGTGAGACTCTCGCTGACTCTTCTTTGGAAATATATTGCCTACTTCCTGCCAAATCACTGCCATCAATAATCCTACAAAACCAAGTTTAGAGGAAATTTTATGAGTTTTACATGAATATGGATATTAAATGCACAAAATAGCATGTGAAATGAACTCAAAATATAGATGAGTTTTGCATTCATCACAACGCGTGGACTCCGGGATCGGGAGTTTCTTCAAACTCCTTGAGGTAGGATTTTCTCCCTACTTGGGTTTTATTCCCATTTTAAATGTTTTACTAATGTTTCGGTTGGTTTGAGGCCGTGAGGGGTTGCTTTGATCTATCCCAAAACATGGGACCAATTTGTGGAAATTCGGGATTTTCTTATTCGGCCGTGGACTCCAGCCTTTAAATTTGGGGAGGGTCGTTGGGTGTTTTAATTCCAAAATATTTATCGTTAATCATGTATTGGTTTGATCGAGGCTTCTGAATGGTCAGTGATTGCGGGTTCACTAAGTGAACAAATGAGTTAGGATTTTTCTGTGGGAATAGTAACCGAGGGTTTCACTATTCCCTAAACAAAGGTTTTCAAAAATATATTTCAGGTGAAATATGTGTTTGGTCAAGTGATTCAAATTGAATTACTTCAGATTGATCATTAGCCTAAGTGAGCTAATTTTGATGTGATGAAATGTATAATTACATAAATACATTGTGTGATTGATTATATAGTATATTCATGTTTATATATTCAGATGTGATTGGGATCAGATTGGACCTGCACACATGCATTCCATATGCACTGAACATCCTAGGATTATGGGGAGATAGTGCATGAGATGAGTCTAGAGAAAAATGGTCTGGAGGGGTAGTCTAAAATATAAAATATCTGGAGGGTGGGGTCCAAATCAAATAATATCAATCGTCTGAAAGGCCCAATTGATATTCACCTGAGGGTAGTCCCATAATCACCGAAACAATACATCAACCGCTTCCGAGCGCCCAAATGGACATATATTCATCGAGGGAATCCACAAACAAATAATATATCAATCGGCCTATGCCCATAATCGATATATATACATCTGAGGGTTGTCCACTAATAAAATAAATAATAATTTCATACAAGGCTTAGGGCGAGCGTGAGAGTAGCCTATGAGGAATCGGATCTCGAAGTTATCAGTGTAGACATTCAAGTAGGATCATGCATTTGCTTGAATGTGTTTAATTTGGAACATTGCAATCGCACTTGGGGTGGTGAGTAGCCCATTTGGGTGGCGATTCTCCCATCGAGCTTTGTACCACCCCGTCGTGGATCCCCCTTTGCTGTGCATGAGCGTGCGAGGAGACTCGCCTCGGCCCTGGGAGAGAGGTCGGTTCTTAGAAGAAAGTCGAATGTGGCTTTGCTGATGCTTTACTACGTATTAGAACTAATTAAGTTTAATATATGTATTGCTTAAGAGTGAAGATATTTGTAACTCAGAATCATGGAATATATATATACTGGTATTTTATATCGATATATTTGATATATATATCGCATATATCGATCGCTTCGGGGATAAAGTTATACGCAGTTTTGTAATCGTAGAGCCCTCGTACAAAGGAGACTATGCCCGATTAAGTGACGTTTCTGCAACCCGACGGCCCACTTGTATTCCGCGGGTCGGGACGGTAGGTCAACCCGACTCCCCGGTTTCGGGGGCGTCACAACTGCATCGTAGCTGTATAATGGTCACCTATGGAGCTCGGGTTCAGTATCCATCACCACTAGGTGGTATGGTGAGTATAGGTTTATGGGAACCCATGGATAGAAAATTTGGGCTTGTGCCATAGCCGATAAGAGCATCACCACTAGGTGGTTTGACGCTGAGTTTAGGTATGGGATTACCTAGGAAAATCACGGACAAAACTAGGGACACTACGTGCACGTGTGTTGATGTGTTTTGTGTGATTTTGTAAATTAATTGGTGATTGTGTGTATAACATGGTTTGTAATGTGTTATAATGTTGTGTGCTTGGTGATTAGCACATAGATGAGTTAAGGAAATATTTTAGAAAATGCTCGAGTGGTATAGTGTACAAAACCCAGAATGTATCGAAGGAAAATAAATTTTAATAAATTTATTGGATGGGAATTGAAGAAAATAGAAGAAAATAAATTTAAATTTATTTGAGCGAGAAAATTTTTCAAAGGGAAAATGGAAAAAGAAAAATAAATTTTATAAATTTATTTGTTAAGAAGAGGAGAAAATAATTTTCTAAGGTTTTATATAAAATTGAAGAAAGTGAAGAAAATAAATTCTTATGAATTTATTTTTGATGTATTATGGAAATGGAAAATGATTTTAGTGGATTTTTAGAGATTTTTCCAATTTCGAAATAAATGAAAAAAAATTTAATTTTTAAGTAAAAATCGCTGGGTTACCGCCCAAATATATTGAAACAGCCCATCGCTTTTATTGCGCATGGTGCTCTCATGGCCGGAGTGCATTGTATCATGGTAACAAAATTTTGTATCAAGTGTTGCCGAGGTTGTATTGCAAACTTAAAGGGCTTCTGTAGGGTGAGAATCAGATGCAATGTATGAGGTAGCTAGCCATCAGACAAGGTGGATCGTATTGCAAGGAAATACTTAAAGAGCGAAATCAGATTGAGAATACAAATTTTGAAATGTAGAGAAGAAGGTTTGAGTAGTTTAATCATCAAGAAGAGAAGCGAGAATCAGATCGCAAACATTATATTGCAATATAAGGAAGCAAACAACATAGAAATTGTATTAAAATATACAAGAGTGTATTGGTAAAGGAAAGGAAGTTGGAAAATTGTATCGCAAGGTAGTAGTGAAGAAGGTAATTGTGTTGCAATACAATTTTTGTATTGTGACGAACAGTAATCCATGAACAAAGTAAACCGTGAATAGTAATCGCGAATGCGAATCCGTGAATAGTAACTATGAACAAAGAAACCGTGAATAAGAATCGAACATTAACGCTGACGGTTAACCTGCGGAACAAGAAATTTCGAAAAAAATTTTTTTTGAAATCAAATAAAAATAAAATTTGATAAAATTTTGAAATAAAATTTCAAAATAAAATTTTCGAAAATAAAGTTTTGTTGAAAACAATATTTTAAATGTATGGATTGCCTTGCATTACCGTAAATGCAAGGACAATGTGTATACACTGATTTATGTGTATGATTAGTGTCTCGGCTGTGGTTGTGCCTTGTGAGATATCAGATGTAGTTAACTACCATTTGAAATCGTGATCAAGGCGGGTGGTAGTTATGTGAGGGAAATTATATTATGCATGGTGAAATGCTGAGCAGAAAAGTGCGGTAAATACTAAGGTTATGAGTAATGACCTTGTGGATTTGAATCATGAAATGAACAAAAGGGCATAGAAACCTAATTGAGCCAAATAAATTGAGTGGTTGAAATTTAGCGCCACTTAGAAAATGAACTGGCCGGGCTTCATGGTTGTCAAGTCTATTAGTAATCGCAGATTCGCATTACTAGTTGGGACAAGTGAAAATTAAATGACTCGCCGCCATCGAATCCAAGATAGATGGCTAGTCGAGACGAGGACGAGATGCCCATCGGTAATCGTAGTCAAACACCCGCCTTGTTTGATCGCCAGACTTTGCCGAGGTCGTAGGTATTGAAACAATGCTATCGCACAGGCGGGTATAGTAGGTAGACAGGAGATCCTAGTAACCTCCAGAGGTTTAGACGACATCTCGAAATTCAATGTGGGGTAGAGATCCGATGGTGGTGTGACCATCTGTCTGGGCGCAGACCCAGAAAGTGTTAGAGGCTATGGAGATTACCTCCACGCGACCTTGATTAGACTAGTCGGGTTCTAGCTGTGAGAATGAGGCCCAAATATACGTGGAAATGGGCAAGGACCCCAGAGACCTTGGGAGGAGCTGCCAGACGCGGAGTATCCCCAGTGGAATAGGCGAGAATAAGAATGATAGGTCGAGGTCATGAAGCCAGAGATCTCGTGACTCTACCACAGGTGCGGGACCTCGGTACTATGGACATGTCGTAGTTCGAGCGTCATCCTCGATGGATCGGGTCGATACTTACAAGGTTGTTATCGATCGCGAGCTGCCAGGAGAGTTACCGCCTTAAGGCGCGTGGACTCCGCTCGTGATGGTATTTCGTGGGGAAAATCATGACATTTCGCCCGCATGCGATACGAGTCCAAGTATCGTGGATACGCTAGGGGGTCAGGGCCTCGAGCCTTACTCCTAGAGGACGAGGAGGGATCTGACCGGGATTCACCTCGAAAGTAAAGGTGCAAATATGTGGATGTGTTTCCGTGACGAAGCTTACCCGACTACCTCCACAGAGGGCAAGACTTCTGGTGATCGAAATACACTGGTACTTCTCCCATCCTATGACTGCACAGATGGCAATCGATCGAGTCGGGCAGAACCCTGAGTCCAAGCAACAAGAGCTATTGGATAAGGGTTTATTAAACCGAGCACTTCACCACTGGCGCCTTCCTGGCTCTAGTCACAAGAAGCAAAGGACAAGACCCTTCGACCGTGCATTGATTACTCTGCCGCTTGAACCGGTTACGATCAAGAATCTGCACTCCACAATGGTGATCGATGATTTATTTGACCAGCTGAGAAGAGCGAGTCTACTTCAAGATGTACCTTCGTGACCGGTTACCATCAACTGAGGGTTAAGGAGACAAATATCCCCAAGACTCAAGCAGACGCCAAGCACAGCACTCAGCTTACTTTTATGATGCCCATTGGATTGACGCACGAGCTTGAAGATTTATGGATCTCATGCATAGGGTGTTCCAACCCTATCTGTGATCGCTTTGTCGAGTCTTCAGGATGAGATTTCTTGATCCCACTCCCACGAGCTGGAGCATGAGTATCACTCGAGGATCAAGCTTTTGGCTAGCTTGTCGAGAGATTCATCACCGTACGCCAAGTTTAGTAAGTGCGAGTTTTGGCTTTCATCGAGGTGGAGAGATTTTGGGACACGGTGCAGTATCAGAGTATCAATCGACCTAGAGAAGGTCAGAGGCAGCGATGAGTCGAGAGACCGAATGTCAATCTTGGGAGATGCGTAGTTTCCTAGGATTACTGGTACATGAGACACAAGAACGGGGTTGAAGTTGTCCATTCGGGACAGATCGTGAGGGACTCGCCTACCGATATGGAACCCTATGAGTCGACTCCATTCCCGACCATAGAGAGAGAAATCGAGGATACCGAAACACTCTGGATACGGTGTTGGTAAGCAAGAGGGAGGATCAGCCTTTCCTAGTTCAGTAGCAGCGTATGACTTCTCGCTTCACTAATTGGGCCAGACTACAGCCGTGGATCGAGCATGAGTGAAGGGATTGCCCAGAGACTGGGATCCCAAGACTTGGACAATGCACCCCGCTAGGCCGTAGGACGAGAGTATACAGCCTCATTCCTCCACACCCTAGTATGGGCCGAGGAAATCCGCCAGCCTGGGAGAAGCTATACTACACTCCAAAGAACACAGATAGCAAGAGGGGCCAGAGGTGGGTCAAAGTCGTGATTGTGATCGTGAGTTCCGCGAACAAGCCGCAGTGGACTTCAGGTAGTAGACCTCGTTGGTTGTTGATCGTCGGGTCGATATGACGAGTCGACAACCACTCCGTCACAAGAATCGGGACCTTAGCCGGGTCATTGCTACCCGACACGACATCGATTTGGGCTAGAGGTTGGCGACCTTTGAGAAGCCCCGACAGATGCTCTTTCCTAGGATAGGGGTGAGAGCTGACCAGATAGGCTGCCTGATTATGAATGAGAGGTCTCCAGATTTTGCTCATGGTGGAACCCTGACTGGGTTGTCACAATATAGCATCATTCCGTCTATGTGCATGGCGACATCGCTACGAGCCCAAGTGTGGTGCACAGAGGGTCATTCACTCACTCTGTGAGTGTGGGTGAGTTGTCTTTAGACTACCCAATGAAGACTCATAGTTCGATTCAAGAAGTGAAGAATAATTAAAGTGTGTCGGGCAAAGCTTAAAGTAAATATCGTGAATCCCCTCGCGAATCGAGTTAGGGTAAGAGACCCGGAGATATCCCGACTTCGTGATAATGTAATAGGCTTGAAGTGTAAGCTGAAAAGTTGTGAGCCCGAGAGATGAAAACACACGGACATGGTTATCGCAGACTTAGAGTCGGTTTACTAGAGCCCAGCGACTCGAGGGTCGATACCCTTCGAAATCGTGACGGTGTCACGAAATGGGCATGGCCCCAGAACGGACGCTACGCATTAAGATGGCTGAGCTGACAAATTACTGGATCGTCGCTGATCGTGGACCTTGGAGAGGTTAGTCACAGACCCCTAAAATCCGCATTTCTAACTATGGTAAAATAGTAATTTCGCTGAAAATACCTAATTTTTCTAGATCTCGATGATCTAAACGGACTTCACCGCTGAATCGTCTCGCGAAATCTAGCTACTTCACGCTTGAATTTCGTTTGGATTCCGAGGCGGCTCCGGAATTCACGCTTTTTCGAGGCGTGTGCCTGATGACACATGCGGGTTGTAAGGATGCCAAGGGCGGTGGATTGGGGAGGGTCGCCACGGAGGAGACCAAATGCCAACCATTTGCATGTCCTCATGAGACACACGGCACCAAGAGGAGATCCATGGCTCACATCGAGCCATGTAAGATACCATGTCATAAAGAAGAAATTAAGAAATTGTAAGAAAAGACGGAAATTTGATACCACACAATTGTCTCGGGAAGAGTGGGAGTAAGCTTCCTCCTTTTAATTCCATACGTTGAATGCCCAAAGGAGGAGAGAATGGGGAGAAATGAAAAGGAAATGAGATGAGAAATGAGAAAAAGGAAAAAGAAAAGCAAAAAGAAAAGAGAAGAAGTGAGGGGCAAACTTGTAATTTTAAGGAGAAGACATCATCTTCTCCACTTTCATTTTCTTCTTGGCTGGTTTTGACGGGCAGTGGCTGGAGATGGGGGTTTTAGAGAGAGAAAGTCCGGCTTCTCTCTAAGATCTACGACCGACGTGACTGCGCACAAGCCAAAGACAAGAGGCAAAGTTGGTCTACACGCCGAGGGCTACGTGGGTGAGTACGATTGGGGAGTTTCCGGACAAACCCGAGAAGGTAGGGGTTTTTCTCCCACTTTGTTTTACTTTGTGCTTAAGGGTTATGTAATGGACGTGGATTTGTTGAGGGCCCCGATGGCCGTGGGTTTCGCCCAAAAGCTTGACCGAGTTAAGAAATCCCTAGAGTGTTTTGGAACAGTTCACCGACCGCCTCGGGTGTTTTGTCGACCGCGTGGTGCGTTACTGCCAGAAAATACGTGGTGTGGAATCGCGGGTCAGTTCCAAGAGGAACTGGCCGGACGTGCCTAGCCCATGTGAGCTCAAGTTTATGTTATCATCATTATAACCGAACATGATGTATGGATTTAATTTTGTTAATATATGCATGAGGATATATTAGTTACGTGTTGAATGTGTGTGCCATTGCATCGCACTAGAAGGAGTAACCCAAGTAGGAAATTCCACTACCGGGCTTTGCTCACCTGGCCGTGGGACTATATTTTCTGTGCAATCAAGACACACTGGGACGGACGCATCCGGACCTTAGAGGCGAAGGAATGGCCAACCTACTCATCTTGTATTTTTCGTTTTGTAAAATTCCCGCAAGAGACCCGCTTTGTATAAATTGTAATTGGAATGTTAATGTAAATAAATCAATTTTGTATAAAATATACATTTTTTGTATGATGTAGGCCCAAGTGGCAATTTTTACCAATGTATTTGCCTCATGACGTGAGACACGTAGATTTCGTGTCGACAGTAAATAACCTGACCCTGGTTTTAGGGAAGGCCAAGACACGGCTACACACCAAGCAAGGGTCATGGTAGGTTACGTGTGTACGGATTACACACAGTGTTAGAGGGCATGCTGCGAACATGTGTCCCTGATCATAAGGGTGGAGATTACTGTTCTCAGTGGAATCTCGCCCACAACAATAGTTATCAAAGCGGTGACACACGGCACCATATGAGACATCAAAGGAGGCCACGAGATCACCGTTATGTCGACTGAGGTGGGAGAGAACTCCATCACCGTCCCGATTCATTAGAGACACCTCCGAGAAGGTGAGCTTGGATACGACAACCGCCTTCTCGCGCCGATCCCAGAGGAAGAGCTATGTCGATGTACGACGTCAATTCTTCTTAGAGTTCGAGGCTGATGATCGCGCTTCCATGAAGGTGATCTTCAAGCAGAGGTCGTTCGGCAAGCGCGGAAGCTATTGCCGAGATTCAGACTCGAGATACCCGAGAGAGTGACAATGGGCTGCGCACGGCTTAGCATTACCGCCCGTAATGATGTGTCCACGAGCATTTCACGCCTCCATGTTCTAATTATACCCGCATCCACCATGTGGTGGATCGGGGGCGTATCGAGATTGACACTGACGTGGACCTTCGAGGAGGACTGGTACTGCGGCATTATTGATAGCCGTGATCGGGTCTTGCGACACAAGATCGTGGGGCTAGTGAGAGTGCTATGGCGGCACCGCGGAGGAGGTGAGTCAATACGGAGCGAGATTACGATGCGGGCCACTTATCCCTTCTGCTTAGGACGAAGGTACGTGGTTTAGTCGCTTAAGATTTAAATGACTAGTTTACATGCATGGTAGAGCGCATATTGCATATGCATGTGTTTGATAAAGATCGCTTCAATTTCGACGAAATTCCATTTTAGGAGGGAGAATAAGACCCGAGAAATTCTAATTTCTGTGACAAGGGCAAAATCGCACTAATTACAAAATTGTAATTTCGGTTAAAAACTGTAATTAATTTCTTCCGGATCTCTGATGACGAAACTGATTGCAATCAAGAATCGCTCTCAAATCTAAATTTAGCACGTAAAGTTCAGACTCTTCCGAGACACCTTAATCGCACGCTTTTCTCGAGGCATCGCTTCGTGCCGTGAAAAACGATTTTCGATGCGACGAAAGTCACATATAGCATGTACTCATGTACCATAAGTGGTGTGAGAAGAACGATGAAAATGGATCTACCGGGCGTAGTGTCAACATCAAACTGAGAAAAGAAGGACATAAGCATCATTTTCATAAATGTTTAAGTGACTAAAAGACTAAATAGTGTACATGACCATCTTCTCCATTTAAACTAAAGAGAAAAACGCGGAATTAGGAGGAGAAAGAGGTCCTGGTCGCCGTGAACCGAAATGGAGATTCTAGAGAGAAGGTTCTACTTCTCTCAGATTTGCGACAACCGATCGCGGCGCCTTCGACAAGAAGGAGAAACGTTTCACGCGAAAGGTGTAATGCGTGATTCCCCGGATCTGGAGTTTCTTCAAACTCCTTGAGGTAGGATTTTCTCCTACTGGGTTTTATTCCCATTTTAAATGTTTTACTAATGTTTCTATTGCCTGAGGTCGGGAGGGGGAAATATGCGTTGACGGCCCCAAAACATGGGACCGAATTTGTGGAAATTTTTGATTTTCTTGGTCGGGCCAGACGCCTTTAAAATTTAGAGGGCTGTTTGGGTGTTTTAATTCCAAAATATTTATCGTTAATCATGTATTGGTTTGATTTGAGGCTCGGAATGGCTCGTGATCAAGTGGTTCACTAAGTGAACAGCTGAGTTAGGATTTTCTGAATAGTAAATCTGAGGGTTTTACCATTCCCGAAACAAAGGTTTTCAAAATATATTCTCAGGTGAAATATGTGTTTGGTCAAGGGATTCAAATTGAATTATTGTGATTATCATTAGTTTGAGTGAAAGCAATTTTGATGTGAGAGGTCGTATAATTACATAACATGTGATTGTGTGGATATGCGAGTATATATGTTTATATATTTGCATGTGATTGGGATCAGATCGGGAATCGAGACACATGTGTCCCATATGACCGGAACATCCTAGGATTATAGGAGATAGCATGAGATGAGTCTAGGAAATGGTTCGGGAGGGTAGTCTAAATATAAAATACTCCGAGGGTAGTCCAAACAAATAAATATCAATCGCCTGAGCGGCCCACTGGAGCACTATCGCGAGAGGGTAGTCCACAACAACAATATATCAACCGTCTGAGCACCCATTTGATATATATTCATCTGGAGGGTAGTCCACAGTAACAAATAATATATCAACTGGGCCTGAGCATTTCCAACTTGATATATATACATCTGAGGGTTGTCCACTAATGTTACAATTCTTCGCTACAAGGCTTTAGGCGAGTGTGAGAGAGCTCTGCGAGGACTCCTGGATTCGAAGTTGGTCATGTGTATATTCAAGTAGGATCATGCATTTGCTTTTAAATGTGTGTTTAATTTGGAACATCAGACCGCACTTAGGGGTGGTGAGTAGCCCATTTAGGGGCGCGATTCTCCTCCTATCAGCTTTAGCTCACCCCCGTCGGATCCCCTTTACAGTACAGTGGAGCGTGAAAGGAGATCGGCCTCGCCCTGCAGAGGCCGAGTTCCTGTAAGAGTCGAATGTGGTTTTGTTGATAAGCTTACATGTATTAGAACTAAATTAAGTTTAATATATGTAATGCGAAGAGTGAAGATATTGTAACTCTTGTAATTATGGAATATATATAGTTGGTATGCATATCGATATATTTGATATATATATTGCATATATCGGACTCCGCCGGGATGTGCTATGTGTTTTGTAATCAAGAGCTCCCGCACAAAGGAGACTATGCCCGATTTTCCAAGTGACGCCGTAACCCGACGGCCCACTAGCACTCGCGTTGATTCGTAGTCACCACCCCTGCTTTGGGGCGTCACAGCTTGGTATCAATATATCTATATATCTATATATGGATATATGGATATATCTATATAAGGCGCTTTTGTGGTAGTCTTCGTTTTCGATTTAGGAAACAGAAGAGTCTTCTACATGTAAGTTTCGCCTGGTATTTTAAAGTGATAACATTCGAGAAGCCCCACTACCAACCCGGGCCAAGAGCCCGGCTGGAGAATGAACCACCGAAACTTATCTCCGCCCTCATTGGCCCCGGTGTTCGAGCCTACCAGCAAAGAAACCCCCCGTGAGCCAGGGGATAGCTCGTGAGTGGGACCACCCTCGTCTGAGTGGGCCAGGGTGGGGCCCTTTATAATATCTATATATATAGATATATAACCATATAGATATATAAATCTATATATCTATATATATATAGATATCTATATATCTATATAGATATGTATATGTATATATATATATATGTATATATATATATATATATATAGATATGTATATATATATATATATATAAGAGTAGCAGTGAAGTATATATATATACATATCTATATATAGAGAAAATATATATATATAGAGTATATATATAGATATATAGGCCTATATATCTATAAGTGAGATGTATATACATATCTATATATAGGAGTATATAGATATATACATATCTTATATAGGCAGTAGATATCTATATATATATATATATATATATATATATATATATATATATATATATATATATATATATATTTATATATATATAGATATAGATTTTATATATCTATATATATATATAGATATGTATATATATATATATAGATATGTATATATGGATTTTATATATGTATTTATATATATAACTATATATAGGAATATAAGATATAGATATATACATATTTATATATATATAGATAAATTCATATATATATATATATATATATATATAGTTATCTATATATAATATATACATATATATATATAATATATATATAAATATATATAAATATTTATATATAAAGCTGCCTATATATATAGTTATCTATAGTTATAAATATAGTTATATATAGTTATCTATATATAAATATTTATATATATAGATAATTATATATATATATATATATATATATATATATATATATATATATATATATGTGTTATATATATATATATATATAGGCATATATATGTGTGTGAGGTCCTCTTTAATTCCTCGGAAGCCTACTGTTAGGAAGCCTATCGTTACACTCAAGTTCTGATGAGCCTCTTTCATCATCAGATAAATTTTCACACGTGGCTTTTTTTTTCGCCGGTCTGCCAATAAGAAAGGTGAAGATTTGCGCTCAACCGGAAGCATTAGCTCGCTTGGTAAAAGCAAGGATGCTTCCCTAAGGACCTTAAGTTTCGTGATTTTAGGGTCTGGTCCCTGCGAGGCGAAAGGAACCCCGTGGAGCTGGGGATATCCTAGTGGAGCGAGGAGAACCATCTATGGACCCGGGTGTGACGATGGGCTCCACCATGTGGGAGGTCCCGGGCGTGACCACACAGTGCGCCTTTATCGCGGGACGACCCCACCCCTGCGGCCCCACCTATTTCCCGACTGTGGACCCTCGCCCCGCCGACCACCTTATCCCTTAGACCTCCCACTACCACATGGCCTCGCCCTCAACCCTGACTCCAGGCTTAAGTACCCAAGTTCTTACGTAGTGGGTACCAACTGAGCTAGTAAAATGAATGCGTAGCTCCTGGGTCCACTAATGTATATACATCATGATCAAGGATAGAAATAATACCTAAGGACGCCACATTGAGTCAGATTCATCTTGGCCGAGTTACAAGATATACTCCGCCTCGGAAGCGTGTATCACCCAAAACCCCGTGGTCCGCTGACTACCCGTCAACCCGCGAATACTCGTGGAATGCTCAAAATCTCAAGATTTTTCATTTAAAATCTGGCGTAGTCTCCTTTGTACGGAGCTCTACCCAAATACAAAACCCAGATAAACCTCGCATTTACTCCTGGTCCCAAATGTAAATTCAATATATGCAATATATCTAATCACATGAGTAATACTACCACTGGGGCTCCAAACAATACTCAAAATACGTGACTCAACTATAAATCCAACTATATATCCACAGTTACAAGAGTTCAAATATTTTTCACTTTTATACAACATATATTAAAAATTAGAGAATTCTAATACATGTGTAAACATCATCAAGCCACAACCCGGGCCTTTCTTCTAATCCATGGTCTCTAGATGAATCGCCTCCCTCGTACGCCTCCCGTACTGTAAAAGGGGGATCCCACGACTCAGGTGAGCTAAGGCTCAAGAGGAGATCTCGCCCTAAGTGGGCTACTCACCACTCCAAGTGTGTAGTGCAATGTTCCACTTAAACACACATTCAAGCAAATGCATGATCCTACTTGAATGTCTACATGACCAACTCATCCCGAGTCCTCGACCGACTCTCTCACACTCGCCAAGCCTTGTATGAGAATTATTATTTTATTAGTGGACAACTCCTCCGATGTATATATATCACCGTGGGCCGCTCCCGATCGCATTGGATATATATGCTTGTGGATTACTCCTCCGATGAATATCAATCGGGCCGCTCCGACGATCGATATTTTAAGTTCGCGACTACTCCGATAATTAACATTTTTAGACTATCCCTCCGAACCGTCTTCTAGACTTATACCATGCACTAACTCCCATCTCTAGGATACCTCCTGCATATGAAATGCATTATGATTTACCAATAATTCATACAAATTACATGCAAATATATAATCATGAATATACTGCATAAATCAAATCACACAATCATGTTATGTAATTATACAACTCATATATCACATCAAAATTAGCCTACTGGGCTAATGATCAAACTCATCTCCAATGATCTACACACAATTATATTCCACATAATTTGCGGACTCCCATGTTAATACATAAAACTTATGCATTAACATTTTGAAATCATCTCAATGGCCTACAAACACAATTATATTTTATATAATTACGTCATTATATTAACACATTAAATTCATGTATTAATCTATTTAATTCCACACAACTCAAGCCATTCATTTCAACAACTCAAACACACAATACATGGACAATTTATCCAATTATGACAACCCGGATCGATTTTAATGTGGGGCCCCGAATCTAAAGAAGGGCCGGGCTCCATCATAAACACATATTCAACCCTGCTCCACCTTTGGAACCGGCTTCTTACCCATCTCTATCTTATAGACACTAAAGCATAATTTATTGAATAAATTATGATATAAACACCCAATTCAGTCCCCCAAATAAATGGGACTGCCCGCAAGAATGTCTAAAAATTCCACACCCTGGCCCCATGTTTTCAGACCGATCAAACACCCATTCCCAGATTTTCTCATATCAAGCATGCATTTAAAGCAATTTTGGGTGAAATAAAACCACCCAAACAGCCCCAATTTTCCTCGGCACTCACTGATGGGGAAAATCCCTAAGAAATTCTAACACCCGGCCCCATGTTTTCAGATCGATCAAACTGCCCCTCACTACCAACCAACCGAACATCGAAAAACACTCAAAAATGGGAATAAACACACGTAGGGAGAAAATCCTACCAAGGAGTTTGAAGAAACTCCCAACCGTGGGTCCACGCTGTCTTCTGCCAGAACAGCCTTCCCCTTCGCTTCGCCGATCGCCACTCCGCCTGACGCCCATGATTCTGTAGAGAGAAGTTGCTCTTCTCTCTCTAACTTCTAAGAAACTCCACATCGCACCAGAAAATTACCCCCCTCTCACGTTTTGTCTCTCATTTAACATTTTGGGGAAGACAACTATTCACTACTTCGTCATTTAGTGACTTAATCAAACTTAAAAATGACCCTTATGTCCCTCTTTTCTCAGATTTGATATTCGGCACTATCCCGGCCGTCCATTTTCACCATTTCTCTACTCATACCACTCATGGTACATAAGTACATGTTATATGTGGCTTTCGTTGCATTGAAAACCGATTTACGGCACCCGAAACGCGATGCCTCGAAAAACGTGTCGATTCCGACTGTCTCAGAAAATTACGAAATTTTACGTGCTAACTAGATTTTTCGAGACGATTCCAACTGGCATAAACTCGCCACATCCGATATTCAGAGAATTAATTACGATTTTAACCGTATCATACTCTTGAACAAAATTACGATTTTGCTCTTATTCCGTAAATTGAATTTCTGCCCAGCGCACAAAGGCGGGCCTCATTCTCTGTATCCCCGGGCACTCGCTCTACCTACCACGGCTACCGCCCTCGCGGCCGTGGCCGGGCCCTCTATTGGGAAACCTCTCCCCGTCGACTTTGTGCGCTCATCTCCTGCACTGGGTAGCTAGGACTCAAGCATCGATGTCTCCGCACCAATCAGCTGAGGGCACTCCCTAATGTAATGGTTTCCCCGCCACGCTGGAAACACCGTACCGACTTCCTACACTCCCCATGGTGTCGCCTTCCGACATGTGACATGTGAGGAATACTCTGGTGCCACTCCGCACAACCGGGCCTCACCGATCCCCGATCAGAGGATAGCTCCTCGACCCCGCACCCCGGCCTCTATAACCCTTCTCTGCTTTTCTTTCTCGCCAGACTGGTCCCGAGCTTTGCTGGGACGTGCCCGGTGCACTCCTCTTACTCTTACTTTCCCGCCTACTCCGATACATAGTCGCGTACTCGCTCAACTCGTAGCGGCCTCTACTAAGTCCCCAAATCTATTCGCGAGGAACCAAATCTGATAAATGCACTCCGATCCTGGGTGGTCGTAGTCCCGATAAACTTTTGCACTTCGTACTCCATCCACTCTGAATATAGGGAACCAATCTATCCAATCTCGAGAACTCTTCCCTCATATTCTCGACACCGACATGTTCTTTTGTTCTAATTCAAGAACTCCCTCACTTCAATCCTTACGACTCAGGAAAGAATCACGCTGAATTCTCACGAAATCGGGTCCCCATGATATGCCATTACGATGCCCCTCTCACAAAGATCCTTACTAACTTTAGCCCCGGCTCTTCCACGAAAACCGAAACAAGACTCTTTACTCATTAGCTATGTTCTATAACCTCACAGAACCTTATTTCTTTACTAGGTCTAAATGATAACCAGCTACTGATCACCACTCCACATATGGCTCGCGCCCGCTTTTGTACTCCTCTCTCTATCACCCTGTGTTCTTCCGTAACCTCTTAGGTGGCAAGTGAGGTCACACCGCCGTCTGTCGCTATTACTACTATCTCCGTGCAATCAGGCCACTTGCTCGTCGTAAACAAATTCCTGCACTGAGCACCTTCTAGTGGCAGAGATGGTCCGAAATTCTCACCCGCATTAGCCGATTCATAGATGCGTAGTTGAACCTACTACGTGCTCATCTCTCTCGTGTACATCAGACACTCCTTAAACCGCCGGAACTACTCTCCCAGATTCACCTCCTTACGCCCCTCTACCCGACATAGTTCTCAGAATTTCCAAAAATATCAACTATTTAATACTAATTACTGATATCTGGCAGACTTTAAGCTCTGAACACATGGCTGCCAATACTTATGCCTGATACCACCTCGCGTGGCAGGTATCAATCTTTCCCTCAGCGCGTCCTAGGTTATTATATACAACCCGCTCCTCGATACCACCTTGACACACCCCACCCCTTCCAAGCACATGGGCGGTTTACACTCTTACGTAAATCCCCACCATACCTCAAACGACTAGAAACCCGTGAAGCGGTCGTGACGTTTGCCAAAACCTCCTATAAAAATTTCATCGAACTTATGATTTTATACTTTCACCCCCTCAACTTTCCTTAATTGCAAATTTGTCCTCAAGCATTTAAATATTGCAAATCCAACTTTTGAAATTCCCTTCGCAAGCATACCCATCTCTAACTTAATTATGCCTTTACATATCCTTTTTGGTTAAATGACAATTGTACTCCTTTATTTAAGTACCAAATTCTGCGTTCCAAAATTTATAATTTCCTAATTTCATCTCCGTAAAATACTACAATGTGACACTTGATACTCTTTATACACCCTTTTACAAAGATTAAGTGTACTCGTACACTTTCCTAGATCGGTGTTACAATATATATATATATATATATATATATATATATATATATATATATATATAGTTATCTATATATATAAATATGTATATATCTATATATATAAATCTATATATAGATATCTATATATATAAATCATGTATATATAGGATGTATATGATATATGATATATCTATATAGATATCTATATATAGATTTATATATATATATATATATATATATATATATATATATATATATATATATATATCTATATATATATCTATATATTTGTGTATATAAATATGATTATATTTGTATATAATCATATATGATTATATAAATATTTATATATATAGATATCTCTATATATATATATTTATATATCTATAAATAGAAAAATACATGCTAAAAGTTTTAGAACAAGTTCAAAACCAAAGCCTAAAATAAACATTTCAAATGCTTACTAAATGAAAGATATATTTCAATATTATAAAAACAAGAACCTAAGAACTTTGCAAGATTTGGTGTGAAGAAGTAAAACAACATAACTACAAATTAAAGAATTAAAACTTTAATTCCAATATAGAAACAAGATTAATTAATTTAGAATCCAAAAAGAAGATTTGACAAGTGAAACAAATGAAGAATCGAAACTTTTTGTACATAGTATGACTATTGTAATAAAACAAAGATGGTATACGAAAGATAACTCCTTGAAAATCAATCCCGATTACAAAAATGCACATAGTTCTCAATCCATTCTGTTTGATTAAACTGTGGCGCCAATGCTAATCACCCTGATATACTCAAAACCTCCTAAAATCATCACAGCCATGAATGATCCCTTTAAAGTCTGAATGTAGCCAAAATACCGCATATCATATTTGCAAAATGGTATTTGTATCAAAACTTCATTCTTACTAGTAAAAATATAAGCATCAAATCAGATTAGAACTCCTTTCCTACGCTTATATCCTTTCCAAATTGATAATAACCCGATTAAAAACTAAATATTAGTCGAGTCAAGAAATCCTTTTGAATTTATAAAGGAATTGAAGTTAAAGAAATAAATCAAGTACAAGGATTCATTTTTAATTCAACAAAACAAAATGTGTAAAATTTCTTCAAAAAGAAATACAATATAAAAGAACTGAAGAAAATTTACATTCAAAACAAATTCAAGAAAGGATAAAAAATATTCAAAAACAAATTGAAGAAAATCTTGTTCTTCTATACCAAATGCTTGGAATAGGAAAGCAACATATGGTTTCATTACCATATGAAAAAGATTCGAAAAACAAATCTAACTAAAGCAAGACTCCATTCAAATGAGTCCTGAACTCCTTGAATATTGAAAAAAAAAGGAGTAGACTATTCATCTACCATTCCGCATTTAAAATACACAAGGACCGAACCAAATATTCAAAATTCTCCGATAGGTTCCAACATTTTCTCAAATGATGTCACCAATGATGGTTTCTCACCAACATGATGACAAAGAGAATGTGTGCGGAAATGGGACAAAGAATATTTAAGAAAAGAGATAAAATCAAGAACATAAAGAAAAAGGAAAATGGTTTTTCTCTAAATTATCAAAAGAAATAAAGAGAAAAAATTTAGAGAAATCAATGGTATCAAACTATGGAAACAATGGAAATGAATATTCCATCGTTCGCTATTATTTTGATATTTATGCTTCAAATAATAATATCAAAGACCAAGCCACAAATCAATATGTTCCAAAAGGAATGGAAGTCAAATACTATTTCGAGAAGAAATATATCAACCCATCCCCTTTGGAAGAAATAAAATAAAAGCTCAAGGTGTAGATATAATAGCCTCACCTTCAAACAAATTGATTCAAAAGAAGATGAAAATAATGACAAAATTAAAAGATATAAAAGCATTCACCAACAAAATAATTTCACAATCAAATCTTAGGAACACTTTCAACTCAACTAAATAGAACGAAAGTAAATGTTCTACAAAAAATTATAAACCCAAAAAAGAAGAAAAAGATGAAAAACAAGAAAAACCTTATCTTCAAAACCAATAAAACCTCGGTCAAATTAGAGGAAACAAAAAATAATGATGAATTAATAAGACTTTTAACTCAAAATTAGCAGGTGAATAAATAAAAGATCCTTGCTCAAAAAACACAAGTACCCTAAGGGATCGAAAACAAATCTCTGGCTGTTTAAAACTTATTGAAGAAACCCCTCAATGCAAGAACAAATAAATAAAGTAAAACTGCATCAAAGATCAAAAAAAATTTCTATCAAAGACTCCATTCCCGATTTACAATTCAAGAAAACAACCAAAACAAAATAGTTACAATAGCAATGACATTCCATTCTCGGAATATAGATGGCCCTTTCTCGAGCATGAAATCTTCAATGTATTCACAATGCAAATGGCAAAGAATCGCTTATTCAGATCGGGATGATGACTGGAACGTGTCATTCAATTATTAGTTATGCAGTTTCAATGGTACATTAAAACTTGGTGGAAAAACTACCTAAGTGAAAAGAGGATTGCGATTCTCAAAAGTACTAATTGGCAAGAGAGCAAATTAAACATAAGATTAGCTTATGCTATAACCAAACACTTCATAGCGATCCAAGCATTTATGGAGAAAGAACTTCAGATATCCTACAAAATTTAAGGATGTAGAAACACTGGCGACCTTAAATGGTATTATGATGCGTTCTGCCACCGAGCAAAGAGCTGATGCTAGAGCTTCAACGGAAGGAAAGATTCCTTTATGGTCTTCCTAAGGCTTTCAATGACAGAGTTCAAGAAACCCTTAGAGAAAAATTTGGAGGAACAATCCAATTTGACCCTACTTATGGAGATCTCATAAGTAGTCAAAAGAGGGCCTTAAACTCCGTGTTCTCAACTCAAACTTAATATCAAGTTGCACTCCAAAAGCTTCTAAAAAAGACTTAGGTTCTTTTGTGCTCAATATGGCATTTCATGCCAATTCCACCTAGTCAAATTTCCAAAAATCAAAACCCCATAGTGGAATTACCTTATAAAATTCAAAAAGATTTAAAGATAAAAATCTTAAAACTAAAACCCCCGAGAATAAACAAAATAAAAAACATCATAAAAAGAAGGATGTTTAAATATCGCGGTCATATGTACTCTAATTGTAAAAAACTTCTCAAAACTATCAACAATTTAGTAATGATCCTTGCGAAGGTTCAATACAAAAATACCACAAGGTCATATTTTAAAATGGCATTTGTATCAAAACTTCATTCTTACTAGTAAAAATAAATATAAGCCATCAAATCAGACAGGGAACTCCTTTCCTAACACGCTTATATCCTTTTCCAAATTGATAATAATCTGGATTAAAAACTAAATACAATGGTCAAGAAATCCTTTTGAATTTATAAAAGAATCAAGCAAAGAAATAAATCAAGTACAAGATTTTATTTCTTTAATTCAACAAAACAAAAAATGTGCAAAATTTCTTCTGGCAAAAGAAATACAATATAAAAGAACTCAAGAAAATTCCTACATTCAAAATAAATTCAAGAAAGGATAAAACATTCTTCAAAAACAAATTGAAGAAAATCTTATTTCTAAGTACCAAATGCTTTTGAATAGAAAGCAAATATATGGTTTCATTACCATATGAAAAGATTTCTCCGAAAAACAAATCTAACTAGCAAGACCTATTCAAATGAGTCCCTAACTCCTCGAATATTGCAAAAGGAAATTAATGATCTCTCTAAATAAAAAACTAATTAGACCAAGTCATTCTCCTTGGAGCTGCGCAGTCTTTTATGTTCAAAAGGCTTCGTAATCCTCGAAAGAGGGAACCTAAGGTTAGTAATCAATTATAAACCATCGAATAAAGTCCTACAATGGATTAGGTATCCAATACCTAATAAAAAGGATTTAATTCAAAGGATTTATAATGCCACACATTTTTCAAATTGATATGAACTGGTTTCGCAAATCCAAATAAACCAGAAGATAGATACAAACCGCATTTAAGGCCCATTTGACATTATGAACGGAATGTAATGCCGTTGCTCTCAAAATGCCTCCTTCGCACTTCAAAACATGATGAATGAAATATTCAATGATTACACTAGATTTTCTATTGTTTACATTGATGATGTTCTCATATTTTCAAACTCAATTGAAGAGCATTTCAAACATTTCAAAATTTTTCAAAAAATTGTTAGAGATAATGGTTTAGTTATTTCTGCAACAAAAATAAAATTGTTTCAAACAAATATTAGGTTTTTAGGTTTTGATATTAATCAAGGCCAAATAAAACCCATAAAAAGAGCAATAGAGTTTGCTAACAAATTTCCTGATGAAATCAAAGATAAAACACAGTTACAAAGGTTTTTAGGGCAAAATTTTAATTATGTAAATGAAGTTTTACCTAAACCTTAGATTTTGATTAAACCTTTATTTCCAAAGGTTAAAGAAAATCTCTCACCTTGGTCCGAGGAACATACCTGTAGTCAAACAAGTCAAATTATTGTTAAGGAACTTCCTCGCTTAGGTATCCTTCACCTAAGCCTTCCTATCATAGAAACAGATGCCTCCAATATGTGATATGGTGGAATCTTAAAACAAGATTTTCAAACAAAATTTCAATTTCGTTGGGATTTCACTCCTGGGTATTTGAGTGGTCCATAATAATCGAATTATTCAACTAAAAGGAGATTTTAGCCATTGTTTTATGCATTCAAAAATTTCAAAGTGATGTTTTTAACAAAAAATTTCTTTTAAGAGTTGATTGTAAAAGCGCAAAAGAAATATTACAAAAAGACGTTCAAAACCTTGTTTCAAATGCATTTTTGCCGATGGCAAACAATTTTATCTGCTTTTGATTTTGAAATTGAATTTATCAAAGGATCTTCAAACGCTTTACCCGATTTTCACGGAATTTTTTACAGGAAAATGAGCGTGCAAAAAAGCCGTATCCCATCAAACTCACTCAAAGGCCTCTTATGCTATGGCAACAAAAAGGCCTCAAACTTCAAATTTCTTGATACTTCAAATCGCTTTCAAGTCTCTGGGAAACCTTCAACCCTTCTTTCCATTCACCTACTCCAAAGTTTGCTTACCAAACAAAAGAACAAAAATTGTTGCTACAAATTTTAGAACCTGATCATATATCAGTTTCTGGTGAGATTGAAATCAAAAAGATTTTTCAAAGTGAAAAGTATTTCAGTTCCAATGAAATACTCAAAACCCGTAGATTCTACGAATTTATACTCGTAGATACGAGTCTCAGACAAATTTCATATCATGAACCCCGAGGTAATGATATTGCTTACCCAAAATGCAAAATTTCAAAAGTCTAATTAAAAGATTGGGGTCAAAATATTTTTACCTATAAAAGATTTTCTCGAGCATTTCGACCTCAAACTTTTGATTTTTATGACTACAAAAATGCTTGGTACCATATGTTTTATCGTGCCAAAAACTCATTCCCCGGTTTTTTAACCTGAATGAAAGTTCAAAATCTTTCCAAATTGCTCCCAAGATTGGTGGCTTCTTATGGGAGCTAGCCCAAACATTTTCTGCCCTGAAATCACCAAATGTTTTGATTTTTTCAAAGCAAATTGTGAAAGCTTTTTCCCTCCTGGAAATTGCTATTCACTTTTTTTTGTTCTCACCAAGAATCTCGGATTCTTTGTTGGGACTTTTGTTCCTACCAATTCCATCCTAGCCCATTCCCTAAGTTTTTGGCTAGGGAATTCAAAATCAAATGGTGGGCTGCCTTCAAAACTTCTGAAGCCCAATCCTTTGATGCTGTCAAAAGATGGATTGAAGCCCAAAAGCCCAAATTGAAAAAGCCTTCAACTTCAAAGTCCAAGGTACCTATTTGGTCCCAACCTTGCCCGCCCAATTTCTCAAAATCCTCATTTCTTCCAAATTCAAATTTTACAGGCATACCTCAAAAAAAGTCCAAGAAGATGCAGCGTAAAAACACTCCAAACTTGTCGACCAGACCATGACGAAGATACGCAAGCAAGATCGCTTCCTCCAAAGAAAACGAGGACATGTGCTATGGTTTCCCCTTCACTCCTCTTGAGTAAAGAAATGCCAATATCTTCGTAAAAGCTCATTTCAGGAGCGGATCGGTTCAAAAATTCCAAGAAGCCAGTGCTGGGTGCTTTCTTCTGACAGATTTAATGAAGAATGGAAGCACTGGAAATGCAACTGGTGTGCTTACAAAGACCTAAGAAAACCCTTCAATGAAGATGATGGAGAAGACAGAAGTGATGTGATATAACTTCTTGTTCCCCACTTCCAAAAAGCAAAAGATCCACTTGCTGTTGAAGACAAAATTGCTGACACAAAAGCAGGTGACTCTTCAAAAAAGCAAAAGACAGGTGACTCTTCAAAAAAGCAAGAGTTGATTGGCTCTTCAAAAGGTCGTCTACTATGCGGACGTCAAAGTTTTTTTTTAAGTCCAAAAATTTCCTATATAAGAAGGGGTTGTCTCCTTAGTAAAGGAAGGACAAGTTTTAGTGTGAGAAAAAGAGTTAGAGAGAGGCTCAGAGCCCTTGTATCCAAATTTCATCACTGTTAAAGCTTTCCAACAAAAGCTTTCAACTGAGTTTGTAAGTTTTTCAAAGTTCAATATATTTCAGTTCAAATTTCACACTGTTCTTTATTTTGATTCAAAATTGCATACTGTTTGCATGTTTATTCAAATATCTTAAACTTCAAATAGTATATCAGCTGGAAACTCCAAACCTCCTGAACCCACTAAGTGGTGTTTAAACAGAAACTCCAACGCCGCAGCATTTCTTTGAAGATTTCAAATTTATCGCTACTCGCCAAAATTTAATATTTACCGCTCAAATCATATATGTTCAAATTGTTTAAGGTCCTCGTAGAGTAGATATCTATTTATAGATATATAAATTTATATATATATATATATATATATATATATATATATATATATATATATATATATATATATATAGATAGACAGATATCTATATATATAGATATGTATATATAAAGGGATATATATATATATATAGATATATAGTAGATTTTATATATCTATATATATATAGATATGTATATATATATATAGATATTTATATATAGATATTTATATATTTATATATATATAGATAATTATATATATATATATATATATATATATATATATAATATATATATATATATATATATATATATATATAAATATGTATATATCTATATATAGATATCTATATATAGAGTAAATCTTATATATATAGATGTATATAGATATATCTATCTATATAGATATCTATATATAGATTTATATATTTACTTATATATAGATTTATAGATATATCTATATATATATACTATATAAATCTATATATAGATATATCTATATACATCTATATATAGATTTATATATATATATAGATAACTATATATATATATATATATATATATATATATATATATATATATATATATATATATATATATATATATGCTCAAATTAATGAGTTTTTGGCCTGATACAAAACACATGGTACCAAGCTTGTTTTTAACAAAAAATTTCTTTTAAGAGTTGATTGTCAAAGTGCAAAAGAGATTTTACAAAAAGATGTTAAAAATCTAGTTTCAAAACAGATTTTTGCCCGGATAATGGCCGTTTATGATGCAGCTGAAATTGAATTTATAAAAGGATCTTCAAGCGTTTTGCACGATTTCCTTTCACGGGAATTTTGGGAAAATGAGCGGTAAACGGATCTATCAAACTACCTCAAGGCCTCTTATGCCATGGCAGCAAAAGGCCTCGAACATCAAGGAAATCTCTTGAAACTTCAAATCGTTTGAGTTTGGGGGAAAACCCTCAACCCTTCATTTCAAACACCTACTCCCCAGGTGCTTGCGAGCAAAAGAAACAGCCCATTGCTTGCAGAATTTTAGAACCTGATCATTTATCGGTTTACGGTGAGATTGATTTCAGATTTTCAAGATGAAAAAATATTTTTGTTCCAATGATGTACTCAAAACATTAGATTCTGAATTTATACTTTCGTAGATCACAGTGCCTGAAATTTCGCATATCATGAACCACGAGGGTAATGATATTGCATATTAATGCAAATTTTAAAAGTCCTAAATATGAGAAAAGATTGGGGTCAAAATATTTATACTGTGGTTTTACGATTTTGAGCTTTTGATTTTATGATCTGAGCAAGCTTGGTACCATGTGTTTTGTATCGGGCCAAAAGAAACTCATTCTTTGGTTTTAAGCTGGAATGAAAGAATTCAAAAAATATTTCCAAAGCGGTTTCGAGTTGAGGTGAAAGGCTGCTTATGGGACTCATCCAGGCATTTTACGTCACGAAATTACGAAAGTTTTGAATATTTCAAAGCAAAGCTGAAAAGCTTTCCGCCGGAAATTGTTCACTCTTTGCTTTTGTTCTCAATTTAGAATCCCTTGGATTCTTTGTTGGAACTTTGTTCCTTCAATTCCATCGAGCCCATTCCTAAGTATTTGGCTGGGAATTTAAAATCAAATGGTGGGCAGCCTTCAAACTTCTTTGAAGCCCGATCCTTTGATCTTGTCGAAAAGATGGTGAAGCCAAAAGCCCGATTTAAAAAACCCTGACGAAGTCAGTGCAGTATTGGTTCCAGCTTCCTCCAGTGATACCTGGCCACTAACAAAAGAATCATTTCCTTCTCAAGCAATGTTCGGGGCCCTATCTCAAGGTCGAAGATGCGTGAAACCTCTCAAAACTGTGGCGATTCGGACTACGATGGCGAAGACACGGCAAGCGTACGACCTTCCTCGGCGAATGAAGACATGTGCTATGGCCTCCCCCTTCACTCCTCTTGAATAAGGATGATAAGAAACGATCAACATCTTCAAAAGCCTGCGCCTCGAGGAGAAAGGACGGGCTCAATTCCGAACCCCGAGCACAGCAGGATGCTATCTTCGACCGGGTTTGTGAAGAATGGAAGATCTGGACCCACAAATGGTGTGACATTGTTCTAGATCGTTTCAAAAGATAGCAGAAGAGACAAAACTGGTGACTCAAAAGCAGGTGGCTCTTCAAAAAAGCAAAAGGTGACCCTTTAGAAAAGCAAAAGTCTTTGGCTCTTCAAAATTGTAAAAGGTGTCTCTTCAAAAAAGTAAGAGACTCTTTTCAAAGGTCATCCACTGTGTGGACTTCAAAGTTTTATTTTCAAATCATAAATTTACTACATATAAGGAGAGTACATGCCTTTTGTTAGTAGGATTAGTTTTAGAGTGAGAAAGAGTTAGAGAGAGAGAAGTACGAATTGTATCAATTTCATCCAGCTGTTAAACTCGATTCAAAAAGCTTTCATGAGAGTTTGTAAGTTTTCAAGTTGATAAATTTTTCAATTCAAATTTCAATCTTGTTCTTAGTTTAATTCAAATTGCATTACATTTGCATGTTTGTTCAAATTTATTCAACTTCAAATAGTATATCGATTTGACCAACCTCCTGCACCAGCTAATAGTGGAGTTAGATTGGGAAACCTCTACTTCTGGCATCACGTACTCTTGAAAATTTCAAATATACTGTTACTCTGCTCAAATTTTTAATATTTACTGTTCAAATTATATGTTCAAATTGTTGTTTAAAGGTCCTGTAGAGATTGGTATCAGAGCCAAGTTCTTACAAAAATTTTGATTAAATTTACATTTGTACCCTTTCAAAATAATTGTGATTCCTACGATTAAGGGTTTAGTCGTAGTGTGCTGGTTGGTCGATATAAATCCTGGTCGGTGGTCCGTTGGTGGTCCCTCTAAATGTTAGAATCGATTCACGTAGAAAAGGTTAGAAGTATCAAATTTATCCAAAAAAATTGTAGTACTAGTTCAAATATAGTTAAATCGGGGATAGATGAACAGCAGGCCAATCTGAGAAAACACTTGACAATTTGAAAACAAAATGTCTGTTTCTATAGAAGAATGGGAACAGTATATCAAAAATTGGAAAATGCCAAAACAAAATATCAAGAACTATACAAATAGGAACTTTTGAATTTAGAAAGATTATAGAATCAAAATCTACGAAAATACACATTCGATAGGTTACGGCAGAAACTATTGAACTTCTAGATCTTAAGGATCTAGAACAAATTCAAAATGACAAATTCAAAATTCTACATATAGGAGCTATCCAGGTAGCAGCTAAACCCTTAACCAGGTTAGGGTTAGACAAACCTATATGCATATGTCTTCGTGATGCAAGACATAACAAATTCCAGGATTCCCTTTTAGGGTTAATGGAAACAAATACATCCTTTGGACCGGTGTATTTCACTACATTATCAAACTTAGAGTTGGAAATTTGTATATGAATGATAAGAGCATTCATAAAGCCTTGACTTTAAACATTCAAACTCAAAACTATGACAGCATGGATCACAGATCGAGAAACATACTTATAATTATACAGTATCATAAAGTAACTTCGATAGTCAATCCAAATTGCCTTTTGACTTCACCAAAAGATCAAACCTTAATTTGGCAAGCAAATGAGAAAAATTCAACAGTCATAATTCCAAAACCAATTCCATGGGAATGCTTAACTCAATCCTCAGAATGGAATTTCAAACAACTCTTAGATCCAAAACCAATTGAACAACCAAAACTCTTATCCATAATAGAAGATGGACGAGGAAATGTTCAAATTAATTTTGAGCCAAGAAAAGAAAACTTAACAAGATCATACTCTGCAAGGTCTTCTAATTCTTACTTAGAAATTAGAACTCCTTCTAGAAGATCAAATGTTCAGTCAAACTTAAATCTTGAAGAAGTAGACTATTCCTCTACTATTCCAGATTTAAAATACTCAAAACCTGAACCGAACATTCAAAATTCTCGAATAGGTCTCCAACATTTCTCAAATGTCTGCCAAATGATGAACTGCCTGACTCATGATGATGACAGCCAGAGGAAATGTGTTTGAAATGAATAAAATATTTAGAAAAGACTTAAAATGAAGAAAACAAAGAGAGAAGAAAATGGTTTTCTCTAAATTAACAAAAGAAATGAAAATTTTGAAAGATGGTATCAACGACTATGGAAACAATGGAAATGAATATTCAATGTTCACATATTTTGATATTTATGCCTTAAATAATCAAATAAAATACCCATTTCTAGTAATATGTTCAGGAATGGAAGGCTGAGTACTACTTAGGACAAGACAGTGTCAACTCACCCTCCTTTGGAAGAAATAAAAATCAAAACTCAAGGTGTTGAAGTAACAACCTCACCTTTCAAACAAATTAGTTCAAATGATGATGAAAATAGAAGTACAAAATTAAAAGACATAAAAGGTCTTCCAGCAACAAAATAATTTTCAAATGAATTCTTGGAACAATTTCCTCTCAAATAAGCAATTGAAGGAAAATGTTTACAAAAATTATAATCGAGAACAAATGAAAAACACGAAAAGAAAAAATTATTGATACTCCAATGTTCAAACCAATAAAACCTTTAAAAGTTAGGAAGATACAACAATGAAGATTTGATAAAAAATTTTAACTTTCGAAATTAAATACAATGGGGATTAAAGACCCTTCCTCTTCTAAAGATCAAATAAATTTCTTAAGTGGAACAGAAACTGAGTCTTCTGATATACTTATGAAAAATTTATCTGATAAAGAAGAAGATCAAATAAATAGATTAAAAACATGGCATCAAAGATCAAAAAATTTTATCAGACCTCGCCTCACGATTTACAGTTGAAGAAAGCCATTAAAACAAAAGCAGTTATAACAACTGTGAAATATATTCTTGGAATATAGATGGCCTCTCACGAACATGAAATCTTGATTGTTCTTCGTCAAATGCAAATGGCGAGCTGCATGTTGTTAGATGGTGAAGATCATAATCTTGTCCGATTACTCATAACGAGTTTCTTGGCACGAGTGGGTGTACCATTGATCAAGAAAGGTCTTAATATTAACCGGTGTAAATGAAGAAGGAGAACAAGATTCAATCATTACCTTTGGTCATGTAATAACAAAACATTTGTTGGAAATCCAAGATGTTTTGTTGAAAGAATACGAACTACTTGAGAATTTAAAATGTAGAACTCTTAGTGACTTCAAATGGTATCATGATGTATTCCTAGCGTATAATGACTAGGAAAGATGCTAGGGCTCCTTATTGGAAGGAAGAATTTCTATTTGGACTTCCAAGCGCCTAACGAGCAACAATTCAGAATCTTTAGAGAAAAGATATATTAGACGATTCCATATGATGAGTCTTTTCTTATGGAGATTTGATTAGTGAAATCAAAATGAAGGACTTAAGTTGTGTACCCAACAAGCTTCAATTTCAAATTAAAAAGATCACAAAAGCTTCTAAAAAGATTTAGGATATTTGTTCTCAATATGGCATTGAGATGCCAATTCCACTAGTCCCATTTTCCCGAAAAATCAAAACCTTATAGGGATTTACCTTATAAAAAATTCAAAAAATTTAAAGATAAAAAATTTAAATCAAAAAAACCCCCTGAGAATAAACAAAATAAAAAACATCATAAAAAGGAAGTTAGATGTTTCAAATGTGGTCAAAAGGGACATATAGCCCCTAACTGTAAAAACAAAGTAAATGTTTTATCAGATAATGAAGAAGAATATTATTCTGAGAATAATAATTCATCTTCTGAAACTGATAAATCTCAAACAAATTCTGAAAATGAAAAGGAAATTGAAAAAATAGAGAATTGTTTATGTCAAATAAACATGATAACTGCTGAACAAGAATTGCTGATAGAAATGATAGACAAAATTGAAGATAAAGAAACCAAAGCAACATATATAAGAAAAATCTTAGAACAACAGCTTAAAAAGCCTAAACCTAAGATAAACTTAACAAATCATTTTCAAATGAAAGACATATTTCAAAATTATAAACATGAACCTGCAACTCTTCAAGATCTGCAAGAAGAAGTAAAACAAATAAAAATTCAAATAAATCAGTTAAAAGATTGTACACAAAACCTAGGTGAAAGAATAACAATTTAGAAATCCCAGAAGACTTAACGAAGAAACTAATGAAGAAAATGAGACTTTTGTACATAGCATGACTATTGTACAAAAACAAAGATGGTATACAAAAATAACTTTGAAAATCAATCCTAGTTACAAAGCAGTTTTAATTGCTTTAATAGACTCGAGGCTGATTTAAGTGTATTCGAGGAAGGAGTTTAATTCCCGAATATTTTTGTAAAAACTTCTCAAAAAGACTTTCAACATTTAGTGGTGATCCTTTGAATGTTCAATCTGAAAATACCACAAGGTCATATTTGCAAAAATGGTATTTGTATTAAAATTCATTCTTACTAGTCAAAAATATAAGTCATCAAATTGTTTTGGGAACTCAGTTCTAACACAACTTTATCCTTTTCAGGTTGATGATAAAGGATTAAGAACTAAATATAAAAATCAAGAAATTCTTTTTGAATTTATAAGAGGAATAGAAGTTAAAGAAATAAATCAAGTACAAGATTTTATTTCTTTAATTCAACAAAAACAAAAACATGTAAAATTTCTTCAGAAAGAAATACAATATAAGAAAACTGAAGAAAATTTACAATCTAAAAATATTCAAGATAGAATAAAAATATTCAAAAACAAATTGAGAAAATCTTTGTTCTTCTATACCAAATGCTTTTGGAATAGAAAAGCAACATATAGTTTCATTACCATATGAAAAGATTTCTCGAACAACAAATTCCCTACAACAAGACACATTCAAATGAGTCGAACTCCTTGAATATTGCAGAGATTAATGATCTCTTAATAAAAAACTTATAAGACCTAGTCTCACCATGGAGTTGTGCGACTTTTTATGTCCAAAAGCTTGAACTGAAGAGGAACTCGAAGGTTAGTGATTAATTATAAACCATTGAATAAGTCCTACAATGGATTAGGTATCCCGATACCTAATAAAGGATTTGGTCGAAAGGATTTATAATGCTACAATTTTTCAAAATTTGATATGAAATACGGTTTTACGGCAAATTGAATAAAACCGAGAAAACGGTACAAAGCGCATTCAGTTCCATTTGGACACTATGAATGGAATGTAATGCCTTTTGGCCTCAAGAATGCTCCTTCAGAATTCCAAAATATGATGAATGAAATATTCAATGAATACACTAGATTTTCTATTGTATACATTGATGATGTTCTCATATTTTCAAACTCAATTGAAGAGCATTTCAAACACTTAAAAACTTTTCAAAAGATTGTAAGAGATAATGGTTTAGTTATTTCTGCAACAAAAATAAAATTGTTTCAAACAAACATTAGGTTTTTAGGATTTGATATCCATCAAGGGAAAATAAAACCTATACAGAGGGCAATAGACTTTGCTAACAAATTTCCTGATGAAATCAAAGATAAAACACGGAGTTGCAAGGTTCTTAGGTAGCCTCGATTATGTAGGCGAGTTTACCCAGGCAAGGCTTTAGTTAAACTATTATTTCAAAGGTTAAAGAAAAGTCGATTACCTTGGTGAAGAACATACCCGGGTAGTGAGCAAGTCCAAACTACGGGTGCAGAACTTCCTTGTTTGTTTAGGTATCCTTCGCGAAGCCTTTCCTATTATAGAGACAGATGCCTCGACATAGTATATGGTGGAATCTTAAAATGAATTATAAAACAAAATTTCAATTGTTAGATTTCACTGCAGGTTTGGAGTGGTCCACAATTGAATTACTCACTTGATTTAAAAGAGATTTTATGCATTGTTTTATGCCTTCAAAAATTTCAAAGTGATGTTTTTATAACTATATATATATATATCTTATCTCTGCCATATATACATATCTTATATACTATATCTCTCTGATGTATATACATATCTATATATAGATGTATATAGATATATCTATATAGATATATACATATCTATATATATATATATATATATATATATATATATATATATATATATATATATATATATATATATATATATATATATATATATATATATAGTACGTAATTTACACTTAGTTGGAATAGGCGAAATCTCGGTAATTTTGATTACAAAATTATAATTACGGTTAAAAATCCTGTAATTAATTCCTAGATCTCGGATGACCAGCCCAGTTGCCAGTTGGAATGGAATCTCGCGATAACTAGTTAGCACGTAAAATTTCGCAATTTCTTTGAAGTGATCGAATTAAGCATTGCTGCGTTTTCGAAGGCATCAGCGTTTAGGTCAACGTAAATCGATTTTCGATGCGACGAAAGACACATATAACATGTACTCATGTACCATAAATTAGTATGAGTAAATGATGAAAATGGACGAGAAAGTAGGGTAGTGCAGAATATATCAAATACGAAAAAGGGACATAAATGTCAATTTTGGAATGTTAATGAGCTAAAATTAGAATTAGAGGTAGTGCTTCATCTCTCCCATTTTAAGCGAAGCCAAACGTGACTTTCAAACCCGGTGGAGATGCGTGGCGTGGAGGACCAAAAATGGTGATTCTAGAGAGAGAGTCTACGACTTCTCTCTCTAGAAGCCTACCTTGATCGGACTAGTTGGATTTCGGCCAGACAAGAAGGGAAAACGTTCTACGGAGCGAGGCTGCGGACCCCTGGGTTTAAGTTTTTAATGACTCAAGAGGTAGGATTTTCTCCTACTTGTGTTTTATTCCCATTTTAAGGGTTTCTGATGTTGTTGGTTAGTTTGAAGCCGTAGGGCGGGTTTTGATCGGTCCCCCAAAACATGAGCTGAATTGTGGGAATTTTCTTGGGATTTTGGGATGGCCGGGTGACGCCGGGCCGGGAGTGGGGCTGTTTGTGTGGAATTGGCATTAAAATGCATGCTTGAGATGATAAAGGCAGGGAATGGGCCGTTAGGTCGGTCTCAAAACATGGGGCCACAGGAATTGATAAAATTTTTTGGGAGAAATATGGGCAGCGGTGGCTTATCACTGTGGTGTGAAATCATGTATTTGTGTGTTGATGTGTGTATTGATTGGATTGAGGCGGAAATGGGTCGTGAAGCAGGGTTCACTAAGTGAGCAGAAGATTTGTGATTTTTCGGGAATAGTAACCGGGGGTTTTACTATTCCCGAAATAGTGTTCTAAGAATGTAAATACGTGAAATTATGTGTTTGGTTAAGTAATTCGAATCGAATTGCTTGTGTTTGAACAGTAGCCAAGTGAGCTAATTTTTGGTGTGTGTGAGAATGATAAAATCATAATATATTTAGTATGATTAATTTTCTCTAAAATCTTTCTATGTTCTATATTGCATGTGATTATCTTGTAATGGAGCGAATCGTAAATTCGTATGTATTTGAGACAATGCTGGGATTATGAGATTGAGTGCGTGAATTAAGTCTGAAGAGAAGGTTCGGAGGGTAGTCTAAAATGTTAATCATGGAGGTGATTAAACTAATAATATATCCCAGCAGTCAGATGTGTGCCGATATTGTTCACATACGGAGGAGTAGTCCACAAACAAATAATATATCAACCGTCGGGCTGTGATTGATATTTATTCATGGTAGTCCACAAACAAATAATATATATCAATGGCGGGCTTGACGATTGATATATATTCATCGGAGGTTACCCACTAATAACACAATAATTCTCATCTGAGCTTAGGCGAGTATGAGAGAGTCGATGAGACTCGGGATGCGAAAGGTTAGTCATGTAGGCGTTCAAGTAGGATCATGCATTTTGCTTGAATGGGCATTTAAATTGGAACATTGCCTTTGCACTTAGGTGGTGGTAGCCCACTTGAGGCGTCTCTGCGAGCTTTGGCTCACCCAGTCGTGGGATCCCCTTTTTTTTCGGAATGCGGGAGCGTGCGTGAAGACGGTTCGTCCTTGAGGTTGGATAAAACGGTGTGGCTTTGATGATGTTATGTATTAAAATTTAATTATTTTAATATATGTTGTATAAGAAGTAAAACATTTGAACTCTTGAAAATATTGGATATAGTTTGGATATGTATTGAGCACGATTGATGGGCCCATGTGGCCGTATTGGATATATATGTGCATATATTGTTGATTGAGACGAGGTTTATACGGAGTTTTGTATTTGGGTAGAGCTCCCTTACAAAGGAGACTACGCCGTTTTCTAAGGTGAGCGTCGGTAACGGGCCTCCACTTGTATTCGCGGGTTGACGGGTAGTCAACGGACCCCCGGGTTTTAGGGCTTCACGAAGCAGTATCGAGCTTAGGTATACGAATGAGGCCCCCACCCCTGGCCCGCTCAGGCCCGAGAGGTGGTCAGCTCCACGGTATAGGGCATGTCCATGCCCTTTCTTTCGCCTCAGTGAGGCTCCGAACCCGAGACCAAGGACATATTGAAATGGGAGCACTCTGCTTTTATTTAGCTCTTGGCTCGGTTGGTAGTGAGAAGTGGCTCCCATCAGGTCGGCTCTCACGGGAGAGCAGAACATGGGAAATGCCTATAGCTGTGAGTCAGGGTCGACCGGAGTGAGCAGGGCCTGCAAGAGCCTTATATCACGGGTCCTCACCCTGGCCCACTCAGACGGAGGTGAGTGTCGATTCACGGGGCTATCCCCTAGCTCACGAGGGGGTTTCTTTGCCGCCTCAGGTAGGCTCGAGCACGGGACCATGAGCTTAGGTGGTACCCATTCGGTAGTTCCCAGCACCAGGCGAGCTAGTAGCTGTGGCCCCAAAATGGGGTCAAGTTGACTACGAATCAACCAGCGGAGCCACAAGTGGATGTCGGGTTGCAGGCAGCTGACACCTCAGAGAGGTCTCTTTGTCTTGGGGCTCTACCCAGATACGGTACTGCATATGCACATCCCAAGCAGTCCAGTATATGCAATATATATCCCAACATAGTAAAATTGCCTCTTGGAAACAAAACCAATACTCATAAGATCCAATTATCATAACTATTATTCAATTATCTCGATAATTCAATAGTTGATAACACTTTTGTTTTATACAAACATATATTAAAATCTACAATTCTAATACATGTTATGTCCAAAAAACCATCAAGCCACAAGCCAGGCTTCTTGGCGAAATGGATAGTCTTCTCGGCGCTCCTTGTGCACGAGTAAGGGGATCCCACGGCTGAAATGGCTAAAAGCTCGATGAAACTCTTTAAGTGAACTACTCCCTACTAAGTCTGATGCCAATCTCAATAAACACACACTCAAAAGTAAATACATGATCTACTTGAATGTCTACATGATTACCCATGTCACGAGTCTCACCATTCCTTTGCCTAAGCCATTCATGAAAATAATCATTTCAAAACAAAACTTTGTTCTTGAAAATATACTATTAGAAATATTACGGTACAAATAATAGGACTACCCTCCAGTGGTGGTTGGTGAGCTTTCCGAAGCGGTCATGGTCCTCATCAGTGATACGTTGGCCCATCTCCCAGCCAATTCTCCGGAATATCATCTGTGTGAAATTCCTTTCGCAGCATATCCGTTTTACAAAAATACCTTGTAATCACTCCTTTTAACTCTAGGTTGCAGTGCATATGAAAATGCATTATGCCATTTTCAAAATCATTTACACAATATGTCAATATGCATATTTTCAATCAACTAAAATTACACACATATGATTAAACATCAATCCATCACCCAATTTAGGTCTCTTGAGCAAATCATAATCATCTCCAATGGCTTACAAACACAATTTAATTTCCATATAATTGTGTCATTTCGTTAACACATTTAGCATTAACCCATTAATTCCTTGATCGACCAACTCTCCAAATTTATTTCTACACACACCAAGCCATTCAATTCACACAATTTCAATGCCAAAATACATGGGCCAGTATGGCCATTTCACACAAACTTGGAATTTTAACAGTCCGAAACCAGCAGTGAAAACGTCCACGGGCAACCAGCAATCTGATCTCGGTTTCACTTTTGGAGCAGATTTCTTACCCGTGCGGTCTCATAAACACCAAAGTAGAATTTAAAACATAAATTCCCATAGAACAGCCCACATCAGTTTCTAGGCATTCACGGACAGTCCCAAATGTCCAAAAATATTTCCATAATTCGGTCCCATGTTTTGGGACCGATCAACAGCCCATTCCCGGCCTTTTTCTTATAAATACATGATTTAAAGCATACATTTAAATGCAAAATTCCAACACAAACAGCCCACTAATTCTGGGCAGTCACGGATGGTGGGAAAAATCCCCAAGAATTTCTAACAATTCGGTCCCATGTTTTGGGGCCAAGTCAAGCTAACCCACTCGCGCCTCAGGCTAGCAAGCTGTCAGAAAAACCCTTAAAATGGGAATAAAAGCATGAAGTAGGAAAATCCTACCTCTTGGAGTTGTCAAACTACGCAAACCGAGGTCCCGCGGCGTAGCTGCTCCGTACGTAGAGCGTTTCTCCTTTCTGCTCCAGAAGTCGCGACGGTCGGATCGCGAGATCTTAGGAGAAGCACCCTCTCTGCAAGAGCCCTCTCAAAACCAACCTACTGCATCTCAAAATAAAGCCTCTCGCGTTTTTGCTTTGGCTTAAGGTAGGAGAAGGAGCACTATTTGCTCTTTTGTCTTTTATGACTTAAAAATCAAATTCTATAACACCCATTATGTCCCTCTTTCTCAGATTTGATATTCGGCACTATCTCGGCCATCCAATTTTATCATTTCTCTACTCATACCACTCATGGTACATGAGTACGTGTTATATGTGGCTTTCGTCACATCGAAAACGATTCACGACACGAAGCGATCTTATCGAAAAGCGTGCCGACTCATTTGTCTCGAGAAGAGTGCAATTTACGTGCTGACTAGATTTCAGGCGATTCCAGTGCAAATGTTTCATCATCGAGATCTAGAGAGTGTTACGGATTTTTAGCAGTAATTACAATTTTAATAATTAAAATTACGATTTTGCCCTTTATTCGAGAAATTGGAATTTCTCGGGTCTTACATTCTCACACTCAGCAGGAATTTCGTCCCGAAATTCTACTGCACTTGCTCTACACATCAATCGAGGTGCATATGTAACTAACCTTACCTAACTCGAGGCCGTGCCGAATATAATGACAGACTGGGTCCCAGTCTGATAACTTAGATGGTTGTCATCTCATCCGTGTCGAACTAACATCAACAACCCGATGGGTCTTGCCACAAGTCCACCCAGCTTCATTGCGCAACTCTGGTATGTCCCTGACTTTGACCCACACTCTGGCCCCTCTGTGTTGCTGGAAGTACTTGTATAACCCCGAAACTAAAACTGGTTCCTCTGACCCGTACTAGGGTGTGGAGGAATGAACCGTGTACTCTCCTGTTCTACTGCTTGTGCTTGCACGAGCAATAGCGATGACTGTCCTCTGACCTCGATAAGCCTCACGGTGAGCACGGGTGGTGCGACCCGATTTTAGTGGGCCTTCTCGTCCCTCGTCCTCGACTAACCATCTACCTGATTAACATAGCCTTGAGGTCTTTTAATTTTCATTTCGGTCTAACTAGTAATGCAGGATGCTAATTACTAATAGACTTGACAACCTACAGACTTCTTTCGTTCATTTTCCTAAGTATTGTTAAATTCCAACACAGTTGTTATCAAATCCCTAAGGTCATCGGTCCTAACCTTAGCATTCGCCATTTTTCCTATACGCATTACACCATGCATATAATTTCCTACGCAACTACCGTGCAATTACGATTTCAATTGGTAGTTAAATCCAATACAGTGTCTCTAAGGCATGAATACAGCCCCGAGACACTAATCATACACTTAAATCAGTGTATGCACATTGTCCTTGCATTTACGGTAATGCAAGGCAATCCATTTTGCATTTAAAATATTGTTTTCAACAAAACTTTATTTTGAAAATTTTATTTTGAAAATTTTATTTTGAAAATTTTTATCAAATTTTATTTTATTTGATTTTCAAAAAAAAATTTTCAAAAATAATGTTCATAATTTAATGGAAATTCGACGTTACTTATTCATGGATTACTATTCATGGTTACTGTTCATGGATTACTATTCACGGATTACTGTTCACGGATTACTATTCACGGTTTACTGTTCATGGATTACTGTTCGTCACAATACAAAAATTGTATTGCAACACACTTCCAGCAGCCCCTTGTTGTCTTGCAATACAATTCCTCCTTAAGCCCTCCTATTGCAATACCTTCTTTCGTATTTGCAATCTGGTCTTTCTGCCTTCCTGCAAGTCCACGATACAATATAGTATTTAACGTACAAACAGCCCTCAGGCCTTCTTCTACTTGTCTGATATAGTGTATTTACAAAATTACAATTCCACTCTTCTCAAGAGGCCTTCTTCTACGCATTACAATGATTGTATTGCAATACAATTCACCCACTTTAAACTGTACTTGATACGATCCTGCGATACAGTGAGCCCTCTTATTGTCTAGCGTATTGATACTAGTTCTAAGCCCGACTACACCCCGTCTTGCAATCTGATCCTAGTCCTTTATTTCCTGTGATACAATACTTGTATTTACAGCCACACTCATCCCTCAAGCCCCTTTAAGTTGCAATACAAACCTTGCCTTGCGACCTGAATTTTCATTTCTCCATGATGATGCAGGCGTAGCCATCGAAATTTACGCTCCGATAGAATTTTTTTTTTTTTTCTCACCTCATAACTTGAATAAATTTTTATAAAATTTATTTTCTTTTTTCAATTTTCGTACAGAAAAATTTTCTCCATCAAATAAATTTATAAAAATTTATTTTCTTCCCATTTCTTCAATTTTACGACTTGGCAAACCCTATGAAAGTATTTTCCTCACCTCGCCAAATAAATTTATAAAACTTATTTTCTTTAATTTCTTTTCCAGTTTTACATTTGTAAAACTCAGTTTTTTTCATTTAATTAAAATAGTCGAATTTCCTCAAAAGCCTCGTGTGACACTAACCACAGTGTTCCATCTCAATTTATTAAAATTTGATTTCATGCGTCAATGACTCAAATAAATTTATTTAAAATTCATTTATTTCCTCTTCTTTGTTCCAGGTTTTACTCCTTTGTAAAAACTCTAAATATGTTCAAGCGCATGTGCTAACCCACTTGATACACATGATTACCAACACAAACAACATGGCATACACACCGTTCATCAACATTCACATGTTCACCTGATAATTCACCACTTAATTCACAAAATCACCTGAAACACATACACACGTGTAGTGTCTAGTTTTGTCGAGTGATTTTCTAGGTAATCCATACCTAAATGGAACGTCAAATGTACACCTAGTGGCAGTGTCTTACTGGTATGACCTAAGCTGATCACGATCCATGGGTTTCCATATGCACATACTCCATCAAACCACCTAGTGGTGATGGATGCAAAACTAGGAGCTCCTGGGTATTCGTATACCTATGCTCACGATATCAATTTGTGAAGGCGAGGTATGATATCAAACACCAGTAATCCCAACCAAGCACTAGCAGCCATTTATATCCTAGGCCCCGGCTCACTGATACGCTACGGTGTCATTTCATTATACCCTAGAGCTGCGATGCCAATTTGTGACGCTGAGGCCGGGGTCGGGTTGACTACCGTCGACACGGAATACAAGTGGATGTCGGGTTGCAGAGCACCACTTCGAGAAAATCGGGGCGGGAGAATCTGCTGTGGGAGCTGCTGAATCCCAGTACTGCATGCCACTGTCCCCGAAGCGAGTCAAATATATGTACGATATATATCCAAACATAGGTAAAATTGCCTCTTGGGCTCATAAACCCGATACTCATAAGATCCAATTATCATAACTATTATTCAATTATCTCCCGACCATTCAATAGTTGTGCTACTTTTGTTTTATAGACATATATTAAAATCTACAATTCTAATGCATGTATGTCAAACCATCAAGCCACAAACCGGCTTCTTCAAAATGGATACGTCTTTCTCGAGCGCTCCTTGTACTGAAATAAGAGAGGGATCCACTTTGTGAGGTGGTACAAAGCTCGTGGGAGAATGTACCCAAGTGGGCTACTCGCGCCTAAGTGCGGTCTGATGCTCAGTAAACACACACTCCAGTAAATACATGATCCACTACTTGAATGTCACATGATTACCACATGTCACGAGTCCTCATGACTGCTCACTTCACTAAGCCATGTGAAATAATCATTTTCAAAATAAGGCTTTGTTCTTGAAAATATACTAGAAATATTCGGTACAAATATGGGACTACCCTCAGGGTGAATTGGTTGGTGAGCTTTTTTTCCGAATAGTCATGGTCCTCATCTAGAGTGATACATTGGCCCATCTCGATGATTCTAGGAATATCATCTGTGAAATTCCTTTACCGCAACCATATCCCGATTTACAAAAATACCTTGTCATGCGCTCCACTAGCTTAGCTGGATTAAGTCGTATAGAAATACATTATACCATTTTCAAAATCATTTACACAATATGTCAATATGCATATTTTCAATCAACTAAAATTACACACATGTAATTCAGCACATCAATCATCCTTGATTTAGGTCTCTTAGACAAATCGTAGTATCTCGATGAAACTACGAGCCTGATTTTAATTTCCATATAATTGTGTCATTTCGTTCTAACATTTAGCATTAACCCATTAATTTCATGATCGACCAACTCTCCAAATTTATTTCTACACACACCAAGCCATTCAATTCCCACAATTTCCAACCAAATACATGGGCCTTTATGGCCATTTCACCTGAACCCGGGGCTGACACGATCCGGAAACCCGGCAGTGGGGTGTGCGAAGCGACCACTTGTCCAATCTCGGTTTCACTTTTTGGAGCCAGAATTTCTTACCATTCTGGGTCTCATAAACACGAAGTAAATTTAAAACATAAATTCCCATAGGTGCCACAGGTTTCTAGGCATTCACGGACGGAGTCCCAATGTCGAAAATATTTCCGTAATTGGTCCATGTTTTGGGGCCGTCAGCAACCATTCGGCCTTTTCTTATAAATACATGATTTAAAGCATACATTTTAAATGCAAAGTTCCAACACAAACAGCCCCACGTAGTGGGCGGAGTCACGGATGGTGGGAAAAATCCCGAATTTCTAACAATTCGGTCCATGTTTTGGGGCCGATCCAAACCAACCCTCGCGACCTCAAACTATTCTAGCAGAAACATCGAAAAACCCTTAAAAATGGGAATAACGCCAAGTAGGAGAAAATCCTACCTCTTGGAGTTGTCGAACTTCATGGCAGGGTCACGCGTAGCACCTTTCAGCGTAGAGCGTTCTCCTTCTGCTCAGTCGCCATGGTCGGATCGCCGGATCTTAGAGAAGCACCCTCTCTCTCACAAAACCACTCTCAAAACCAACCTACTGCATCTCTCAAAATAAAAGCCTCTCACGTTTTTGCTTTGGCTTAAGGTAGGAGAAGAACTATTTGCTCTTTGTCTTTTATGACTTAAAAATCAAATTCTATAACACCCATTATGTCCCTCTTTCTCAGATTTGATATTGACACTATCTGTGTCATTTCATATTTCTCTACTCATACCACTCATGGTACATGATACGTCATTATATGTGGCTTTACGTCACATGGCCATTCTGGCTTTTAGAAAGCGATGCCTCGAAAAGCGTGCCGACTCATTAATCTCTCGAGAAAATTACGAAATTTTGCATGCTGACTATGGGTTTCACGAGGCGATTCAACGGTGCAATCTGTTTCATCATCCGAGATCTAGAGAATTAATTACGGATTTTTAACCGTAATTACAATTTTGTAATTAAAATTACGATTTTGCCCTTATTCCAGAAATTGGAATTTCTCGGGTCTTACAACGAATACCTAGGGAGCTCGGGTTTGGGTATCCATCACCACTAGGTGGTATGGTGTGGAGTATAGGTTTATGGGAACCTATGGATAGAAAATTTGGGCTTAGGCCATAGTTGGATGAGAGCATCACCACTAGGTGTGGTTTGATGATATGTATAGGTATGAGATTACCTAGAAATCGGGACAACTAGGACCTTTGCATGCATGTGTTGGTGTGTTTTGTGTGATTGGATTTTTGTGAAGTGTGCTTGCATGCTTGGTTGTGCATAACATGGTGTAGGTGTTATGTGATTGGAATTTTATGGGTGATATGCTTGGTTGATAGCATAGGATGATGTGTGGAACATTTTGGGTGTTTACAGTGTGTAAACTTGAACCAAGGAATTAACCAAAATAAATTCATAATTTATTTGGTTTAGTGGAGAAGAAGGTAATTTTAGGTTTCTGATTATGCAGCGAAGAAAAGAATAAATGAAATAAATTTTACTAAATTATTTGGAATGTTGGAAAGTGAGAAGAAATTTTAAAGCAAGAAAATAAATTTTTTCAAATTTATTTGGTTATATGGAAGGAAAATAATTTTCTAAGATTTTACAAGTGGTAAAAATTGAAGAAAATGGAAGAAAATAAATTTTATAAATTTATTTGAGTGGAAAATTTTGATGAAAAACTGGAAAAGGAAATAAATTTTATAAATTTATTTGGTTGTAAAGTGGGAAAACAATTTTCCTAGGTTTCATATGGTATAAAATTTAGAAAATGGAAATAAATTTTATAAATTTATTTGAGTGTCCCGAAAAATGAAAAAAAAAAATGATTTGTATTGATTTTTTTTTTTGTGATTTTAAATTTGCTGGAAATAATGAGAAAAAAAATTTTTTAATTAAAGTGAAAAACGAAAAAAAAAAATTATGGTGCAGAAATTTTGAAGGGCTGCTGCCCAGATTGTATTGTGAGAAAGGATTTTTGTATTGCGTGAGTTGGTTATATTGCAATAGGAAGGTTGGAAGGAAGCTGGGTGTATTGCGGAATAAAAGCTTAGTTGAATTCTGTCTGCTTGTATTACAGATCTTTATGTCTGGCCTTCAAATGAATCCACGATACAATTTGTATCGTAGCGAAGCTATTAAATGGCTAGTCTTGGCGCCTACAGGTAGAGCGCCTTGAGCTTCCTTGGCCAGAAAACGCAGAAGCGGCTTTGGCAGCCTTGAGCGCTCGAGCGGCGCGAAGCGGCGGGGCCCATGGCGCGGCCCCAGGCCTTGTGACGAGAGCCCCAGGCGCGAGGCGAGAGAGGCTGGAGTCTGAGGCGTGAGGTGGTATGGCGCGGGCGCAGGCATGGCGGCACGGGCGGCATGGGCGTGCAGACGCTTGGCTCGCCTTCGGGCCTTGTGTGGGGGCCTGACGGGCGCGCGGGGCGCCGCGAGCTGGTGACGGCCGGGACCGCGAGCCAGGCACGCGGCGTGGCTGGCGCGCTGACTCCTGGCACAGGCGCGTGCCGGTCTTGTGGCCCCAGGCGTCTTTGTTTAGGTCGGTGGGCTAGTTTGGTGCAGAGTGCACTTAGCTCGGCTCTGACTAGTTACTGGAACAGTTGACTCGATGCTGTTCATGAGTCATTAATGAACTTGTTCATTGTAAAATAAAATTTTTTCGAAAAAAATAAAATAATATTTATTAAATTCAAATAAAATCAAATAAAATCAAATAAATTTTGATAAAATTTTCGAAAAATAAAATTTTCAAAAATAAATTTTTTTGAAAATAAAATTTGTTGAAAATGATATTTTAAGCCTTGAGAATTGATTGCGTATACCTGAGTTATGTGCATGATTAGTGGGAACGTAGTTATGCCTTAGAATCTTGTGTGGATAGCTACCATTTGAAATGGTGATTGCGCGGTAGTTCGTCACAAATTATATGCATGGTGTGATGCGTATAGGAAAATGGGTGAATCTTGGGTTAGGAATTGCGACCTTAGGATTTGGGTCTTTGAAATGAGCAAGAGCACAGAATTTTATAGAATTAAATGAATTAAGTGGTTGGAATTTACTTTCACTTAGGAAATGAAACGGGTTAGTTCATGGTTAATCGAGTCTATTGTGTCGGCATACGCATTGCTAATTAATTTAGTAATAGTGATTTTGTTTGCCATGTTGATTGTGTAAATGGTGATAGAGGGACGAGGGGGCGTAGAGGAGACCGTCCAGACCTTTGGTCGAGCACCATTGACAGTGTTATTGCTTGTATTTGATCAACAGGGCCGTGGGAGTCGTAAGTGTTCTTGAGTACGCTATTGCGGTAGTATAAGCGGTGGACATGGAGATCCTAGTAACCTCCCAGGAGGTTTAGGACGTATCATCCTCAGGCATTCACGGGGGTAGAATCAGATGGTGGTAGACCATTGGTTAAATGCAGAAACGAAAGTGTTAGATTTATGGAGTTACCTCGACACGACCGAGTTAGACTAGCTGCGTTCTAGTAGAGGAATGAGACCCCGAATGGGGTGGAAATGGGCAAGGACCTCACAGAGACCTTGGGGTCGTTGCATGAATTCTCCTAAGGATTAGGGGCGGGAATAGGTGTGATATGTCGAGGTTCTTGGCGAGGAGTTAGAGATCTCGAGGACTCTACTCTGATGGACTGAGGATTATGGATATGTCGAGTTCCCTGATGTCATCCTTGGGATGGATTGGTTGACCAGATTTACAAGTTGTTGTGCTCGATTGAGCGCGAGAGGATTCTGCTTTACCACCTTGAGACGGTACTCGTGTTGTATTTCGAGAGTAAGCACGGTATTTGCCCCAGACGGTATATGAGTCCAAGTCTTGAGACCAGGTTAGGCGGGTTAGCTAAGCGAGCCTTACCCAGGACGAGGTGAGACGGACTTAGATCCTCGAGTGGTTTTGCTAGTCACGCGAATATTTTTCGGATAAGATTTTACTGGACTACCTCCACGTAGGGATGTAGACTTGACTCGAGTTACACACAGTGCTTGCAACCATCTCTATGATTCGCATAGGATGGCACCGGTTGAGTTGTAGGAACTCGAGTCCAGGCTACGGGATCTATTGGACTGAGGTTTATTAGACCTTATGCTTTGGTTACCATGGCCCGAGGTTAGGAGGCGGATATCCTAAGCTGACATTTAGAGATGATTATGGGCACTTTGAGTTTACCGTGATGCCCGTTGGATTGATGAATGCGCCAGCAGCATTCATGGATCTCATGCATGGGGATTCTGACCTATCTGTAGATCAGTTTATGCATTAGTCTTCGTGAGTAACATTTTGATGCACTCTAGGTCAGTGGGAGCATGAGTATCGCCGAGTTGTTTCTGTTTGTTAGAGACCATCAGGTTAATGCTAAGTTGAGTGAAATGCGAGTTCGGCTTCTTTGGTGAGATTTTAGGGACACGTGGTGTCGACACCCGGGAGTGTCCGGTCGACCTAGAGAAGAGTTGAGGCATTGATGAGTTGGCGGGAGACCGAATGCGATCTTTGGAATCACATAGTTTCTTGGGATTGGTTGGGTATTCTGAGGTCGAGAATGCGTTTGAAAGTTGTCAGTTCGGGCGAGACCAAGTTTCGCCTACGGGACATGGACTCCATGGTTGGGCGGTCGACCGTAGAGAGAAATCGAGGAGTACTTGGAACCTTTCGGGATACGGGTGTTGGTAGCGAGAAGGGAGGATCGACTTTCTCTAGTTCGGGAAGAGGCGAGAAGACACGCCGCACTAGTTTATTTCGGGACTAGGGCGGGATTGAGCATGGTGGCGGGATTGCCCCGAGACAAGGATCCCGAGACTTTGGGACAATGCGGTCCAGGTTAGCCGTGAGTACGGAGAGTATACAGTTCATTTCCTCGGCTTTGAGTAAAGTTGTAGGAACTAGTTTCGGTTTAGGGGTGCTATCTGACACTCCCGGCCCGACAGTTGGCCCGAAAGGGGCCGGGTGTGGGTCGAAGTTAGGGGCGGAGCAGTTTGCGACGGGCGTGGTGGACCTTAGAGTGGTAGACTATTGGTTGTGGATTGTCGGCTTGACATGGGTGAGATAATGACCATTGGGTTGTCGATGGTGAGACCCAACCAAGCCTTAGGGTTGTCATACTCGACACGGCATTGGATTGGGCTTAGAGGTTAAGGCCTTGAGAAGCCAAGTATAGATGTTCTTCCCTAGGATGTAGGGTGAGAGTTGACCTCATAGGTCGAGATTATGAATGAGAGGTCTCCGAGATTCTACTCATGGTGAGAATCTTGGAGTTAGGGTGTAAGAGACCCGGGGAGATATCATGAATTTCTAGGAGAATGTAAGAAGCTCGAAGTGTAAGCCGAAGAGTTATGTAATCGAGGATGAAGACCACTTATTTGTCGGTTATCACGTAGACTTAGGTTCAATTGATAGAATTAGGGTGTTTCGAGATTTGGATACCTTTAGCCCGGTGCATTGGGTGTTGTTAAAGCCGACGAGGGAGCTCTCGGTATAGGGATGTCATTCGCTGACATGAACTGGGTTGACGGTCCATTGGGATTATCGGCTGATAGTGACAACAGGAAGGTCGGTTACACACACCAGTAAGGGTGTGGGTTATACGTTATGGATTATACATGTGTTGAAGGACCTTTGTGAGCATATGTCTTAAGGTCGTAAGGAGTAGAGGAGCATTTGCCCTTAGTGGTCGCTGTAATGACAGTTACCGAGCGGAGATATACAGGATGACACCATTTGAAGCGTATGGGAGGCCGTGTAGATCAGTTATGTTGGATAGAGGTGGGAGAGGCTCCATCATTTGGTCACGATCTAATTAGAACACCTATGAGAAGGTGAGGTTCGATCACGATAGCGTCTTCTCCGCGACTGGGCGACAAGAGCTATGCTGATGTGGGACGTCGACCCTTAGAGTCCGAGGTTGGTGATCGCGTTTTCTTGAGGGTGATGCTGGGAGGAGTGGTCGGGTTCGCGAGCATGAGGAAAATTTATCGCGAGATTCATTGGACCCAGCTGGGGATGCTCGGAGGATAGGCACCATGGCGTGCCGGTTGGCGTTGTCGCCCGGCATGACGGGTGTCCACGAGGTATTTCCGCGTCTCCGTACTCCGGAATATACCGAGGATCCATTGTGTGGTGGATTGGGACCGGTGAGATTGACAACGATGGGACCTTCGAGAGGGACCGTGTACATTGTTGATAGCCGTGATCATGTTTTGCGATGGAAGCTATTGAGGCTAATGAAGTCTTATGGCGGCAGCGTGGAGTGGAGTCGCGTGGGAGCGTGAGGACACGATGCGGGCCACTATCCGCCTTTGTTCGGGATGAAGGTCACGTGGTTTTAGTCGTTTAAGATTTAAATATGGCTAGTTTACATGCATGGTGTACAATGCACGTTGCATATATGCATGTGAGTGATATGATTATCTGAATTTGGACCGAAATTCCTTTAAGGAAGGAGAATGTAAGACCAGAAATTCGATTTAAGGAATAAAGGGCAAAATCGTAATTTTGATTATAAAATTATAATTAGGTTAAAAGTTAGTAATTAATTCTCTGAACCCTCGGATGACGAAGCGGATTGTCTTAGTTGGAATAGATCTCTCGAAATCCTAGTTAGCACGTAAAATTTCGCGATTTGTTGGGAACGGTCGGGTCGGCACGTTTTTCGAGGCATCGTTTCAGGTCTTGAGTAAAGCGATTTTGATGCAACAAAAAGGCACATATAGCATGTACTAAATGTACCATAAGTGGTATGAGTAGATAAATGATGAAAATGAATTTCTTGAGATAGTCTTAGAATGTCAAACCTGGAGAAAGATGGGAATTAATTAATTAAATTGATTTAAGTACTAAATGACAAAAAGGGAACAGTGGCCATCTCTAACCTCACTAAAGAAAAAAAACGGAATTTGGAGAAGGAGAACCAGTTGCAGCAGGTTTCGTTTTCTAGAGAGAGAAGCTTAAGCTTCTCTAGATTTCTGTGAAACAGTCAGATGGAGTCGGCGGTCTTGACGAAGGAGAAATGTTCTAGCGGACCAGCTGCGCGTGGACTTCGGAGATCGGGAGTTTCTTCAAACTCCCTTGAGGTAGGATTTTCTCCCTACTGGGTTTATTCCCATTTTAGTACTTTTCGAATGTTTGAGTCGGTTGGGGCCATTAGAGTAGTTTGATGGATCCCGAACATTGGGATAGAATTAAGGTAAGAACCTGAGCCAAATGGAGCGACCCGGCCGTGCGCTCCATGGCAATGGTGTAAAAGGGTTTGTTTTAGGTGTAAATCATGCTTTGATTGAATTTAGTAGGGAATGGTAGTGAATTTGGTTCGCTAAGTGAGCCAGTTGATTTGTGATCTTTCGGGAATAGTAGCAGGGTTTCACTATTCCGAAGCTTGATATTGAGAATATATTTTAAGTAAAATTATGTGTTTAGTTAAGTAATTCGAATCGAATTGCTTGTGTTTGAACATTAATAAGAGCTAATTTGATCGTGAAATGATAATTACATAACATGTTGTGTGATTTAATTTTTATCTTGAAATATATTCATGTTTATATATTTGCATATGATTAGGCGAATTGGGCGCGCTGGCAAATTTCCATATGCCTTTGCGGAACATCCTAGGAATATAGGAGTTAATGCATGAGATGATACAGAGAAACAAGGTTCGGAAGGTAGTGCAAATGTAAATTATCGGGTAGTCCAAATCAAATAATATATATCAGCGATCGGGCCGACCCGGAGTTGATATTTATTCCTTCAGTGAATCCATAAACAAATAATATATATCAATCGTCGGGCTGACCCAAATTGATATATATTCATCGAAGGAGTTGTCCACTAATAATATAATAATTCTCATCACGAGGCTTGGCGAGTGTGGGAGTCGGTGAGGACTCGGGATGAGTTGGTAATGTAGACATTAGTAGGATCATGCATTTGCTTGAATGAGTGTTTACTTTGGAACATTGCGCATAGGTGGTGAGTAGCCCACTTAGGGCGATTCTCCTGCGAGCTTTAGCTCACTTGTAGTGGGACCCCCTTTACTGGGTGCCGGGACGTGCGGGGACGGCTAGATCCCCAGGGCGGGTTAGAGAGGCTTGGGATTGTGAAGCCGAAGCGACGATATCTTGCATGTATTAAATTTTCTAATTTTAATATATGTTGTATAAGAGTAAATTATTAACTATTTTGAAACTATTGGATATAGTTGTTGTAGTATGATGAGTATTGTTTATGGGCCCAAGTGGCGAAAGTCTTACTCATATTGTGAATATATTGGATTTGTTTGGGACGGTGTTGCGAGGTTATGTATTTGGGTAGAGGCTCCGTACAAAGAACTGCCGTACCTAAATGAAAAATGTGGGTCACGAGCATTCACAGTGAAATGTCAGCGCGGAGTTGTGGTGGTATGAGACCCCACGATTTTTAGGGCGTCACACTATATATAGATATCTATATATATAAATCTATATATATAATAATATATAGATATATCTATATAGATATTTATATATAGATTTATATATTTATATATATATATAGATATCTATATATAGATTTATATATATCTATATATATATCTATATCTATTATAGATATATAAATCTATATAGATATCTATATATATATATATATATATATATATATATATATATATATATATATATATATATATATATATATATATAAATAAAATATCTATATAGATATGTATATATATAGATATATCTATATACATCATATATATAGATATGTATATATATACATATATATAGATATATAGATTTTATATATCTATATATATATATATATATATAGATATGTATATATATATATATAGATATGTATATACTTAGATATCTATATATGAATATATACATATTTATATATAGATATAGTTATCTATATATATAAATATGTATATCTAAATATATAAATCTATATATATATAGATGTATATAGATATATATCTATATAGATATTTATATATAGATTTATATATATTATATATATATATATATATATGAGATATCTATATATAGATTTATATATCTATATCTATTTATAGATATATAAATCTATATATAGATATCTATATATATATATATATATATAGATTTATATATCTATATAAATCTATATAGATATATAGATATCAAATAGTATATAAAATTTGAAACCTCAGGCCTCTGAACCCACTAAGTGGTGTTTAAGCGAGCTTGGGTGCTAGTAGGTACTTTTGAAGATTTGCGTTACTAACTCAAAGAAGATTTTAATATTTAATGTTCAAATCATATATGTTCAAATTGTTTAAAAGGTTGTTTAGGAGTCACAACGTAGAGTTGGTATCGAGACGAGTTCTTGCAAATTTTTGATTAAATTTATATTTGTATTCTTTAAGTAATTATGATTCTACGATTAAGCGTTGGTGATGAGGTGTATCCATTGGTCGGCCATAAATCGGTGGTCGGTGGTCGGTGGTGGTCCCAGCAAGTGTAGAATCTAAGTGCTGTAGAAAAGTAGAAATGTCAAATTTTATCAAAGATTTATGGAGTACTAGATTCAAATACTAGTTCATCAGAATAGATGAACAACTTGAGCAAATCTGAAAACACCCAGCCAATTTGAAAACAAGCATACTGTTTCTATAGAAGATTGAGAGCGATTACATCAAAAATTGATACCTAAACAAAACACAAAGAACTATAGAAAAATAGGAACTTTTGAATTTAAAAGATTATAGGATCAAAATCTGAAAATACACATTCAATAGGTTGAGGCGAAACTATTGAACTTTAGATCTTAAGGATCTAGAACAAATTAAGAAATTGAAATTCTTCATGTAGGAGCTGTCGGTAGCGGCCCGAGCCATACTTAGGATAGGGTTAGACAAACCTATATATATATATAAATGATCTTTAGACGCCAAAAAATTCGAATTCCCTTTTAGGGTTAATGGAAACAAATACATCGTTTGGGTAGTGTATTTCACATTATCGAAACTTAGAGTTGGATTGTATGAATGATAAGGCATTCATAAAGCCTTCAACTCTAAACATTCAAACTCAAAACTATGATATGGATCCCGAGATCAAGGAGACATACTTATAATTATCGATATCTTATAAAGTAATGACCGATAGTCAACTGAATTGCCTTTTGTCCTCACAGTGAGCATTAATTTGGCAAGCAAATGAAAAAAAACTCAACAGTCATAATTCCAAAACCTATTCCTTGGGATTGTTTAACACAATCTAAAGAATGGAATTTCAAACAACTCTTAGCTCCAAAACCAATTGAACAACCAAAACTATTATCCCGTAATAGAAGATGGGCGAATGTTCATTAATTTTGAGCGCGAAAGAAAATCTAAAATCATATTAGTCTTAATTCTTATTTAGAAGTTAGAACTCCTTCTAGAAGATCAAATGTTCAGTCAAACTTAAATCTAGAAGAAGTAGATTATTCATCCACCATTCAGTTAAAATATACAAGTGAACGAGCGATCAAAGTCTCGGATGGTCTCTGACGTTTTCTCAAATGATGTCGCAAATGATAGGCCTTCTCATTGACCTTGATGACAGCCAATTTGTTTAAAATGAACCAAAGAATCCCAAGAAAAGAAATAAAATAAAAGAACATAAAGAAAAAAAGCAAATGGTTTTCTCAAAATTATCACAAAGAAAGCAAAGAAATTTAGAGAACAATGGTATCCAAAACTATGGAAACAATGAAATGAATATTCCAATGTTCACATATTTGATATTTATCTTTACAAATAATCAAATAAAATATCCTTTTTCACAAATAAACATGTTCGAAGGGTAAGATGCAATACTATACGAAGAAGATGATATCAACTCATCCTCCTTTGGAAGAAATAAAAATAAAAGCTCAAGGTGTTGAAATAATGGCCTCACCTTTGAAATGATTGATACAAAAGAAGATAAGCAGGATGACAAAATTAAAAGATATAAAAGGTATTCAACAACAAAATAATAATTTTACAAATCAAATCTTAGAATTTTTTTCTACTCAATTAAATAGAATAAGTAAATACTTCACAAAATTACAAACTGAAAAGGAAGAAAAATGAAAACAGAGAGTCTTATATTCAATAAAACCTTAAATTAGGGTAACAAAAATAATGTGAATTAATAAGACTTCTAACTCAAAAATTAGCGGGTATAAGTAAAAGATCCTCTTGTTTCAAAAAAGTCATTAAATTTCTTAAATGGAGCAAATAGTTCAATTATGAAAAACTTATTGAAAATTTACAAACACAGCAGATATGAGTGAATGAATGTAATGCCGTTTAGCTCAAAATGCTCCTTGAAATTTCAAAATATGATGAATGATATTTAATGAATACACTAGATTTTCTATTGTATACATTGATGATGTTCTCATATTTCAAATTCCCATAAGCATTTCAAACATTTAAAATTTTTCAAAAATTGCTTAAGAGATAATGGTTTATTAATCTACGCAACAAAAAATAAAATTGTTTTAACGAACAAATATTAGGTTTTAGGTTTTGATATTCATCAAGGTCAAATAAAGCCCACTCTAATGATAGATTTTCTGAAACAAATTTCTGATGAAATCAAGATAAAACACGGTTACAAGGTTTTAGGTAGCCTTAATTATGTATTTGAGTTCTACAGGAAACATGAGTTTTAATTGACCTTTATTTCCAAAGGTTAGAAAAGTCCTTTGCAACAACGATGCGAGAACATACCAGGGTAGTCAAACGAGTCAAAATTCGGTTAAGGAACTTCCTTGTAGGTATCCTTCACCACGAAACTGTGAACCAGGAGAAAATCAGTTTCTGAAGGATAAAATAGTAATTTGGGTTAAAAATCCGAATTTTTCTAGATCTCGGATGTGAAAGCGGACTTCCGTTGGAATCGTCTGCGGAAATCTAGCTTCTCACAGTTGAATTTGGTTGGATTTAGAGGTGGTCGAGAAATTCACGTTTTTCGAGGGCGTGGGGTGTCGGATGGCCTTGGCAAGGTAAGGGGATGCCAGAGTAGGCAGGATTAGAGGGCTGCCACGTGGAGAGACAAATGCCAACCATTTGCATGTCCCTCATGGACACATGGCACCCAAGGAGATCCATGGCTCACATTGAGCCATGTAAGTGGATGATGTCAAAAAGAAAATAAAGAAATAAAAGAAAAAGGGATGGAAATTTGAGAGCCACACATTTGGCTTGAGGAAGGAGAGGAGGAAACTTCCTTTTTTGTCTCATCCGATTAGTGCTCCAAAAGGGAGGAGAAAGTGAAGGAGAAAAAGGAAGAGAAAGGAGAAAATGAAAAGGAAATGAGATGAGAAATGAGAAAAAGAGAAATGGGAAAAGAAACAAAAGCAAAAGGGAAACGTAGGGAGGAAGAAAAGAAAAGATCCAGGAGGTCTTGGATCTCATTTCACAGAAGTCTCTTCCACTTCTCTCTAGGTTGTGGCCAGTCCGGCCAGTCGGATTCTTTCGCGACAAGAAGGAGAGTTGTTACGAAGAGGAACAGCATTGGACTCGGTTTTAGGGAGTTTAGGCAAACTAGGAAGGGTAGGGGTTTTTCTCCTACTCGCTTTACTTTTTGTCTAAGGGCCTTGTAATGGATGGGGATTTGTTGAGGCCTGGATGGCGTGGTTACCCCGTTCAAAGCTTTGGGTAGGAGTTAAGAAAATCCTAGAATGGTTTGGAGCGGTCCCGAATCTGTTTGTGTGATTGTGTAGATTTTGGTGTTATTTCCATGAGAGATACTTATGTTTGTGTGATGTGTGGGTGGTTCCAAGGCAGACCAGGGTTTCTGCTTAGCCCGTGAGAGCTAAGTTTATGTTGGCATTGTTATAAGTGAATAACATGTTAATAGATTATTATGTTAATATATGCATGAGTGATATATTAGCATGTGTTGAATGTTGTGTGCCATTGCATTGCACTTGGGTGGGAGTAACCAGTCAGAACATACAGACACCTTGTGAGTAGGACCTCATTGATCTGAGAGACTTGAGGGATATAGACAACAAGACATGAAATGAAGAAACTTGACGAATGGCCATATCTTGTATTTTATTTGTAAAATTCTGGGCAAGGGACCCATTTTTGTATAAATTGTAATTAAACACAATTGTAAATAAATCATTTTTTGTATAAAATATATAGTGTGTTGAATGGATATCTGGGCCCTGTCGGGTGTTTTACACATGCGATACCTCGCGGCGTGAAACACGTCGTTCACGGGTTGGCCAAGGGTTGTCGGCGCCGGGATTGGGCGTCACGACGTAAGGTATCGAGCAAAGGTGCGGTTACCTTGGGTGCTCGGTGGAGTGTAGAGTTAGGTATGATATACCTAGGACTTGATGGGCCGCGGGTTAGATCATGTCGGTGTGCATTTTGGTGAATTAAATGTGATGTGTGATGGTGTATAGCATGTTTGTTATGTGGTGTGTGAAATTGTATGCTTGGTGATTAGCATAGGGAAATTGTTTGGAACCTTAGAGTAGAAAACACAACCTTAGATGTTCCCGGAAATTTTTTGGGGCGGCAGTCCGGGAAAAAAAAAAAAAAAAAATTTTGATTTTCTGGGCAGTGTTCCAGTTTTTTTTTGGAATAGCAGTAGATGGGTGTGTGAAATTCTGGGAGGTTGTTCCAGTTTTCATGCATGGAAAAAGAGTTGAAATTCAGCTCTTAGATTTTTAAAGTTTATGTGGCTTGATGGGTTAGGCTCTTGCATGTGAAATGCGAGAAAGAAGTGCTGGATGAAAAAAAAAAAGAAAGAAATTTATTCTTGGGTTAGGACACTGTTGAAGTCGCGAACATGGATTCGAGTCGCGACACAGTGGATGGACGTGAAAGATGCGACCGGGAAGTGGGCGTCAGCGACTTTGGCTGGAATACGGCGAGGTCTCAGGATGGACGACCTGGGATTTTGGACAGTTGGATTTGATGTCGCGACATCAAAGTGAGGTCGCGACATGGGTGGCTGCAAAGGAGGTCGCGACATGGCGTCGCGACGTAGCGGAGCGAATTTGTCTTGCGGGGCGATGTCGCGACATCATTACGAGGTCGCGACATGGGCAGCGGCGTGGAAGCGGCTTGATTAATCGGCGACATAGACTTGGTGTCCACGCGACATGGGCGTTGCAGGAGGTCGCGACATCATGTTGACGTCGCGACATGAGTGGCCGTGGTTAGGCTAGGCTGGATGTCGCGACTATCATTTTTGATGTCAGCGACATGGATAACCGACGTGGCGGGAGGCGGTGTCAGCGCGACGCGATGTGATGTCGCGACATGGGTTGGTGACGGTGTGCGACGCGATGTGATGTCAGCGACATGGGATGGACTCGAGGTCGCGATGGAGCGGCGTCGCGACTGGCTGTTGAGTTGATGTCGCGACATCGAGTGACGTCGCGACTGGGCGGTTTTGGCGGGCGTGAGGGAGGTCGCGACTATGCGCCACGACACAGGCGCTATCTTGTGCGACCTGCCTTACCCCCAGTATGTGACGGCGGTAATGCGTGACACATGCAACCCTGCTAATTTTGTCTGTGCAGCCTCACGACACAGGCCTTTGCAGCCTTGATGTAATTTGCGACATGGGCCTTGGGTGTGCGCCTTGTGCACTGACCCGGTTTTGGTTGAGTGTGTTTACAGTCTTCATTTGGATCCTTGTTCATGGACCTTATTTCATGAACAGCATTCCTCGGGATTTCAAAAAAAAAAAAAAAAAAAAAAAAAAAAAAGTCTGAAATTTAAGAATTTTAACATGATTTAATATAAATATTTATATTTACGAAAATTTACTACAGAAATTCAAATCGTGGTATGTGAAAAATTTTTACGATGTGTGAATAGTGTCTCGAGGCTGCATTTTCACCCTTGAGACACGTTATTGAAATTAATTGCCTTGACATGGGGTATGAAAAAAAAAAAAATTTCCGGTGTGAATATCTGGAGTGTGTTTGAGCACTTACAGGGATCTTTGCATTGAAACTAATCTACCATTGGCTTGTGTAGATGACTAGTAGAGGAGACGGACGTAGAGGACATCCACGGGGCGGTCGGACACAGAGCATTTGACTATTGGCATTATTGCAGGTCAGCGTACCTTTCTTGAAATTTGTAGGTGTGCGGCTCTTGTCGCACGAGACGGCGTAGCGGGTAGTGGGGAGGTCTAGTAACCTCGGGGGGTTTAGAGCACACCATCCTCAGACGTTCACGGGGAGGAAGTCAGATGGTAACGGACCATTGGTTTTATGTCTGATTGAGAACATATTGGAGGCTATGGAGATCACCTCCGTCTGACCGGGGATCGGGTTAGTGCATTCGGCTGAAGGCGAGCCGGGTATGGTGGAGATGGGTTAGGACTTACAGAGACTTAGAGGTTATGACATAGGCGAGAGTTTCGAGGAGGCATTCATGGGTAGGTACTTTCGAGGCTGCGAGGCATCTGAGGCGCTCGGGAGTTCCTAGGGTAGCAGGGCGTGAGTGATGGACTACGTGGCAGATTCACGAGTTGCTTGGGTTGCTGATGGTCTGATGGCCAGGGCATGCTTGAGTTAGGAAATTCGAGAATGTCATTTGAAGTTGTCCGGTCGGAGCGGGATCGTGGGACTTCGCCTCACGGACATGGACTACATGGTTGGGACGTACGACCATAGAGAGAGAGATCGAGGATGCTCAGACACTTTCGAGATACGGGTGTTGGTAGTAAGAGGGAGGACCGACCTTCTTCTGGTTCGGGAAGAGGCGAAGACCACGCTTCACACGGTTCGGACGGGGCCGGGATTGGTTAGTCGGGCAGGGCGGGTGATGTTATTTGCAGACGGCCCGGACATGCGTGAAGACGGGATTGTCCCCGGAGACAGGGATCCCAGGATTTTGGGACAGCGCAGTCCCAGTTAGCTGTAGAACACGAGGCGTCTGAGTTCGTTCCCTCCCAGCACCCTAGTGCGGGTCGGAGAGACCCGGTTCGGTTGAGCGCTATGCGAGGCACAGCCGGCCCGGCACGGGTGGACGGAGGGACGAGTGTGGGTCGGGTCGGTCTGAGGACTGTGGGCTAGGACTTACAGTCGGGAGCGAGAATGACGATATGTTATTTGCAGACGGCTTGGACATAAGGGAGATTGTCCTAGGAGGCGAGGAGGTCGTGGTGCAGAGGAGGCGAGTATCTGAGGAAGCGAGGATATGTAGAGTACGTTTCTACTCTTGCACTTGTTGAATAGAGTAAGCGTTTCGTGGATGCATCATACTCGTTTGTTCTTGTTGCATCTTGTGTGATAGACTTGGGCTTAGAGGTTGAGACCTTTAGAGAAGCGGATATGGATGTTTTCCCCAGGAGATAGGGTGAGGATTGTGGCCAGGATAGGTGGGATTGCGTTCGTGTGCATAGTAACATCGGCGGGTCGGTGTGGGTGCACGGTCTGGGTCATTCACCACTCTTGGTGAGTGTGGGTTGAGTTTGTCTTTGGAGACTACGTCAGCCCAGGCTCATGGTTGAATCGGGAAATGAGGAGTAATTATTGTGTGTTGGACCATGAGAAGATTAGTTAATCCCATGGGTGAGAAACACAGGTTAGGGTGAAGGAGACCTTGTGATAGTATCCGAAGGTCTGTGCTATGGGTGTAAGAGACCAGGAGAAATCCCAAAATTTACACTATGGGTGTAAGAGACTGGAAATGTCCCAATTTACAGCCCATGGGGTGTAAGGGCAGGAGATGTCTGAATTTACGTAGCGGGTGTAAGGGCCCCTGGGGAGATGTCTGAATTTACGTATTGGGTGTAAGAGACCGGGAGATTGGAATTTTGTATGGGTGTAAGAGACCGGGGAAATGTCAAGGTTGCAGTATGGAGTGTAAAAAAGGGGGCAGGGAGATGTCTGAATTTGTATGGGTGTAAGGGCCGGGGAGATGTCTGGGTTGTGGGTGTAAGAGACCGGGGAGATCTAGAATTTGTGTGGGTGTAAGGGCCGGGAAATGTCGAATTTGCATGTATGGGTGTAAGGGCAGGAAATGTCCCAATTTGCATGGGTGTAAGGAGCTGGGAGATATCTTTGAATTTACGTATGGGTGTAAGAGCCAGGGAGATGTTTGAATTTACATTGTGGGTGTAAGGGCCGGGGAGAGATCAGAGACTACGTATGGGTGTAGGGCAGGGAGATGTCACAGTTTTACGTGGGTGTAAGAGACCGGGGAGAGATCCGAATTTACGTGAGGTGTAAGAGACAGGGGAGATATCGAATTTACGTGAGGGTGTAAGAGACCGGGGAGATATCCTGAATTTACGTATTGGGTGTAAGAGACACAGGGGTGATCACGAATTTACGAGAGGGTGTAAGAGACCGGGGGAGCGATCCGGATTTACGTATGGATATAGGGAGGCTCGAGTGTAGGCCCGAGTTGTGCAGGAAAGCGTGGTTATCACCAGGACTTAGGGGTTGAGTGATAGGGTCGGGAGGGCTCGAGATGCGGCTCTGGGTCGAAGATATCACGAGATAGAGTTGAGTGATAGAATTCGAGGGGTGACTTCAAGATAGCTCAAACGGACATGAGGTTATCACGTACACTTAGAGTCGGTGATAAGTCGAAGTGACTCGAGATTTGGATACCCAATGGAAATTTCATTTGGGTGTTGGGTGAGCAAGCAAGGACTCGATTTATGGATGTCATTCGTAGCGGGGGGATCAGTTATTGTCCAATGGATGGTCGATTGCGACACTGAAAGAGGGATAACCGTTTACACAGCGAGGGGTTGTGTGGTCGCATATACGTGGTTGGATGCGATATGTGCGTGGAATTTGGGACCAAAGAAATTCTTTTAGAGGAAGAATGTGAGACCACAGGAAAATCGATTTCTGAAGGATAAAATAGTAATTTCGGTTCAAAAATCCGAATTTTCTGAATCTGGATGACGAAAGCGGACTTCAGTTGGAATCGTCTCGTGAAATCTAGCTACTACGTTGAATTCGTTGGATTAAGTGGTCGGAAATTCCGTTTTCGGCGTGGGGTGTCGGATGACCTGGCAAGGTAAGGGGATGCAGTGGCGGGATTAGAGGAGCTGCCACGTGGAGGAGACACCAAATGCCAACCATTTTGCATGTCTCGTGAGGACACGTGGCGCTGAAAGGAGATCCATGGCTCACATTGAGCCATGTAAGTGGAATGATGTCAAAGAAAATAAAGAAATAAAAGAAAGGGATGGAAATTTGAGGCCACACATTTGGCTTGAGGAAGGAGAGGAGGAAACTTCCTTTTGTCTCATCAGATTAGTGCTTTCAAAAGGAGGAAAGTGGGGAGAAAAGGAAGAGAAGGAAAATGAAAAGGAAATGAGATGAGAAATGAGAAAAAGAGAAATGGGAAAGAAACAAAAGCAAAGGAAGCATTAGGGAGGAGAAAGAAAAGATCCGGGAGGTCTTGAATTCTGCATTTAGAGAGAGAGTCTCTTTCCTTCTCTCTAGGTTTGCTTGTAGCCGATCCGGTAGTCGGATTCTTTCGCGTGAGAGTTGTTCTACACGAAGAGGACAGCGTGTGGACTCTAGGTTTTTAGGGAGTTTCGACAAACTCGGGAAGGTAGGGTTTTCTCTACTTCCCAGCACTTTTGTCTAAGGGCCTTGTAATGGATGGGGATTTGTTGAGGCCTGGATGGCCGTGGTTTCGGTTCCAAAAGCTTTGGACCGAGTTAAGAAATCCCTAGAATGGTTTGGACGGTCCCCGGACTGTTTGTGTGATTGTGTGATTTTGGTGTTATTTCCATGAGAAGATAACATGTTTGTGTGATGTGTGGGTGGTTCCCGAGACGAGCCGCCAGGGTTTGTACCTTAGCCCATGAGCTAAGTTTATGTTATTGTTATAAACTGAATAACACTGATGTATGGAATTAATTATGTTAATATATGCATGAGTGATATATTAGCATGTGTTAGATGTGTGTGCCATTGCATTGCACTTAGGTGGGGAAGTAACCCAGTAGGAAAATTCCTCTACTTGGGCTTTGCTCACCCGTGTGAGACTATATTTTCAGTCGCAGAGGCACACTTGGGGATACAGGACGCTTAGGGGCCTTAGAGGCGCAGCCAGAATGGCTATATCTTGTATTTTTTGTATTTTGTAAAATTATGGGCAAGGGACCCATTTTTGTATAAATTGTAATTAAACACAATTGTAAATAAATCATTTTTGTATAAAATATATAATTGTGTTGAATGGATATACGAGATTGTCCGGGCTGTTTTACACATGTACGTGCCTCTGACGTGAAACAGTAGATTTCCGCGGAGTTGACGGGTTGTCGACGGACACCCGGGATTGGGGGGCGATCACAAAGCCTTTCACATCATAGAGACAGGATGCCTCGAACATAGGATATGGTGGAATCTTAAAACAAGATTTTCAAAATAAAATTTCAATTGTTAGATTTCTCACTGCACCGGTGTTTGGAAGTGGTCACGCTGAATTATTGACGGTTAAAAGAAATTTTAGCCATTGTTTTATGCATTCAAAAATTTCAAAGTGATGTTTTTAGAAATTTCTTTTAGAGTTGATTATAGCCTTGAGATTTACAAAAGATGTTCAAAATCTGTAGTTTCAAACTTGATTTTTTTGCGGATAAGCAAGCTATTTTATATGTTTTTGATTTTGAAATTGAATTTATCAAAGGATCTTCAAATGTTTTACCTGATTTCCTTTCACGGGGAATTTTTACGAGGGGAAAATGAAGCGGTAGCCAGAGATCACACATCAAACCTTAGCGAGCCTCTTATGCAATGAAAAGATGTACCAGGCTTCAAATTTCCTCGAAACTCCCAGATCGTTTCGAGGGTCTTGAAATCCCTCGACCCTTCATTCCAAACTCCAGGAATTTGCTTACCAAACGAAAGAGCGAAAATGTTCACCCTGAATTTTAGAACTGATCGTATATCGGTTTCGGGTGAGATTGAGATCAAAAGATTTTTTCAAAATGAAAAGTATTTCGGTTCGATGAAATACTCAAAACCGTAAGTTCTAGAATTATCCTCGTAGATACGGTCGGTCTGAAATTTCTCATATCATGAACCCAGGGTAATGATATTTAGCTTACTCAAAATCTGAGAATTTTAAGGTCTTAAATGAAAAGATTGGGGTCGAAATATTTTTACTCATAAAAGATTTTAAAGCATTTCGGCCACTACAAACACTTGGTACATGACTTCTGAAAATGCTTGGTACCATATGTTTTGTATCGGGCGAAGAAACTCATTCTTTGGTTTTTTAGCGGAATGAAAAGTACACTAAAAATCTTTCCAAATTGGTTTCGAGGATTGATGGCTTCTTATGGGAGCTAATCGAATATTTTAAATCACAGAAATAACTAGGATTTTTTGATTATTTTAAAACAAGAATTGTGAGCTTTTCCCTAAAAATTCTTATTCATACTTTAATTCTCAGTGAAATCACTTAGATTCTTTGTTGAACCTATACATATCTATATATAGATGTATACTTAGATATATCTATATAGATATATACATATCTATATATGAATGTATATAGATATATATAGATATATCTATATAGATATATACATATCTATATATATATATATCTATATCTATATATATGGAAATATATATATATCTATATAGACTATATCTATACTTCACACATCTATATATATATATATATATATATATATATATATATATATATATATATATATATATATATATATAGATTTATATATCTATATAAATCTATATAGATATAAATATCTATATATAAAAATATATATATATATAAACTAACTCTATATATGAATATATATATATCTACTATGAAATATATCTATATACATCTATATATATAGATATGTATATACATCTATATATATAGATATTTATATATATAGATATATACATATTTATATATATAGATAAGCATATATATATACTATATATATATATATATATATATATATATATAAATCTATATAAATCTATATATATAAATATATAAATCTATATGTAAGACTAGAAATTCCAATTTACGGAATAAGGAGCAAAATCGTAATTTTGATTATAAAATTATAGTACGGTTAAAAGTTAAATGTAATTCTCTAGACCTCGGATGGCCAAGCGGATTATGCGGGTTGGAATCATCTCGAAATCTAGTTAGCACGTAAAATTTGCAATTTGCAGAACAGTGGTCGGCACGTTTTTCGAGAGACATCGCGTTTGGTCTTGAAGTAAAAACGATTTTTGATGCAACAAAAGGCACATATAGCATGTACTCATGTACCATAAATTAGTATGAGTAGATAAATGATGAAAATGGACTCTTTGAGATAGTCTTAGAATGTACAGCGGAGAAAGATGAAATTAATTAATTCAGATTGATTTAAGTACTAAATGACAAAAAAGGGAGCAGGTGGCCATCTCTAACCTCACTAAAAGAAAAAAGCGGTATTTGGAGAAGGAGAACCAGTTGCCTTAGAGATACTGTATTGGATTTAACCATTTTGAAATGGTGATTCTTGTATTAGTTGCGTACGAAATTATATGCGTGGTGTGATGCGTATAGGAAAATGGGTGAATCTTTAAGGTTAGAGATTATGACCTTAGGGATTTGGGTGCTGAAATGAGCAAGAGCCTAGAATTTTATATAAATTAAATGAATTAAGTGGTTGGAATTGCACCACCAGAAATGAAACAGGATTTAGTTCATGGTTGTCGAAATACGATAGTGTCGCATACGCATTTACTAGTCATTTGAAATGAAAAATTAATTGATTTTTGTTGCCATGTTGATTGTGTAAATGGGCGATGGGGGCGGGACGTAGAGGGACGTCCACGGAGACAGCGGTCGGGCTGCCATTGACAGTTGACCCGGTGAAACATGTTGATCGAAAGCAAGCCTTACATTAGAAATTAAGTAAGTGTTGCGAGAAGTACGCTATTGCCTGGGGGCTAGTATAAGCGGTGGACATGGAGATCCTAGTAACCTCCAGGAGGTTTGGGATACAAACCTCTCTCAGACATTCACGGGGTAGAGATCAGATGGTGGTAGACCATTAGTTTCATCTTGAGGAAACGAGGAAAGTGTTAGAGGCTATGGAATACCTCGACAGACCAGGGATAGACTAGGCTGAGTTCTAGCTAGAATGAGGCCCAGTATGGTGGAAATGGGCGAGGACCTCTGAGACCTTGGAGGAAGCTAGTTGCATGAATTCTCCCACAGGATTAGGGGCGAGGAATAGGTCACGGTATGTCGAGGTTGCGAGGGGTACTTAGAGATCTCGGGGACTCTGCTCCTGATGGACGAGGATTATGGATATGTCGAGAGTTCGATGTGCGCTCACTTGGGATGGATTGGTTTGGCCAGTTCAACAAAGGTTGTTATCGATTGTGAGCGCAGAGAGTTACCGCACCGCAGCGAGGGCCGGTACTCGTGTTATGTTGGTAACCACGTATTTTGCCCCAGACCCGATATATGAGTCAAGTCTTGGGACAGTTAGGCGGGTTAGCTAAGCGAGCCTTACCACAGGACGAGGTGAGACAGAACTTAAGATCCACCTCGAAGTGGTTTGCGGTACGCGAATGCCACTCCCCGGATAGGCTACGGACTACACTCCACGTAGGGATGTAGCAGACCGTGTCGAGGTTACACCCTGGTACTTTAACCATCTCTATATTCCGCATAGGATGGTACCGGTTGAGTTGTAGGAACTCGAGTCCGGCCCCTACGAGGCTGGCCAGACAGGGGATTATTAGGCGAGCACTTCACCGTGGTAGCTTAGGTTCTAGTTGCGAAGAAGAGGCCCGAGACCCTTAGGTACGTGAAGTGGTATAGGCAATTGAGCAGGGTTATGATCAGAGTGATTTATTACCTAGGATCGATGATTTATTTGATGGGTTGAGAGGAGTGCGAGACTACTCAGATGAACCTTATGCTAGTTGTCATCGGTGAGGATTAGGGAGAACAGATATCCACCCCCAAGAGCTGTTTAGGGCCAGCGTTGGGGGCACTTTAGGGTTTACGGTGATGCCCGCTAGTTGGCCGAATGCGCCCGTTCGTGGACCTCATCGTAGGGTGTTTCGACCTTATCACAGATCAGTTTGTCGTAGTCTTCGGGGATGTATTTGATCCTGCCCGATCCCAGTGGGACATGAGGTATCCTTGAGGATTGTGTTCTGGTTGTTTGAGAGACCGCCCGGCTGTATGCAGAGTTCGATGATCTGATTTGGCTTATTGAGGGAGATTTTGGGACACGTGGTGTCGGCACCATGAGTGTTAGTCGACTGGGAAAGTTGAGCGTGATGTGTTGTGAGGCCAGATGTCCAGTCTTCGAGATGCGTGGTTTCTTGGGATTAGTACAGAACATTGCAGGGAGATTCGGGGATGGATTGAGTTGTCCATTCGGGATAGGATCGTAGGACTTCACTACGGGACATGGACTCCCATGGTTAGAGCCTGACCGTAGAGAGAGATTAAGGATAATTGGAACACTCGGGATCTGCGGGTGTTGGAAGAATTTAGAGGGAGGATCGGCTTTCTCCTAGTTCGGGGAAGGGCGAGAAGACTTACGCTTCACCTTAGTTCAGGGACTAGGGCGAGGAGATTGGGCACGAGTGGCCAGGATTGCGAGAGACGGGGATCAAAGACTTTGGGACAATGCGATCCACGATTAGCCATAGGGCGTGAGAGTATACCGGTTCATTTCCTCCACCCCAGTAAGGGTTAGAGGAACCGGTTCGGTTACGAGGATTGCTATACAAACGCCCGGCGATCTGACTAGGCAGAGGGGCCGAGTGTGGGTAGAGTCGGGACGGACAGGGTTCTTGCTTGTGAGGAGGCGTTGTGGACAGCAGGGAAGTGGGCACATTGGTTGTTGATGTCGGGGTTTGACATGGATGAGTTGACAACCATTGGGTTGTCGATGTGAGTGAACCTAGGCCGAGTTGTCATACTCAACACGACATTGGATTTGGGCTTAGAGGTTAAGGCCTTTAGAGAAGCCAAGTATGGATGTTTTTCCCTAGGGTGAAGGGTGAGAGTCGACCTGATAGGTCGGGATTATGAGTGAGAGATCTCTGAGATTCTGGTCATGGTGGAACCGGGATTGGTTGTCACAGTATGACATCATTGCGCGTTGTTCGTATGCGGTAACATCAGGTCAGTCGGGTGTGGGTTACCGCGGTATGAGTCGATTCACCACTCTTGGTGAGGCGGGTTGAGTTGTCTTTGGAATTTAAATCCCAATGAAGACTCGCAAAATTGAATCGGGAAATGTAAGAGATTCGAAGTGTAAGCCGAGAAGTTATGTGGCTGGAGATGAAAACACAGGGGACAAGGTTATCCGTAGATTGAGGATTGAGTGATAAGTCGGGATATTTCGAGGTTTGGATACCCTTTGGAAATTGCATTGGGTGTTGTTGAAATTTGCGAGAGGCTCGACAAATGGATGTCATGCATGGCATGGATTGAATGACAGTCCGTTGGATTGTCGATGGTGACCTTGGAAGGTGCGGTTACACGGCGAGGTTGTGTAGGGTTACGTGTGGTGAGTGATATGATTGTCTTTGAATTTCGGGACGAAATTCTTTTAAGAGGAGAGGAAGAATGTAAGACCAGAAATTCTAATTTTAAGACCAAAGCCAAATCGTAATTTTGATTATAAAATTATAATTACGGTTAAAAGTAATTAAGGCGCCTTTTATTGTAAGGACACCAACCCTCCGTCGGAGTGGGCCGGGGGTGGACACCGGCGATATAGGCGCCTTTTGTGGGCCCCACCTGACCCACTCAGACGGGGTGGTCCCAGCTCTGAGCTATCCCACAGCTCACGGGGGGTTTCTTTAGCCTCAGTGGGCTCGGGACCATGAGCTTAGATGCCGTTCGGGGTAGTTCAGTACACTGGTGAGCTCTTGCCAGGTTGGTGTGGGAACTAATCCCAAACTCATGATTGAGTCAGCCGGCATGCAATGAAATGCTGATGGTTCCTACCTGTCCGGAAGTGAAATCAGACTACTGCATTTGTATTGTAGTTGATTGAAATATCGTATTGACATATTGTGTAAATGATTTTGAAAATGGCATAATGTCATTTTCATATGCAACTGGGTAACAAGAATTAGGTGTGAGTGCATGACGAGTGTATTTTGTAAGCGGATGTGATTGCGAAAATTTCACGGGGATGATAGCCAGAAGGAATTGGGTTGGGAGATGGGCCAATGAGATCATTTCGAATGGGGACCGTATTTGTTTGAAAGCTCGCGGCTTGATTCACCTCGGGAGGGTAGTCCGTATTTTCTAGAGATATTTCGGTAGTATATATTACCTTCAAGAACAAAGAAGTTTTGTTTTGAAAATGATTATTTTCTCATACATGGCTTAGGCAAGTGTGATGAGTCGATGAGGACTACCGTGACATGGGAGTAATCATGTAGACATTCAAGTAGGATCATGTATTTACTTGAGTGTGTGTTTACTTTAGACATTGCTTGCATAGGTGGTGAAGTAGCCCACTTGGGAGCGATTCTCCTCTTGAGCTTTAGCTCACCTGGTCGATGGGACCCCCTTTATTCGGTCTGGGGAGGCGCTGAGAAAACTGATCCATTTGAAGAAACTTGGGTTGTGGCTTGATGGTTTTGGACATAACATGTATTAAATTGTAGATTTTTAATATATGTTTGTATAAAATAAAAGTGTTATCAGTATTGAATTATTGGGGAGATAATTGAAGAATAGTTATGATAAGTGATTTTATGAGTCTTGTTTATGGGCCCGGCGCGTATTGGATATATATTGCATATATTAGATGTTTGGGACGGGTATATGCGAGTCTTGATTTTGGGTGAGCTCCCAGGTACAGGGACCCCTACGGGTCTTAAAGTCTGTCAAGGTAGCAGACCTCCACTTCTATTCCCGCGGGTTGTGGGTAATCACGGACCCAAGGTGTAAAAATCTAATAGATAACTATATATATATATATATATATATATATATATATAATATATATATATATATATATATATATATATATATATATATCTATATATATATATATATATATATATAAATATATATATAAATACATATATAAATATACATAGATATATCTATATACATCTATATATATAGATATATACATATTTATATATATATGTAAGACCCGAGAAATTTCAATTTCTGGAATAAGGGCAAAATCGTAATTTCGATTACAAAATTGTAATTTCGATTAAAAATCCGTAATTTATTCTCTAGATCTCGAAGATGATAAAGCGGTTCCACTTGGATTAAGAATGGAGTCTCGAAAAATCCTAGTTATACATTAAAATTTCGTAATTTTCGAGGCGGTCGGAATTTACACCTTTTTTGCGAGGCGTATTAGCGGTTGAGATCTTGTAAATTGATTTGATGCGACGAAAGGCGCATATAGCATGTACTCATGTACCATAAGTGGTATGAGTAGAGAAATGAGTGAAAATGAATAAGCCCAGTAGTCACAGGAATATCAAATACGGGAAATGGAGGAGAGGACATAATGGGCATTTTGGAATTTGATTTAAATCATAAAATGCCAAAATAGCCAATAGTGCATCTTCTCATCGTGAACCAAAGCAAAAACGTGGGGAGCAATTTGAAGATCAGTAGCTGCCATTGTTAGAGAGCTAGAGGGGAGGGTGCTTCTCTCTAGAAATACTGCAGCGATCGAATGGATTTAGTTCGGCGGACGAAGGAAAACGTTCTGCCCATGACGAGCTACGCGTGGACACGGGTTCTTGAGTTTTGACAACTTCCAAGAGGTAGGATTTTCTCCTACTTGCGTTTTATTCCTATTTTTAAGGGTTTTCCATGTTTGGTTGGTTTGAGCGTGAGGAGCCGTTTGATCGATCCCGAAACATGGGACCGAACTTATTGAAATTTTTTGGGATTTTCTTGGATGAAAGTGGCCCGCCCAGAAATTTAGAGGCTGTTTAGGTGTTTAATTCCAAAATATTTCTTGTTAATCATGTTTGGTATCATTGGTAGGAATGGCCCAGAGTAGTTACGGGTTCACTAAGTGAGCCCAGATGTTTGTGATTTTTCGGGAATAGTAAACGAGGTTTTCACTATTCTCGGAATAGTGTTCTCAAATATATATGCTGTGAAAATACGTGTTGGTCGAGTGATTTAAATTAATTTTTCATTGTATATGAATCATTAGCCCAGTGAGCTAATTTTGATGCTTGAAATTGATTAATTACATGACATGATTGTGATTGGATGTGCAGAATATATTCATGTTGATATGTTTGCATGTGATTGAAACGTGATGGAGCGTATGCATTCCATATGCCTTGGAACATCCTTAGGAATATAGGAGTTAGTGCATGAGATGAGTCTAGAGAAATGGTTCGGTTAGTCTAAAATGTTAATTATCGGAGGGTAGTCGAACTAAATAATATATCAGCGTGGAATGGCCAGTTGATATATATTCATCCGGAGGGTGATTCGCAAACAATTAATATATATCGATCGTCGGAGCGGCTGATTGATATATATTCATCGGAGGGTTGTCCACTAATATGTATAATAAATTCTATACCTGGGGCTTAGGCGAGAGTGTGGGGGAGTCGATGAGGACTCGGGATCTGAGTTAGTCGTAGACATTCAAGTAGGATCATGCATTTAGCGAGATAGATTTGTTTTATTTTGGAACATTACCTTTGCACTTAGGTGGTGAGTAGCCCACTTGAGGCGGGTTCTCCTGGGCTTTGGCTCGCCCCGTCGTGGGACCCCTTTATTTTACGGAGGTACGGGGGCGTGCGAGGACGGCTAGATCCTAGGGCGAGATTAGAAGAAAAGCGGATTGTGAAGCGGCCGCGATATCTGCATGTATTAAATTTTTTCTAATTTTTAATATGTTGTAAAGGCATCAGAGTATTAACTCCTTTAAAACTATTGAGATATAGTTGTTGTAGTATGATGAGTATTGTTGATGAAGCCCAAAGTGGCGGAGTCTTATTCATATTGTGAATATATTGGATCATTTGGGACGAGGTATTTCACGAGTTATGTATTTGGGTAGAGCTCCTATTGCCGTACAAAGGAGACTCTACGCACGTTTTAAATGAATGTCGGGTCACTTTCGACATTCCACACAAATCTGCATGAGTTGTGGTGGTCAGCGGACCCGATTTTTAAGGGTGTCACGAAGCAGTATCGAGCTTAGGTATCACGAATACCTAGGGAGCTTTCGGGTTGGGTATCCATCACCACTAGGTGGTTTGATGTTCAATATAGGTATGTGAAACCTAGAGAATAAGGGAGCTTGGGCTTAGGCTATAGTTGAGGGATGACATCACCCACTAGGTGTGTGGTTTGATGTTCGGTTTAGGTATGAGATTACCTAGAGAAATCACTGGGACAAAACTAGGACCACTAAGTCACGTGTGTATGTGGCTTTGTGTGATTTTATTGGTCAGTGGTGAAGATGTGTGTGAACGTAGCGAGGATTGATGAATGGGTGTAATGCCATGTTGTTTGTGTTGTGAATTGTTGTGCATGCTTAGTGAATTGCTTGTGGGTGTTGGAACATGTTTAGGAGTTTTTAGGTGTGTAAGCGGAGCCAAAAGAGAATAAATGGAAATAAATTGGAAAAATTTAGTGGGTTTAGCGCGAAGAAATTTAATTTTAAGGTTTTACAGTGTAAAACTGAAGAAATTAAATCAAATAAATTTAGTAAAATTTATTTGGATTGTGGAAGATGAGAAGAAATTTTAAAGTCAAGAAAAATAAATTTTACTAAATTTATTTGATGAGAATTGAAGAAAATAATTTTCTATGATTTTACAAGTAGTAAAATTGAAGAAAATGGAAGAAAATAAATTTTTATAAATTTATTTGAGGGAGAAAATTTTTTCAAGGGAAAATCTGAAAAAGAAAATAAATTTTTATAAATTTATTTTGTTATGAGGTGAGAAAATAATTTTTCAAGATTTTATATGAGTAAAATTTAAGAATGGGGTTAAATAAATTTTATAAATTTATTTGAGTATTAAAGAGTATGAAAAAAAATGATTTGAGGTTTTAGTGATTTTTCCAAATTTTGAATGAAATGAAAAAATATTTATACGAAAAACTTAAAAATATATTTTTTTTTGAGCATAAAATTTGGAAATGGCTACTGCACAATTTGTATTGTGACTGTATGGGCTCAATGACTGTGTCGCAATACACCCATGTGTACGTGGGATCGGGCCATTGAAGGCCGAGGAAGCTCGTGGGTTGCAATACAAGTCACATTGTATTGCGGATGTGGCTAAGGTCGGGTTTCGAGGCTAAGTGTATTGCAATACAAACGGTCTGTATTGTGACTAGAGGAGCAAAAGGGCCGGCGTGGCGCCGACTGGCGCTGGCGCAACAGCGCCACAAGATGCGAAGCGCCTGGCGCACGCAGGACGCTGGCGCGCGTGACGGCGCCAAGAAGAAGCAGGCGCCAAGGCAGCGGCGCCGGCGGGGCGCCGGGCGCCGCGGAAGCGAAGCAGGCGCGACGCTGGGCGAGCCGCTGGCAAAGGCTGGGCCAAGGAGGTAGCGCCGCTCGGGCGCCGGGCGTAGGCCTCGGGCGCCCGGGCCGGCTCGGGCTTTGCACCCTGCACTTGGCCCGCTTTTCGATCCGATTTGGACTCCCAGATTTTTCCCGAGTCACTAAAAATGAACACCGTTTCATTACAAAAAAAAATTTCAAAAATATTATTTTAAATTCAATTAAAAATCAAATAAAATCAACAAATTTTGATAAAATTTTAAAATAAAATTTTCAAAATAAATTTTTGAAAATAAAATTTCGTTGAAAACAATATTTTAAACGAATTGATTGGCGTATACACCGAAAGCTATGTGTACATTAGTGTCTCTGGTCGGGTTATGCCTGTAGATAATCGCATCGATTTAACTACCATTTGAAATGGTGTGATTGGCGCAGAAGTTGCGCATTTAAATTATGCATGGTGTGATGCGATAGGAAAAGGCGAATGCTAAGGTTGGGAATTATGACCTTAGGATTTGGGTGTCAAATGAACAAGAGCCTAGAATTTTATGTAATTAAATGAATTAAGTGGTCGGGAATTAGCACCACTTAGAAATGAACGGTTAGTTCATGGTTGTCAAGTCTATTAGTAATCAAAGATCCGTGACATTAGTCGATTGAAATGAAAAAATTAATTGATTTGTTGCCATGTTGATTGTGTAAATGGTCGGTAGAGGACGAGGACGAGGACGCTCCACTGCACTGCCGCATAATTTCCGTGTTTGATCGGGCCAGACTTTTGTCGAGGTCAGAGAGATTACAAACAATGCTATAGCGTATCGTGCTGGTATAGCGTGCAGACAGAAAGATCCTAGTAACCTTCAAAGGTTTAGGACGCATCATCCTCCGACCTTCACACAGGAGATTCGATGGTGGCCGACCATCGTTCACAGAACGAAAGCAAGAAGGCTATGGATTACTCGACGCGACCAGATTAGACTGGGCTTATGTTTAGCTAGCGGCACGAGGCCCAAATAGGGTGGAAATGGGCAAGGCCTCGGGAGACCTTAGAGAGGAGTCAAGCCAGATGAATTCTCCCTAGGGATTAGGGCGAGAATAAAGTAATAATATAATGAGGTCATGGAAAGCGAGATCTCTGGACTACCACAAAGGGACTGAGGATTGCGAACATGCTCGAGTTCGATGTCATCCTTGGATGGATGTAATGGCGTTTCTACTGTGGTTGTTATCACGGTGAGCGCAGGAGAGTTACCGCCTCACACACAGATCTGTACCCCGTTGTATTTCGTGGGGCAGACGATATTTACCCCAGACAAAGATACGAGCCCAAGTGTCGTGGACAAGAATGGTTGGCTCGCGAGCCTTACTCCTTAGAGGACGAGGTGAGACCGTGACTCTAGATTCACTCGAGTAGTTTACATTATGTGGATGTTTTTCCGCATGAGCCACCCGACTACTCCCATAAGGATTTAGACTTTGCACAAAGCACTCCTCGGTATTTCACCCATCTCTATGACTCCACATAGGATGGCACCGGTTGAGTTGCAGAACTCGAGTCCGAAGCATGTGAGCCATCGACAGGGTTCATGAGACCAGCACTTCACCTCAGGCGCTCCGTTTAATTACGAAGAAGACGCAAGACCTCGACCGTGCATATCGATCATAGCACAATTGTGGTTACGATCAAGAATCTGTATCTATTATCGAGGATTGATGATTTGTTTGATCATTTGAGTGAGCGCGTAGTTCACTCCAAGATAGACTCGCGACCGGGTTACCATCGGCTGAGGGTTAGGAGACAAGATATCCCTAAGACGGCATTTAGATCGCCAAGCATGGCACTAAGTTTACTATGATGCCCTTTGATCGACGACGCGCCAAGCAAAGATTCACGGATCTCATGCATAGGGTATTCCAACCTTATTTAGACCGCTTTGTCGTAGTTCACGAGATGACATTTGATCTACTCCCAAATGTAGTGGGGAGCATGGAGTATCACTTGAGGATTGTTTTACAAATGTTAAGAGATTCATCACAGGGAACGCTAAGTTCAAGAAGTGCGAGTTTCGCTTACTCGAGGTGAGATTTTTGGGACACGTGGTGTCGCATCGTGGAGTGTCACTGACCTAGAGAAAGTCGAGGCGTTGATGAGTTGGGAGAGGACGCACCGAGATACGTAGTTTCTTGGGATTGGCTGGGAATTACGAGAGACACGAGATCTACCGTTGTCCATTCGGGGACAGATCGTAGACTTCGCCACGGACGTGTACTCCATGGTTGGGACGGTCCTGACCATAGAGATAGATATTGAGGATACTTGGAACACTGGATATGGGTGTGTTAGTAGCGAGAGGGAGGACTGCCTTTCCTAGTTCGGGAAGAGGCGTAAGACTGGCTTCACACTAGTTTCGTGACTGTACGTGGATTTGGGCACGAAAGCGACTGGATCGCCCCAGAGGCAGGGATCCCAAGACTTGGACAATGCAAATTCCGCTAGCCATAGGACATGGAGAGATACAGTTCATTCCTCCACACCCTAGTACGGGTAAGAGGAACTAGTTCGTTTCGGGGTGCTATACAAGCACTCTCAATAGCACAGATTTGCCAAAGGGGCCATGGGTCAAGTCGATGTAATCGCAAGTACTGAAGCGCAGGGACTAGGGTGGCAGATCTATTGGTTGTTGATTGTCGCTTGACATGGATGAGCTGACAAACCACTGGTTGTCGGGCAATTGAGACTTAGGCCGGGTTGTCATACCCGACACGACATTGAATTTGGGCTTAGAGGTTAAGGGGCCTTAAGAGAAGCTGCTAGATGTTCTTCCCTGTGTGGTGCGGGTGAGAGTCGAATTCGATAGGTCGGGATTACGAGCGAGATCCCTAGATTCTCGCTTCATGGTGGAACCGAATTGGTTGTCACAAAGATGACATCATTGGCGCTTCAGGTGCGCGCGGTAACATCGCTGGCGAGTCGGCGTGGTGCACAGACGGCCATTCACCACTCTCGCGAAGCTCGTTGAATTTGTCTTTAGACTACGTCCAAGGAAACCCATACTTGAATCACGAAATGAAACAGCTCAAGCAGAGCTAAAGAGTTATATTGCCCGAGACTGAATATTACTGACAGGTTATCACGCTAGACCGAGAGTTGAGTGCGATAGGAGCCTGGGGTGACTCCGAGAATTGGAAACCCTTTGAAATGCGTGCATTCGTGTAGTCGAGCTCGGTACATGGATTTATTCATGACATGGACTAAGCTGGACAAATTCATTGATTGTTAGTGATTGTAGACCTTGAGAAGGTTTCCGCTACACACCAAGTAATGGTTGTGTAGGGATATACGTTGTGAGGATTATATACATATGTAGAGGACATGCTGTGAGCATGTGTCCTAGGTCATAAGGGTAGAGGAGCAATTGCCCTTAATGGAATTCGCCCACAACAATAGTTATCAGGCGAGTATACGAATGACACAATATGAGACATGGTATGGGAGGCCATGTAGATCACCGTTATGTTGGATCGAGGTGGTAGAGAACTCCATCACCGGGTCCCGATCCGACAGAGCTCCTCTGCAAGAAGGCGTGAGTTTGATACGATAGCCTTCTCATGGCTCAGCCCCAAAAGAGCTATGTAGATGTGCGACGTCAATTTCTAGAGTTCGAGGTTGGTGATCACGCTGAGGGTGATACCAAGAGAGAGCACGTTCGCATGAGAAGCTATCGCCGAGATACATTGGACCTTTCGAGATACTCGAGAGGATAGGCACCATAGCGTACCGGTTAGCGTTACCACCCAGCATGTCAGGTGTCCACGAGGTATTTCACGTCTCCATGCTCCGGAAATATATTCTAGATCCAAATTTAGTGGTGGATTGGGATGTATTGAGATCGACATCTGCGACGGACCTTCGAGGAGTGGACCAGTGTGCATTGTTGATAAACATGGATCTGCCCATGACGCAAGACCGTGGAGGTTAGTGGAGTGCTATGGCAGCACCGTGGAGTGGAGGAGTCAACGTGGGAGCGCATGACACACGCGCCACTTATCCCTTCTTGTTTAGGGATGAAGGCACAATAGCCGTTACATTTAACGACTAGCTTTATACGCATCAGACAAACAGACGTTGTATATGCATGTGAGTGATTGAGATTGTCCTGAATTTCGGGACGAAATTCCTTTTAAGGAGGAGAATGTAAGACCCGAGAAATTTCAATTTCTTTGAATAAGGCAAAATCGTACTTCATTACAAAATTGTACTTCGATTAAAAATCCATAATTTATTCTCTAGATCTCGCATGACAAACGGATTTCACCGCTGGAATCGTCTTAAAATCTAGTTAGCACGTAAAATTTCGAATTTTCCGAGACAACACGTAATTTACACGCTTTTCGAGGCATCGCTGTCGGTGCCGTAAATTGGATTGGCGCGACGAAGGCACATATAAAGATGTACTCAAAAATTACAAGTGGTAAGGGGAGTAGAGAATGATGAAAATAGACTACCAAGTAGTGCCGGGACATCAAACTGAAATGAGGGACATACTGGGCATTTTGGAATTTGATTTAAATCATAAATGCCAAAATAGCCAATAGTGCATCTTCTTAAATGAACCAGCAAAAACGGGGGAGCAATTTGAAGATCCAATAGCTGCTATTGTTAGGAGAGTTTAGAGAGAGAGAGGGTGCTTCTCTAGAAATACACGCTGACCGGGACCATTGATTTCGACGTATAAGAATGAACGTTTCTACGCAAAGGTGCTACGCTGACTCCCGTGGGTTTATGAAGTTTTTACCCAAGAGGTGGATTTCTCCTACTTGGGCGTTTTATTCCTATTTTTAAGGGTTTTTCCATGTTTCTATTGGTTTATCGTGAGGGGTTGTTGATCGGTCCCAAAACATGGACCGAACTCAGGAAATTTTGGGATTTTCTTGACGGGCCGGACTCGCCTGCAAATTTAGAGGGTTGCTCGGGTGTTTTAATTCCAAAATATTTACCGGTTAATCATGTTTTGTATGCATTGGGCCGGAATGGTCATGGGATTACGGGGGTTCACTAAGGGAACCGACAGCCAGGATTTTCCGAGAATAGTAAACTAGGTTTCACTATTCCCGAAATAGTGTCTCAAAATATATATTTCTTGTGAAAATATCGTGTTGGTCGAGGATTTAAATTAAATTACTGCATAGATCATTAAATTTCAAGTGAGCTAATTTTTGATGTTGAAATTGGATTAATTACGTACATGATTTGTGTGATTGATATTACGCTTAATATATTCATGTTGATATGTTTGCATGTGATTGGGATCATGATGGAATCGCATTAATATGATTCCATATGCACTGGAACATCCTAGGAATATGGGAGTTAGTGCATGAGATGAGTCTAGAGAAAATGGTTCGGAGGGTAGTCTAAAATGTTAATTATCGGAGGGTAGTCCAAATTAAATAATATATCAACCGTCGGAGCGGCCCAGTTGATATATATTCATCGGAGGGTAGTCCACAAACAATTAATATATATCAATCGTCGGAGCGGCCCAATTGATATATATTCATCAGAGGGTTGTCCACTAATAATATAATAATTCTCATACGAGGCTTAGGGCGAAAGTGCGTGAGAGAGTCGGTGAGGACTGGATCTGAGTTGGTCATGTAGACATTCAAGGTGATCATGCATTTGTTTAGAATGGGTGTTTATTTCAACATCAGACCGCACTTGTGCGGCGAGTGGGTAGCCCACTTAGGGCTGATTCTCCTACTGAGCTTCGCTCACCTGGCCGTGGGACCCCTTATTCCATGTGTACAGGAGCGTGCGTAGGGGACGGTTTCACCTAGAGACTGAGATTAGAAGAAAGCTCTGATTGTGGCTTGGCTTGACGACATCTCGCACGATAGAATTTTTCTAATTTAATATATGTTGTATAAGAATAAATTATTAACTCCTTTTTAAAACTATTGGATATAGTCAAGTGTAGTATGATGAGTATTGTTGATGGGCCCAAGTGGCCGTCTCATTCATATTGTGAATATATTGACCGCTTGGGATGTGTATTTGCAAGCATGATTTTACAGGTACCCTACAAAGGAGACTCCGCCCGATTTTCTGAAAATGCCCGTCACACATTCACGAGTATTCCTCGCTGATTCGTAGTCAACGGACCCCCGGTTTTTGGGGTGTCACAATATATATATATATATATATATATATATATATATATATATATATATATATATATATATATATATATATATATATATATATATATATATATATTTATAGTTATCTATATATATAAATATGTATATATCTATATATATAGATGTATATAGATATATCTATATAGATATTTATATATAGATTTATATATATTTATATATATATATATATATATATATATATATATATATATATATATATATATATATATAGATATCTATATATAGATTTATATATCTATATATATATCTATATCTATTTATAGATATATATATATATATCTATATAAATCTATATAGATTTATATATCTATATATATATCTATATCTATTTATAGATATATATATATATCTATATAAATCTATATAGATATATAGATATCTATATATATAAATATATATATATATATATATAGATATCTATATATAGATATGTATATGTTATCTATATAGATATATCTATATACATCTATATATATAGATATGTATATACATCTATATATATAGATATTTATATATATAGATAACTATGGCAACAAAAAGGCCTCAAACTTCAAAACTCCCAAACTTGAATCGTTCAAGTCTTGGGGAAATCCCTCAACCCTTCTTTTCAAACTCCAACCCCAAAATTTGCTTACCAAACAAAAGAACAAAAATCGTTGCTGCAAATTTTAGAACCTGATCATATATCAGCTTCTTGCATCACGCAGCCAAACCATTAACCAGGTTAGGATTAGACAAACCTATATGTATATGTCTGCGTGATGCAAGACATAACAAATTCCAGGATTCCCTTTTAGGGTTAATGGAAACAAATACATCGTTTCGACCGCCAGATTTACATGTTATCCAAACTTAAAGGAGACCAGATGAATGATAAGAGTGATTCATAAAGCCTTGACTCTAAACATTCAAACTCAAAATTATGACATGGATCCTAGATCCGTAAACATACTTATATAGTATGCGTAGTATACTATAGCAAGTAATGACTTCATTAGTTAACCCAAACTGCCTTTTGTCCTCACCAAAAGATCAAACATTAATTTGGCAAGCAAATGAGAAAAATTCTACAGTCATAATTCCAAAACCAATTCCATGGGAATGTTTAACACAATCCTCTGAATGGAATTTCAAACAACTCTTAGCTCCAAAACCCTTAGAACAACCAAAACTTCTATCAATAATAGAAGATAGTCAAGGAAATGTTCAATTAAATTTTGAACCAAGAAGATAAAATTTAACAAGATCATACTCTGCAAGGTCTTCTAATTCTTATTTAGAAATTAGAACTCCTTCTAGAAGATCAAATGTTCAGTCAAACTTAAATCTTGAAGAAGTAGACTATTCCTCTACTATTCCAGATGAAGACACAAGGATCGAACCAAACATTCAAATTTTCAGATAAATCTCCCAACATTTCCTCAAATGATCACCACGATGAGCCTTCTCAGCTCAACATGATGACAGCAGAGAATGTGTTTGAAATAGATAAAGAATACTTAAGAAAAGAAGCAAAATCAGAAGAACATAAAGAAAAAGGAAAATGGTTTTTCTCAAAATTATCTCAAGAAATAAGAGAGAAATTTAGAAAACAATAGTTTAAACTATGGAAACAATGGAAATGAATATCTAATGTTCACATATTTTGATATTTATGCTCAAATAACAGGAATAAGATATCCGCCATTAAATTAATATGTTCCAAAAGGAATAAAGTCAAATACTATTTCCGAAAAGAAAATAGTATCAACCCATCCCCCTTGGAAGCAGGCCAAAATAAAAGCTCAAGGTGTAGAAATAATAGCCTCACCTTTCAAACAAATTGATTCAAAAGAAGATGAAAACAGAATGACAAAACTAAAAGATATAAAAGGTATTCATCAACAAAATAATTTTACAAATCAAATTTTAGGAACACTTAACTCACTAAATAATTGAAAGTAAATGCTCTACAAAAATTACAAACCTCGAAAAGGAAGAAAAGAAGAAAAAACAAGAAAATCTTATTTTTTAAACCAATAAACCCGCCAAATTAGGAGGTAACAAAAACAATGATGAACTCATAAGACTTTAACTCAAAAAATTAATGAATAGAGTTAAAGAGATCCTCTGTTCAAAAGTCAAGTAAATTTCTTAAGTGGAATGTAAAACAAGCTCAATTAAGCCTCGAACAATCCTATTGAAAATTTACAACCTTCTGAACAAGAAGATGATCAAATAAATAGGTTAAAAACCTGGCATCAAAGATCAAAAAACTTTTATCAAAGACCTACTCCTCCAGATTTGCAATTTGAGGAGAAACAACCAAAACAAAATAGTTAGTAATAGTAATGACATCTATTCGGAACATACTGTCTTTTCCAACATGAAATCTTCAATGTGATTCATTAAATGCAAATGGCAGAATCGCTATTTGCAAACGTATGATGATTGAATTGTAAGACCCGAGAAATTCCAATTTATGGAAAAAAAGGGCAAAATCGTAATTTTAATTACAAAATTGTAATTACGACAAAACCATAACTAATTTCGTGACCTCGGATGACGAAACGGATTGCACCGCTGGAATCGTCTCACTAAATCTAGTTAGTACGAAATTTCGTAATTTTCTCGGTGACGTCTGATTCGCACGTTTTCGAGGCATCGCTTTCGTGCCAGAATCGGTTTTCGATGACGAAAAGCTCACATAACATGTGACTCAACTTACTCATAAGTGGTATGAGTAGAGAAATGATGAAACTGGATGGCCGAGATAGTGCCGAAAATCAAATCGAGAAAAAGGACATGGTCATTTTGAATGTTGGCGACTAGAAGACAAATTAGTAACAGTCTTCATCTCCTACATTTGGCCAAGACTAAAAACGGGAGAATCAAAATGAAGTTCCAGTAGCCAAATTCTTGAGAGCTTTTAGAGAGAGAGGGCTTCTCTTAGGTTATCACGCGACGGACCGGGTCATTCGGGCCTGACAAAAACAAGGAAACGCTCTACGCGTTGCGCCACGCACATAATCCCGGATTTGAGAGTTTTCGACAACTCCAAGAGAGGTAGGATTTTCTCCTACTATGCTTTATTCCCATTTTGGTTTTTCGATGTTTCGTGGGTTTGAGGCCGCGGGTGGGTTGCTTGATCGGTCCCAAAACTTGGGACCGAAGTTGTTAGAATTTTTTGGGATTTTGAGAGGCCGGTGACTGCCCGTAAAATTTGTGGACTGCTTGGGCCTTTAATTTTGGAAATTTGGGCATTTAAATCATGTGCTTGATGAATAAATGTCGGAATGGTTGTTGATCGGTCCTGAAAACATGCACCAACTGCCACCTGGTGATTTTCCACCTCTCGTGACCGCCCGCAGAGTCGGGTGCTGTTTGTGTGAGACGGGTATTAAAATGCTTGCTTGGTATGCTTTGGGGCCGAATGGCCGTGATTACGGGTTCACTAAGGAACCGCGATTGCATTTTTCTGAGAATATAACCGAGGGTTTCACTATTCCCGAAACCGTGTTCTAAAATGTATTTTTGTGAAAATATGCGGTTGGTCGAGTAATTTAAATTAAATTGCTTTGCTTCGATCATTAGCCCGCGGAGCTAATTTTGATGGGATGAAATGGCAATTGCATAACATGATTGTGTGATTTTAATTATGCGAGTATATTCATGTTTATATATTCGCACGCGATTGGGATCAGATCGGAATCCCCGCATACATGCGATTCCATATGCACCGGATCACCCTAGGATTATGTGAGTGAGTAATGAGGTAAGTCTAGAGGACAATGGTTCGAGGGCTTAAAATATAAATTACCTGAGGGTAGTCCAACTAAATAATATATCAACCAATGGAGCTCATTGATATTTATTCATCGGAGGGTAGTCCACAACTAAATAATATATCAACCGCTTCCGAGCGCCCGCTTGATATTTATTCACCTGAGGGTAGTCCATTAAACAATTTATATCAACTCGCTGAGCCGCCCAATTGGATATATATACAGGAGGGTTGTCCACTATTAAACTAATATTCTCATACGAGGCTTAGGCGAGTGTGAGAGAGTCGGTGAGGACTCGGGATTTGAGTTGGTCATGTAGACATTCAAGTAGGATCATGCATTTGCTTGAATGTATGTTTAATTTGGAACATTGCACTGCACTTAGGTGGTGAGTAGCCCACTTAGGGCGATTCCTCCATCGAGCTTTAGCTCACCCCGCCGTGATCCTTTCACAAAGTACAGTGGAGCGTGCGAGGAGAAGACTATCCTAGAGACCATGGATTAGAAGAAAAGTTTGACGGTGGCTTTGGCTCGACGACATATGTACATGTATTAGAATTTCAATCTTAATATATGTATTGTTTAAGAGTAAAATATTAACTCTGAAACTATTGGATATAGTTTGATATATGTGTTGAGCATCTACTGATGGGCCCAAGTGGCCGTATTGGATATATATATTGCAGTATATTGTTGATTGGGAATAAAGTTTATATTGTGTTTTGTATCTGGGCAGAGCTCCCGTACAAAGGAGACTCGCCGATTTTCTAAAGTGGCGCCGGCAACCTCACCTCCACTTGTCTGAAGGGCTGGGATCGTGTAGCCAACCCACCCTGCCTTGGGCCACAATTTGGTATCGAGCTTAGGTATACGAATACCTAGTGAGCTCTGTTTAAAATCACCACTAGGTGGTTTGATGTGAAACTTGTAGGTGGAAACTCATGGATGGAGTGATTTGGAGCTACCTAGGAAAGGCACGGAACAAAACTAGGACACGGCATGTGTGTTTTGTGTGATCAATGGCTGCTTGGTGAATGGTGTGTTTGCCATGTTGTGTGTGGGTTGTGAAATGATGTGCTTGGTGATTAGTACATGAATGTGTAGAAATGTTTTGATGGTACAGTTGTACAAAATTGAAAAAAAAATGAAGGAAAATAAATTTTTAATAAATTTATTGGATGAGAATTGAAGAAAATAAATTTTTAAGAATTTATTTGATGTATTATAAAAAAAAAAAATGATTTTTAGAGATTTTAGTGATTTTTCCATTGCTGGAAATAATTGGAAAAAAAAAAATTCATTTAAAAAAAAAAAAAAATTAGAACAGAAAATTTTTGATGGGCTACGCTCATTTTGTGGATCGAGCATGAGGTCGGGCGCCATAAAGGCTGGGCGCTGCACTGGTGCGCGGCGTGCGCGGGGCGCTGGGCAGATGGCGCGTGAGAGACGCGTGGCGCTGGGTGCGCAGGGCGGCGGCGTAAAGATGCTGGGCGCGCGGACGGAGCGCGCAGTGTGTGGCGCGCGCGTTCAGAAGCGTGTGGAGTTAGCGCAGACGCGCGTAGGTGAGCGGTAAAGGCCAAGCAGACGAAGCGGGGCGCGGCGCACCTGCAGTGCGACGGCCAGATGTTGGCGGCTGGCGCGCGCGCGGCAGCGGCGCGTGAGCGGCGCGGCGCGCAGGCGCGCGGGGCGCGCGGGCAAAGTGTGCACGCTGGGCGCGGCAGCACTGGGCACGGCCGTTCGGGCGTGGCCTGGGCGCTCTGCGGCGCGCGAGCTTCGGCCACTGGGCGGTCGGGGCTTCAGGCACTCGACTCTGCCAGTCTCTGGCTCAACCTTAGGTTTCCGAGTCACCAAATGAACACCGGCTCATTGTAAAATACTAAAAAAAAAAAAATTTTTTTTTAAATTCAAATAAAAATCAAATAAATTTTGATAAAATTAAAAATAAAATTTTCAAAAAATAAAATTTTTTGAAAATAAAATTTTGCTGAAAACAATATTTTAAACGCGAACGACGGTGTATACACCGTTATGTGTACGATTAGTGTCTCAAATGCGGGTTACGCCCAGGAGACAATCAGACAAATTAACTACCAATTGAAATCGAGATCGCGCTACATTATGAGAACATAATATGCATGGTAAAAATTTATTTGGAAAAGGGTGAATGGTAAGGTTATGAACTATGACCTTAGGGATTTGGATAATGAAATGAACAAGAGCCTAAAATTTTATTTGAATAAAACGAATTAAGTGGTTGGAATTTAGCACCACTAAGGAAATGGACGCCGCCCATGGTTGTCAAGTCTATTGGCATGTGCATTAAGCATTCGCATCAACGAAAGCTGAATACGACTCTCGTTGTCATGTTAATCGTAAATGGCTAGTAGAGGTCGGCGACCGAGCACCGCCCATCGGGCACCGATCGCACAATCGTTGTTTGATCACTGACTCTTCCAAGGTCGTAGGTATTGCTAAAAATAATGCTATGTTAATGTGCTAGTGCCAAACATGTGACAGAAGATCCCAGTAACCCCTAGAGGTTTGTGTGGCGTATCATCCTCCGACATTCATAGGGGGAAAAGATTGGATGGTGGCCGACCATTGGTTCATGCCGAACAAGAAAGTGTTAGAGGCTATGGAGATTACCTCCGACACGACCAGGATTAGACTAGCTGCGTTCTAGCTAGAGAATGAGGCCCAAATATGATGGAAATGGGCAAGGACCTCTAGAGACCTTAGAGGAGCCAAGCAGATGTGAATTCTACCCTAGGATTAGGGCGAGAATAAGAATGTTAGGTTGGAGTGCTATGAAGTTAGAGATCTCGAGACTCTACCACAAGGACTCCGGGAGATCATGGACATGTCGAAGTTCATGTCATCCTCGGGATGGATTGGCCGACGCCATACGCATCGATTGTAAGCGTGAAGAGGGACACGCCACACGCAGCGGTACCCCGTAGCACCAAGGGGGCAGTTACACATTTTTGCCCAGACAGAATGAGTCCAAGCGTCAGTGATACAGCGGCCAAGCAAACAGCCTTACTCCTGTGAGGACAAGGTACTGCATTCTAGATCTACTCCTCGAGTAGTTTGCGAATGTGCGATGTTTTATGAGCTCACTGATCACTTCCAGCCAAAGGGTCGACTTCGGGTATCGAAGCTACACCTTAGTACTGCACCATCTCTATGACTCCGCATGATGGCACCGCGGAGTCGCTGGGAACTCGCAGTTCAGCTGGGCTGCGGAGCCTAGACAAGCGGGCTATTAGAACGAGCACTTCACCATGGGGCGCTCTTCGTTTTAGTTATAAGAAGGGCAAGGTCTCTTCAATGTGCATTACTACAGATCATGAACAAGGGTTACGTATCAAGAATCGTACCCATTATCGAGGATTAATGATTTATTTGATCGGGCTGGGAGAGGAGTGAAGCAGTCTACTCCAAGATGTAATTTCACACCGGGTTACCATCGCCTGAGGATTAGGAGACATATATCCTCAAGATAGCGTTTAGACGCTACTATGGGCACTTTGGAGTTTGATAAGGATGCCCTTTGAATTGACGAATGCACTAGCAAAGATTCATGGATTCCATGATAGGATATTCCAACCCTATCTAGATCGCTTGTCGTAGTCTTCGCGCGGGATGAGCTCGACTCACTCCCACAGGGGAGCATGAGTATCACTGAGGATTGTTTACAAATTGGCAAGAGACCATCACACGCTAAGTTCAAGAAGCGAGTTTTGGGGCTTTCATCGAGGTGAGATTTTGGGACACGTGTGTTAGCATCAGAGTGTCACGACCTAGAGAAGGTTAAGGTAGTGATGTTGAGATACCAATGCCAATCTTCTAGATACGGAGTTTCGGGATTGGCTGGGTATTACAGAGATGCGAATGGGCTGAAGGTCCATTCAGACGTGAGGATCGCAGGACTTCGCCTCACGGACATGGACCCACGGTCGATGTCCCACCATAAGAGAGAGATCGAGGATACTTGGAACACTCAGATGAGTGTTAGTGAGGAAGAGGAGGACTGTGCCTTTCTCCTAGTTCGGGAGTATTGACTGCCTATGCTAGTTTCGTATTAAACGATTGAGCATGAGTGACTGGATTGCCCCCAGAGACAAAGGGATCCAAGATTTTGGGACAACACCGCCCAGCTTGAAGTGAGAACAGAGAGTATATACTCATTCCTCCACACCCCAGTAAGGGTTAGAGGAACTAGTTTCATTGAGGTGTTACACACACAACAACACTAGAGAGGGCCGATGGGCCAAAGTAAAATAAAGTCGTGATAGATCAGTATTACGCAGCGTAGCGTAGTGGACCTTAGGTGGTAGACCTATTGGTTGTTGATTGTCAGGCTTGACATGGATGAAGCTGATGTTCATCTATTGTCGGGCAATTGGGACCTTGTAGCCTGGGTTAATACACCCGACACGACATGGGATTTGGGCTTAGAGGCATACTGTGGTGCCAAGTATAGATGTTCTTCCCTAGATACAAGAGAGTCAATCTATTAGATCGGAATTATGAGTGGAAATTTCAGATTCTACCAGACCCCGGGATTGGGTGTTGCAAGATGACATTATCGTCGTGCACAAAAGAACATCGCACGAATAGGTGTGGGTGCACGTATGGTCATTCACCGCAGAGGCGGGCTGAATTTGTCTTTAGACTACGTCCAAGAAGACTCATAGTTTAAATCAGAAATGTGAGGCCCGCGGTCAAGAGTCATGGACTCAAAATGAAAGACAGGACATGGTTATCACGCAAACTTAGAGTTGGAGCGATGGTGGTTCAGGAGGACTCGAGATTTGGATATCCCTGAAATCGTGATCGGGTGTCATTGAGCCGGCAAGGGCTCCCAGAAACTACGCCATTCATGGCATTTCGACCAGCTGACGATCCACCCATTGTCGCTGATTGCACCTGGAGAGGGTTAGCTACACACCCGCTGTGCGCTGTGGGAGGGATTACGCATGGATTACATACGGTGTAAGAGGGCATGTCGCGAACATGTGTCCCGCTGGATCATAAGGGTAGAGGATTGACTGTCTATGGACTCGCCTACAACAACAGTTACAAAGTAGTATACGTATGGCACTATATGAGTCATGGTATGGGAGGCCATGTAGATTATCGTTATGGACCGAGGTGGAAGAGGTCTCCATCACCGGTCCCTGACCATTAGAGACACCTCGAGAAGGTGAGCTTGATACGAGAAGGTCTTCTCACGGCTAGAGCCAAACAGGTAGGAGCTTGCGTGACAAAAACAATGACGCCGACCCTTAGAGTTCGGGAGGTTAGTGATCACGCTTTTCTGAAGGTGATTCCTAAGAGTGAGGGACGTTCAAAGAAGCTGCTATAGAAGCTATCGCTCGAGGTTCATCGGACCTCGAGATACCAGGAGGGTAGGCACCTTTGCGCACTGCTGAAGGCACGCCAAAGATGTCAGGTCCGAGAGGCATTTCACGCTCCATGCTCCAGAGTATGCTCCAGATCCAAAACTCTCATGAGGTGGATTGTGATAGATTGAGATTGACACCATGACCTCGAGGAAGACCAAGGTATCGCTGATAGCCGTGATCGTGCTTTGCGACGCAAGACCGTGAGGCTAGTGAGAGGCTAAGTGGCTAAGACCGCGGGAGTGGAGGAGTCAACGTGGGAGCGCGAGGACAAGATGCGGGCCACCTATCCCTTCTTGTTTCGGGATGAAGGTACGTAGTTTAGTCGTTTAAGAATTAAATGATCAGCTACATGATAGATACGCTGCATACGCATGTGTTTCGATAAATGCTTTCTCGAATTTCGGGACGAATTTTTAAGGAAAATGGGAGAATGTAAGACCCAGAAATTCCACTTATAAAATAATCGTGACCAATTGGGCATAAAATTGTAATTACTATTAAAATCCATACCATTCTCTAGATTCTGATGACAAAACTGGGATTTCACCGTTGGAACCGCCTCACGAACCCAGTTAGTACGCAAACTCGTAATTTTCTCGAGACGCTGATTCGCACGCCGAGGCATCGCGCCAGTCAGAATCGGTTTTCGATGCGACGAAAGCCAAGATATAATGTACTCATGTGCCATAAGTGGTATGAGTAGAGAAATGGTGAAAATGGACGGCCGAGATAGTGCCGAAAATCAAATCTGAGAAAATGGGACATGAAGGTCATTTTTGGAATGTTAAGTGACTAGAAGACAAATTAGTAAATAGTCTTCATCTCCAAGATTTGGCCAAGACTAAAAAACGTGAGGAACAAAAATGAAGTTCCGAAGAGGCCAAATTCTTGAGAGCTTTTTGCAGAGAGAGAGGGCTTCTCTCTGTTATCACGCGATCTGACCGCTGGCCTACCAGACAAAAAGGGAACGTCACGGAGCAGCTACGCGTGACCCCGGATTTGAGAGCTTTTGACAACCCAAGAGGTAGGATTTTCCTCTACTTGCGCGTTTTATTCCCATTTTTATGGTTTTTCGATGTTTTGGTAATGAGGCCGTGAGGGGTTGCTTGGATCGGTCCCAAAACTGGGGACCGAAGTTGTTAGAATTTTTTGGGATTTTTGAGAGGCCGTGGACTGCCCAGAAAATTGTGGACTGTTTGGGCCTTAATCTTTTGGAAATTTGGCATTTAAACCATGTGCTTGATGAATAAATGCTCGAATGGTTGTTGATCTGGCCCTGAAACATGGGACCGAATTGTTTGGAATTTGTAGATTTTTCACCCGTGGATCGCCCAGAGAGTTGGGTGCTGTTTGTGTGGAGATTTGGTATTAAACATTGTTGGTATGCTTTGGGCCGGAATGGTCAGGTGGATTACGGTCACTAAGTGAACCGTTGATTTGTGATTTTTCGAGAATAGTAACCGAGGGTTTCACTATTCCTCAAAAACCGTTCTAAAATGTATTTTTGTGAAAATATGCGGTTGGTCGAGCAATTTAAATTAAATTGTTTGTTTGATCATTAGCCCAAGAGCTAATTTTGATGGGATGAAATGTATAATTGCATAACATGATTAGCATTTTAATTATGCTGAGTATATTCATGTTTATATATTTCGTACGTGATTGACCAGATTGAACCGATGACATGCATTCCATATGCACTGGATCACCCTAGGATTATAGGAGTGAGTGCATGAGGTAAGTCTAGAGGACAATGGTTCGGAGGGTAGTTTAAAATATAAATTATCGGAGGGTAGTCCAAACTAAATAATATATCAACCGTCGGAGCGGCCCAGTTGATATTTATTCATCGGAGGGTAGTCCACAAACTAAATAATATATCAACCGGCCGGAGCACCATAGCTTGATATTTATTCATCTGGAGGGTAGTCCAGCAAACAATTTATATATCAACGCCTGAGCGCCCAATCGATATATATACATCGGAGGGTTGTCCAATTATTAAAACCATATTCCCATACGAGGCTTAGGCGAGTGTGAGAGAGCCTGGTGAGGACTCGGATTTGGATGCTGGTCATGTAGACATTCAAGTAGGATCATGCATTGCTTGAAATGTATGTTTAATTTGGAACATTGCACCGCACTTAGGTGGTGAGTGTTTCACTTAGGGCGTATCCACTGAGCTTTAGCTCACCCCAGCCGTGGATCCCCTTTTCACAGTACAGGAGCGTATGAGGAGAAGACTCATCCTAGAGACCGATTAGAAGAAAAGCCGGATTGTACTTGGCTTGACGATATGTACATGTATTGAATTTCTCTAATCTTAATATATGTATTGTTTAAGAGTAAAATATTAACTCTTGAAACTATTGGATATAGTTTGGATATATGTTGAGTATCGGTCGATGGGCCCAAGTGGCCGTATGGATATATATATTGCATATATTGTTGATTGGGACAGGTTTATACAGGTTTTGTATTTGGGTAGAGCTCCCCGTGCAAATGAGACTCTGCCCGATTTTCTAAAGTGGCGTCGTAACCCGACTTCCACTTCAGATTCCACTGCTGATCTGCAGTCAACGGACCCCCTGGTTGGCGCCACAGAATGTCAGTCTAATTGTCACAAAGAGGTTTGAAATGGTACATTGAAACTTTGGTGGGAAAACTACCTAACTGAAAAGGAAAGATTTCATATTCTAAAAAGTACAAATGAAGAAGGAGAACAAAATGCAAATATAAGGTTAGCTTATGCAATAACAAAACACTTCATAGGTGATCCAACCATTTATGGAGAAAGAACTTCAGATATTCTACAAAATCTAAGATGTAGAACACTGAGTGACCTTAAATGGTATTATGATGTGTTCTTAGCAACCCTGATGATAAGAGCTGATGCTGGTTTCTTGGCCGGAATGAAAGACTTCATGGCCCTCCTAAGGCTTCAATGAAAGAGCCCAAGAAACCCTTAGAGAAAAATTTGAGGAGATCAATCCACTCACTCCCTTACTTATAGAGATCTTATAAGTGTAGTCAAAAGAAGGTCTTAGGATCAGGTTTCCTCGCTCAACTCCAATATCAAGTTAAAAGACCTAAAAGTTTCTAAAAGATTTAGGTTCTTTTTGTGCTCAATATGGCATTTCGATGCCAATTCCACCTAGTCAAATCTCCAAAAAATCAAAACCTTATAGGGAATTACCTTATAAAAAATTCAAAAGATTTAAATATAAAAAATTCAAATCAAAGAAACCCCCTGAAATTAAACAAAATAAAAAACATCATAAGAAAGAGGTTAGATGTTTTAATGTGGTCAAAAGGGTCATATAGCCCTAATCGTAAAAACAAAGTAAATGTTTTATCGATAATGAAGAAGAATATTAATTCGAGAACAATACTATCCTCCAAACCGATAAATCCTCAAACGAATTCTGAAAATGAAAAAGAAATAGAAAAAATAGAAAACTGTTTATGTCAAATAAACATGTTAACAACTGATCAAGAGTTACTTCTTGAAATGATTGATCAAATAGAAGATAAAGAAACTAAGGCAAAATATATAAGAAAGTTTGTAACAACAAACTCAAAACCAAAGCCTAAGGTAAATTCATCAACTTCTTATCAAATGAAAGATATATTTCAATATTATAAAAAACAAGAACCTGCAACTTTACAAGATTTACAGGAAGAAGTAAAACAAATAAAAATTCAAATAAAAGAATTAAAAAATTTTACACAAAACTTAGGAGAAAAAATAACCAATTTAGAAATTCAAAAGGAAGAATTAACAGAAGAAACAAACGAAGAATTTGAAACTTTTGTACATAGCATGACTATTGTACAAAAACAAAGATGGTATACAAAGATAACTTTAAAAATCAATCCTAACTACAAAGCAGTTTTGATAGCCTTGATTGATTCAGGTGTTGATTTAAATTGCATACAGGAAGGATTAATTCCTACTGTATATTTTGTAAAAACTTCACAAAGATTATCAACAGCTAGTAATGATCCTCTGAAGGTTCAATACAAAATACCACAAGGTCATATTTGCAAAAACGGTATTTGTATTAAGACTTCATTCTTGCTAGTTGAAAATATAAGCCATCAAATTGTTTTAGGAACTCCTTTCCTAACACAGTTATATCCTTTTCAAATTGACAGTAAAGGATTAAAAACTAAATATAATGGTCAAGAAATCCTTTTCGAATTTATAAGAGGTATTGAGGTTAAAGAAGTAAATCAAGTACAAGATTTTATTTCTTAACTTCAACAAAAACAACATGTAAAATTTCTTCAGAAAGAAATACAATATAAGAAAACTGAAGAAAATTTACAATCGGAAAATATTCAAGAAAGAATAAAAAATATTCAAAATCAAATAGAGCAAAATCTTTGTTCTTCTATACCAAATGCTTTTTGGAATAGAAAACAACATATGGTTTCATTACCATATGAAAAAGATTTTAATGAAAAACAGATTCCAACAAAAGCTAGACCTATTCAAATGAATCCTAAACTCCTTGAATATTGTAAACAGAGATCAGCGATCTCTTAAACAAAAATTAATAAGAACAAGTTCTTCACCATGGAGTTGTGCAGCTTTTTATGTCCAAAAAGCTTCAGAACTTGAAAGAGGAACTCCAAGGTTAGTAATAAATTATAAACCATTGAACAAAGTCCTACAATGGATTAGGTATCCTATACCTAATAAAAAGGATTTAATTCAAAGGATTTATAATGCAACTATATTTTCAAAATTTGATATGAAATCTGGTTTTTGGCAAATTCAAATTAAAACCGAAGATGTGTACAAAACTCCGCACTACGCCCATTTGACATTATGAATGGAATGTAATGTCGTTATCTAAAATGCCCTTCGTAATTTCAAAATATGATGAATGAAATATTCAATGAATACACTAGATTTTCTATTGTTTACATTGATGATGTTCTTATATTTTCAAATTCAATTGAAGAGCATTTCAAACACTTAAGAATTTTCCAAAAAATTGTTAGAGATAATGGTTTGGTAATCTCTGCAACCAAAATCAAATTGTTTCAAACAAATATTAGGTTTTTAGGATTTGATATTAATCAAGGCCAAATAAAACCTATAAGAAGAGCAATAGAATTTGCTAACAAATTTCCTGATGAAATCAAAGATAAAACACAATTACAAAGGTTTTTAGGAAGCCTTAATTATGTAGCTGAATTTTATCCAAATCTTAGGATTATATTAAAGCCTTTATTTCAAAGGTTAAAGAAAATCCCTTCTTTTACCTTAACTGAACACACCTGTGTAGTCAAACAAGTCAAATTATGTGTTAAGGAACTTCCTGCTTAGGTATCCTTCACCTTGGGTTTTCCTATTATAGAGACAGATGCCTCAAACATAGGATATGGTGAAATCTTAAACAGATTTTTGGCAAAACAAATTTCAATTGTTAGATTTCACTGTGCCTGGAGGTCCACAATTGAATTATTCAACGGTTAAAAAAGAGATTTTAGCCATTGTTTTATGCATACAAAAATTTCAAAGTGATGTTTTTAACAAAAAATTTCTTTTAAGAGTGGATTGCAAAAGTGCAAAAGAGATTTTACAAAAAGATGTTCAAAATCTTGTTTCAAAGCAAATTTTTGCCAGATGGCAAGCCATTTTATCTGTTTTTGATTTTGAAATTGAATTTATAAAAGGATCTTCAAATGTTTTACCTGATTTCCTTTCACGACTTTGACAGAAATGAGCAAACAAAGCCGATCCTACTAAATCTCATTTGGGCCTCTTATGCTATGGATAACAAAAAGGCCTCAAACTTCAAAACTCCCCCGAACTCAAATCGTCAAGTCTCGGGAAATCCTCAACCCTTTCAAACTCCAACCCCAAAATTTGCTTACCAAACAAAAGAACAAAAATCGTTGCTGCAAATTTTAGAACCTGATCATATATCAGCTTCTGGTGAGATTGAGTTCAAAAAGATTTTTCAAAATGAAAAGTATTTCAGTTCCAATGAAATACTCAAAACCCGTAGATTCTACGAATTTATACTTGTAGACACGGAGTCTGTACAAATTTCTCATATCATGAACCCTGAGGGTAATGATATAGCTTACTCAAAATGCAAAATTTTGAAAGTCTTAAATGAAAAAGACTGGGGTCAAAATATTTTTACTCACAAAAGATTTTCTTCGAAAGCATTTCGAATTTCAAACTTTGATTTATGACTACAAAAATGCTTGGTACCATGTTTGTATCAGCCAAACTCATTCCCGTTTTTTAACCTGAATGAAAACTCAAAATCTTTCCAAATTGGTTCCGTGGATTGCGGCTTCTTATGGGAGCTAGCCCAAACATTTTCTGTCCTGAAATCACCAAATGTTTTGAATATTTCAAAGCAAACTGTGAAAGCTTTTTCCCTCCTGGAAATTGCTATTCACTTTTCTTCTGTTCTCAATTAAGAATCCCTTGGATTCTTTGTTGGGACTTTTGTTCCTTTCAATTCCATCCAAGCCCATTCCCTAAGTTTTTGTCATTAGGAATTCAAAATCAAATGGTGGGCCGTCAAACCTTCAAGCCCAACTTTGATGTCACAAAGATGGACTCAAGCCTAAAAGCCCAAAAGCCTTCAACCTCAAAGTCCACAAGGCACCTTGGTTCCAACCCCTACCAACTCCAATTCCTAGCCCATTAACAAAAGACTCTTTTCCTTCTCAAACAGCGTTCAGGGCCTATCTCAAAAAAGTCCAAGAAGATGCTGCAGAAACCCTCTCAAAAACTTGGCCGACTGTGACTCAGATGATGAAGACGACAAATAGCACAACCTCTTCAAAGAAAACGAAGATATGTGCTATGGTCTCCCTTCACTCCTTGAATAAGGAGGATGGAAGACATCAACATTTTCAAAAGCCTCCGTCTCGTAGAAAGGACAGCTCAAAAATCTAAACACCCGCATGGATGCTCTCTTCTCGATACCCAAGAAGAGCGGAAGTAATCGGAATGTAACTCGTGCGCCACAATGATCAAAGACCAAAAGAACTCAAAGACTGGAGATTAGAAGACGGCGACGTGATCGAATCAAGTCATCCCACTCCTTAAAAAGCAAAGTATCCACTTGCACCGAAGCACAAAATTGATGACTCAAAAAGGTGGTTCTTCAAAGAAAAAAGGTGACCTTCAAAAAGCAAAAGTCATTGGCTCTTCAAATTGTAAGAGGTGTTCTTCAAAAAAGTAAGAGACTTTTTTCCTTAAAAGACATCCACCGTGTGGACGCCAAAGTTTTATTCCTTCAAGTCCAAATTTCCTATATAAGGAGGATTTTTAGTTGTAAGGTGGATAAGTTTTGTGAGGAGAAAGAGAGTTAGAAAGAGAAGCTCTGAGAGCCTTGTATCCAATATCACCGCAAGCTTCCGCCAAAAAGCTTTCAACAAAGTTTGTAAGTTTTTCAAAGTTCAATAAATTTTCAGTTTAAATTTCAATACTGTTCTTTATTTGATTCAAAATTGCATACTGTTTGCATGTTTATTCAAAAATTTACTTCAAATTGTATATCGGCTGGAAACTGGTAATCACCTGAACCCACTAAAATAGTGGAGTAAGATTGGTAACCTCCTGCTACAACGCCACGTACTTTTGAAGATTTCAAATATACTGTTACTCTGCTCAAAATTTTAATATTTACTGTTCAAATTCATATATGTTCAAATTGTTTAAAGGTCCTGAAGAGATTGGTATCAGAGCCAAGTTCTTGCAAAAATTTTGATTAAATTTACATTTGTATCCTTCTCAAAATAATCATGGATTCCTGCCGCTAGGTTTGGTCACCCAGTTGTATCCGTTGGTCACCATACATCCCAAGAGGTTCGTGGTCCCGTGGTGGTCCTCTAAAAAGAAGGAATCCTACCATCGTAGAAAGGTTAGGAATGTCAAATTTTTATCAAAAAAATTTGTAGGTACTAGTTCAAATACTAGTTCATCCGTGATGATGAACAACTTAGCATATACAAGAAAACACTCAACAATTTCAAAACAAACTTTCCTTGTTTCCATAGAAGATTGGGAACAATACATCAAAAATTGGGAAATGCCAAAACAAAACATCAAAGAACTATACAAAATAGGAACTTTTGAATTTAGAAAAGATTATAGAATCAAAATCTCTGAGAATACTCATTCAATAGGTTCTGAAACAGAAACTATTGAACTTCTAGATCTTAAGGATCTAGAACAAATTCAAAAAGATAAATTCAAAATTCTACATATAGGAGCTATCCAGGTAGCAGCCAAACCATTAACCAGGTTAGGATTAGACAAACCTATATGTATATGTCTGCGTGATGCAAGACATAACAAATTCCAGGATTCCCTTTTAGGGTTAATGGAAACAAATACATCGTTTGGACCGGTGTATTTCACATGTTATCCAAACTTAGAGTTAGACTGTATGAATGATAGGAACATTCATAAAGCCTTAACTCTAAACATTCAAACTCAAAATTATGACATGGATCCCAGATCCAGGAACATACTTATAGTATACAGAGTATACTATAAAGTAATGACTTCGTGAGTTAACCTAAACCCGCTCTTTTGTCCTCACTCAAAAGATCAAACATTAATTTTGGCAAGCAAATGAGAAAAATTTACAATTATACTCCAAACCAATTCATGGGAATGTTTAACACAATCCTCGAATGGAATTTCAAACAACTCTTAGCTCCAAAACTCAGAATAACCTCAAAACTTCTATCAATAATAAGATAAATAAGGAAATGTTCAATTAAATTTTGAACCAAGAAGAGAAAATTTAACAAGATCATACTCAAGGTCTTCTAATTCTATTTAGAAATTAGAACTCCTTCTAGAGAAGATCAAATGTTCGCCAAACTTAAATCTCAAGAAGACTATTCCCCTACCATTCCGCATTTAAAGTACACAAGGACTAACCAAACATTCAAAATTCCGTATAGGTCTCCAACATTTTCTCAAATGATGTCACCCACGATGGTTTCCTCTCACCAACATGGATGACAGAATGTGTTTGAAATAGATAAAGAATACTTAAGAAAAGAAGCAAAATCAGAAGAACATAAAGAAAAAGGAAAATGGTTTTTCTCAAAATTATCTCAAGAAATAAGAGAGAAATTTAGAAAACAATGGTATCAAACTATGGAAACAATGGAAATGAATATTCCAATGTTCACATATTTTGATATTTATGCTTCAAATAACAAAATAAGATATCCGTTTTCACAAATCAATATGTTCCAAAAGGAATGGAAGTCAAATACTATTTCTGAAAAAAAAAATAGTATCAACCCATCCCCCTTTGTCAAATAAATATGTTAACAGCTGATCAAGAATTACTTCTTGAAATGATTGATCAGATAGAAGACAAAGAGACTAAAGCAAAATATATAAGAAAGGTTTTAGAACAACAAAATTCAAAACCAAAGCCTAAAATAAATCTATCAAATTCTTATCAAATAAAAGATATGTTTCAATATTATAAAATGTGAACCCGCAACTTTGCAAAAGATTTTGCAAAGAAGAAGTAAAACAAATAAAAATTCAAATAAATGAATTAAAAACAAACAAAAACCTAGAGAAAGAATAACCAACTTAGAAATCCAAAAGAAGATTTACCAGAAGAAACAAATGAAGAAGTTGGAAACTGTATTATAGTATGACTATAGTACAAAATTGTAGATGGTATACAAAGATAACTTTGAGAATCAATCCCGATTACAAAGAAGTTTTTATAGCTTTAATTGATTCAGAGCTAATTTAAATTGTATACGTGAAGGATTAACTCACCGTATATTTTGTAAAAACATCTCAAAGATTATCAACAGCTAGTAATGATCCTTTGAAGGTTCAATACAAAATACCACAAGGTCATATTTGCAAAAATGGTATTTGTATTAAAACTTCATTCTTACTAGTCAAAAATATAAGTCATCAAATTGTTTTAGGAACTCCTTTCCTAACACAACTTTATCCTTTTCAAATTGATAATAAAGGATTAAAATCAAATATAATGGTCAAGAAATTCTTTTTGAATTTATAAGAGGTATCGAAGTTAAAGAAATAAATCAAGTTCAAGATTTTATTTCTTTACTTCAAAGAAAAACAAAAACAAAATATGTAAAATTTCTTCGTAAAGAAATACAATATAAGAAATCGAAGAAAATTTACATTTAACAAATTCAAATAAGAATAAAAATATCCAAAATAAATAGAGCAAAAATCTTTGTTCTTCTATACCAAATGCATTTTTGAATAGAAACAAAGATATGGTTTCTTTACCATATGAAAAGATTTCTTTGAAAACAAATTCCTACAAAGCTAGAACTCATTCCAACGAGCCTCCGAACTCAATATCGTTTAGACATTAATGATCTCTTAAATAAAACTGAGGCACTAGTCATTCACCATGGATAGTACCTTTTATGTCCAAAAGCTTCGAATTAGAAAGAGTGAACTCCAAGGTTAGTGATTAATTATAAAACCACCGAATAAAGTCCTACAATGGATTAGGTATCCAATACCTAATAAAAAGGATTTAATTCAAAGGATTTATAATGCCACAATTTTCTCAAAATTTGATATGAAATCTGGTTTCTGGCAAATTCAAATAAAACCAGAAGATAGATACAAAACTGCATTTACAGTTCCATTTGGACATTATGAATGGAATGTGATGCCTTTTGGCCTCAAAATGCCCTCTGCACTTCAAAATATGATGAATGAAATATTCAATGAATACACTAGATTTTCTATCGCTTATACTACGATGTTCTTATTTTCAAATTCAATCGAGTAAAGATTTCAAACATTTGGAAAATTTTTCAAAAAATTGTAAGAGATAATGGTTTAGTAATCTCTGCAACAAAAATTAAATTGTTTCAAACAAATATTAGGTTTTTAGGATTTGATATTGTAAGACCCGAGAAATTCCAATTTCTGGAATAAGGGCAAAATCGTAATTTTAATTACAAAATTGTAATTACGGTTAAAAATCTGTAACTACCCTCTAGACCTCGGATGATGAAACGGATCGCATCGCCGGAATCGCCGCCTCACGAAATCTAGCTAGCAATTCCAAAATTTCAGAATTTTATGAGACGCTTCTGCCGACATCGCCGGCGCAGATCGCTGCTTCGAGCCATTGCAGAACGTTTTTTGATGTGACGAAAGCCACATATAACATGTACTCATGTACCATAAGTGGTATGAGTAGATAAATGATGAAAATGGACTACCGAGGTAGTGCCGAATATCAAATCCGTAAGTTATGGACATACATACATTGTGAGATTTGATTTTTAAGTCATAAAAGACAAAAGAGTAAATAGTCTTTCATCTCCCTCCCTAAGACAAGCCAAAAACGTGAGAAGCCATTATTTTCGGTCCAAGTAGCTGCTTCGTTGAGAGAGTTTTAGAGAGAGAGAGCGCTCTTCCTCTAAGTTTACAATAATCCGACCGTCATGACTAAAGGGAGAAAAACGATATACGCGAATAAAGCACGCTGCGGAATTCTGGGCTTTAATGAATTAAACTCCCCTGGCGCAGTGATTTTCTCCCTACTCGGTTTTATTCCCATTTTTAGTGTTTTTCGAATGTTTGAGTCGATTTAGCCATTAGGGCGGAAACACGGCCCCAAAACACGGGACCGAATTAATACAAATTTTTTAAAACCAAATGGAGACTCAGAGCTGCCCACTACCGTGTGGTATGAAAATGTTGATTTTGTGGTTTGAATTGTGTGTTGAATGGATTTGAGGCCGAATGGCCATGATGCGGGTTTATATATGAACCGATAAATTATTTGAGAACCAGAAACAAAACCCTAGGGTTTCATCGTTCCTAGAGGCGGTGCCCCAAAAAAATGTATTTTGGGAAAACTGGTTTGATTGCAATCCGAAATCGAATTGTTTGTGTTTGGACATTAGCCTAAGTGAGCTAATTTTGGTGTTTGAAATGATACCTATAACATTTTTTGTGTGATTTAATTTTAATTATGTAAATATATTCATGTTTATATATTTGCATGGTTTAGACTGTATTTGAACTCGGGCTTACATGCATTCCATATTTATCGAACATCCTAGACCATAGGAGTTAGTGCATGTAGACAAGTCTATAGAGAAAATGGTTCTGAGGGTTGTCTAATAATGTGTAAATGGTCGAGGGTAGTCCTAACTAAATAATATATCAACCGTCTGAGTGCGCCAATGATATATATTCATCTGAGGGTAGTCCACGTACACCTATATATATCAATCGCTTCCGGGAGCGCCCAATTGATATATATACATCGGAGGGTTGTCCACTAATAAAATATTAATTCTCATACAAGGCTTAGGCGAGTGTGAGAGAGTCGGTGAGGACTCGGGATCTGAGTTGGTCATGTAGACATTCAAGTAGGATCATGCATTTGCTTGAATGTTTGTTTAAATTGGAACATTGCACTGCACTTAGTGGTGAGTAGCCCACTTAGGGCGATTTTCCCATCAGAGCTTTAGCTCACCTCGCCGTGGGACCCCTTATCAGCAGTACTGAGCTGCGAGGGGACGGCTCATCCTAGAGATTAAGTTTTAGAAGAAAACCGGAATGTGGTTTTGATGGTTTTACATGTATTAGAACTCTCTATTTTGATATATGTTGTATAAGAGCCATTTACTACTCTTAACTATGGGACATGGTTTGATATGGTTTATTTATTATTTGCTTTATGGGCCCAAGTGGGTCAAGTATCCATGTTGTTATCCTTGGGATTATATTGACCGCTTGGGGACAGGCTTTATACAAAGTTCTCAGATTTGGCAGAGCTCCTGCACAAAGGAGATTCCTCGCCCTATTTTCTCTAAAGCTGCCGTAACCCGACCTCCACTTACATTCCGCGGGTTGACGGGTAGTCAACGGACCCCGGCTCAGCGCCACGCTTGCATCGAGCTTAGGTATACGAATACCTAGGGAGCCCTGGTTAGTATCCATCACCACCTGTGGTATGATGTAGGTGAGGTATGAGTAGGAAGGCACGAGAGAGAAATTAGAACAATCGTGATGTGTTTTGATTTCAGATCATGTGATGCTATGATCGATGTCAGAATACGCGTTGATCATTCGTTGTTCGGGTGAATGGTGTATCGCCATGTCGCAGAGTAGTGAAATGATATGTGCTTGGTGATTAGCACATGAATGTGTAGAAAATGTCGAAGGTGTGTAAAAAAAAAAATGAATGAAAAGAATAAATTTTATAAATTTATTTAGCCTATTAGATTTTTGAAAATACCTTTCTAAGTCAAGAAAATCCGAGGAATAAACTTTATGAATATATTATGAATTTATTGGGAGGAAAAAAATGATTTTAGTGATTTGTGGTTTTTCATACTACTGAATTAAAAAAAAATTTTATTTATCATGAAAAAAATTTGGTGCAAGAGGTTGAAATCATACTGCAAAGAGGTTGTGGAGTCAAGTGTGTCGGGCGCAGCTCCCGGCTCAAAGGTCCCGCCCACGATACGGCCAGGGCGCGGCCGCGACACTGGGCTCCCGACATGGCCTCTACCGGGCGGCCACGATGACTATTACCGGGCCCGCGGTGGCTGAAGCGTGGTTGGCGAAGCGGCGCTGGGCGCTGGGCGCTGGTGGATAAACAAGGCGGGCGCGGCGGTACCGTTGCCGCGACATCGCTTTCAGCCGGGTTTAATACACGGCCGCTCCTTTGCGCCACGTACACGGGGGATACGGCCATTTACATGTCGGCGCGCTAAGGCCGGGCGCCGGCGGCGACCCGGGCGCCCGCTAGGCTTGTTGGGTGCTTGGGCATCGTGCCGGGCTTTGACCGACAATCGAGCGATATTTCGTGGTCACCAAGCCAGCCCGCTCATGGAACACTATTCATAAACACTGCCTCATAGGCTCTTTCGCTTTTATTAATTAAATTAATTAAAAAATCAAATAAAATTTGAAAAAAAAATTTGAAATCATTTAAAAAAATATATATATAAAATTTTGTGGATCAAATTGATTTAAATTGTGATAAATTGTCCTGGCTGTGGCTTCATAAAATGTAGGAACTCGATGTATACATTGTAATTTGCTCGATTATGTCTCAGGCGTTGTTTATGCCTGAGATAATCAGATTGTTTATTGACTGCCATGTTGATTGTGTAGATGGCTAGTAGAGGGCGAGGACGCCGAGGACGAGGACGCCGAGGACATCCACGTGGCGCCGGTCAGGCACCACCGACATATGATCACCACGCATTCACCAAACAGCCTCGCTGAGGCCGTGGGTGTTGCAACACGCTATTGCACTAAGCACATGTGGCTGAGAAGTCGTATCCTAGTAACCTCCAGAGATCTGCAGCCATCACCCTCCGACATTTACCGGGGAGGAGACCCGATGGTGGCGGCACCATTGTCTCATGCAGTGATAGAGAACGATTGAGGCCATGGAGATCACCTCCGATACGACGAGCCGCCGTCGCATTCTGCACCCAGAGGGAATGAGTCCGAATATGGTGGAGATGGGCAGAGTTTCTAGAGACCAGAGACTGCGACATGCAGAGTCCCAGAGCCGCTCATGAGCAAGTATTTTCCAGAGACCGCAGACACGCCAAAGCTCGGGAGTTCCCTAGAGTCAAGCAGGAGCGATGACAGTTGATGACTACGTGGCTCCGATTCACTAAGCCAGCTTCGATTTATGATGATCACGCCACAATGGACGGGCCAAGGTTAGAGGTTTGAGAATGGACCGAGGTCAGTCCATTCGTGCTCATGATTTGTTCCATTTCACAGACATGGATTCTATGGTCGGGACGACCCGACCACAGAGTAGAGACATGGAGGATGTGCCCGAACACCGGGAGGCGAGTGTTATGGTGAAGAGGAAGGACAATGTGGCCTTCCTCCAGTCAGGAAGAGACGAGGGCCTCTAGTTCGCGAGGATCTCGTAGTCACTACGATTCCTGCCAAGGATGTATGAGAGCTGCCGGTCAGTAAAGATGATGAGAGTCGCAATGTGCAGATTGTGACGGTAAAGCCCCATTGTCACTTGCACTCGGACACATGAGACGGGATTGCCCCCAGAGACAGAGATCCCAGGGTTTTGGGACATCACATCCCAAATAAGAGTGCACTGTAGAGAGGCGCATTCCTCCATTAACATAGTACAGCGATGAGCCAAATACGGCTTCAGGGACTACACGGCACCCCCACATTTACTGTGAGGTCTCGAGAGGCCAGGGCACAAGTAGAGGCAGAGGACGGGGCCCACAGGCAGGACCTCGGTGGGTCTGGGGTGGGCGATCTACGCTGCCACACCGCAGCCGAAGCCATCGATCAGCCATCTGCAAGAAAATGCCATATCTCGCCACGGGCAAGAGTGTTATTTTGATTCCGGTGCTTCGTGATTCATTCATTGTCAGATCGGGCCAGGATCGAAAGGCTGGGAGGTTGAGACCCAGAGGAGGAGCCTTTGTATCGTGAGTTCCTCCCTAGGATTAGGGGCGAGAATAGGGACGATATACGAGGTTATGAAGCTGGAGATCCGGGACTCTACTCACAAAGTGGGACCTCGAGGTCACATGGACGAAGCCTCGATGTCATCCCTGGGATGGATCACACAACACAGTCATTATTATCGATTGTGAGCGCAGGAGAGTTACCGCCTACACGCAGGACGGTACTCGTGTGGTATTTCAGGGAGACAAGCATGGCATTTTGCCACAGAAAGTATACGAGTCTAGCGCCGTGACGCTGGCTGGGTCAAGAATGGTAGCCTTACCTTAGAGGACGGTGGAGAGTTCGACCGCCTCACTCTCCACAGAAAGGAGTATGGATGTTTTCCGATTATTACCCGACTAATTTCCACATAGGGTGGTAGACTTTGGTATCGAGTTACACCTTGGTACTTCACCCATCTCTATGACTCCGCATAGGATGGCACCAGTTGAGTTGCAGGAACTCAGAGTCAAGTTACAGGAGCTATTGGACAAAGGGTTCATTAGACCGAGCACTTCTCCATGGGGCGCTCCAGTTCTATTTGCGAAGAAGAAAGACAAGACCCTTCGACTGTGCGTTGACTACCGACAGTTGAACCGGGTTACGATCAAGAACCTGGTGACTGCTACCGAGGATCGAGCTGGATTTATTTCGAATGGCCGAGAGGAGCGAGTCTACTCCAAGATAGACCTTCGTGACCGTTACCATCACCTGAGGTTGGGTGATACGTATATTCCAAGACGGCTTAGGACGTATGGGCAATCTTGAGTTTACTGCGATGCCCTTTCTGGACGACCGAACGCGCCACAAAGATTCATGGACCTCATGCATAGGTATTCCAACTCGCATTTAGATCATTGTCGAGTCTCTGTGGGATGATGATCTTGATCTACCCCAAATGAGTGGGAGCATGAGTAATTTGAGGATCAGTTTTACAAATTTGCCGAGACCATCACTATACAAGTTCGCAAGTGTGAGTTCGCCACCGAGGTGAGATTTTTGGGACACGAGTGCAAGTCAGCATCAGAGTGTCACGACCCGCAGAGGTCTCAAGACCCGAAATTCCAATTTCGAATAAGGGCAAAATCGTAATTTTGATTATAAAAATTTTAATTACTAAAAGTCCGTACCAATTTCAGACCTCGGATGACAAAACGGATTGTACCGTTTGGACTCGCCTCACGAAATCTAGTTAGTACATAAAATTTCAGAATTCACAGATACCGGAAATAAGACGCCGAGGCATCGCATTTCGGTGTCAGGAATAGTTTTTCGACGCGATTTAAAGGCGCATATAGTATGTGTACTCATGTACCATAAGTGGTATGAAAGAGAAGATGAATGGACGGCCGAGATAGTGCCGAAAATCAAATCCGTGGGTAAAAGAAGGGAATTAATTGATTAAATGAGGGGCAAGTCTTGTAATTCTTTGAGAAGAATAGCCTCTTCTCCACTTAAACAAAGGCAAAAAAACGTGGGGGTCATTTGGGGAGATGCAAGAGGCGGAGGAGCAAAATGAGATTCAGAGAGAGAGTCTCCTAATTTCTCTCTAGAAATACAATTTAACGGACCAGGATTCGACCTTGTTGCTATGAAACGCTCTACGCTGAGCAGCTACGCGTGACCCTGGGTTTGCGTAGTTTTTGACAACTCCAAGAGGTAGGATTTTCTCTTACTTCATGCTTTTATTCCCATTTTTAAGGGTTTTTCATGTTTCGTTGGTTTGAGGCCGTGAAAGTCGCTTGACGGCCCTTAAAACACGGGACCGAATTGTTAGAAATTCTTGGTGATTTTTCCCATCCGTGACGCCGTAAATTAGGGGCTGTTTGGGTGTTTTTATTTCACCAAAATTGCTTTAAATGCATGCTTGATATGAGAAATGCCGAATGGAGCTTAGGTCCCAAAACATGGGACCGACCTGTGGGAATTTTTAGACCAGAGGGTAGTCCGTGAATAGTGTGTGTATGGACTGCTATAAGTCTCGTGTGATAATTTAATGAATAGTTCATGCTTTGGTGATTAGAGACCGAATTGGGATTGGAAATCGGTTCCATCAAGAGGAACCGATGTAGGAAGTGTGTTGCCCGTGGGATGCACCTAATTTACTGCTTTTCTTTGGGACTCGTAAAACAATTCTGTTTGTGATAATTGGGCGTAAATTGTCCATGTGTTTTGGTATGAAATCAGAGAAATGAGTGACTTGATTCGTGTGGTGTAGAAATCAATAGGTTAATGCTTAATGAGTGATTAACATGAAGTCACAATTTATATGGAATATAATTGTGTATGTATAGGCCATTGGGAATAAAGATTGTGGATTTGTCTAATTATATGGAATATAATTGTGAGCATAGGCCATCGAGATTTGAAATTATGAATTGCCCAATTGAGCTAAATCGGGTGATGCTTGATGTGTTGGAATTACATGTTGTATGACACACCCCCACCCCTTCCAGAGCAGGGCGTGCCGCCACTCCACAAACTCCCAAAACTGCTACCTCCTGACTTATCAGTCCCAAGGGTCGCTCCTCGCACGCTTGCCAAACCCTCCTATAAAAAATTTTCTTCTAAACTTAAGGATTTTATAAAATTTCTAAGCAAAGATAATGTACCAGATATAGGACATGTCCCAACCGCATACATTCAATTTACACTATATCCAAAATATGGCAACCAAGATAACCAACACATTCTCACAAAACTACTCTATGTACATACATATGCTCCATTACAAGAAGATATTCAAAGTATTTTTCTACATAATATTCTTACTAACAAAGATCAGACAATATCAGATTAACCCTATTATGCTCCATTGCCTTATGCACTGCATTCTGGAAAATAGTTTTTTAAAATGGAAAATAATGAGCTAAACGAGCTCAGTGAGTGTATGCTTTTATAAAACGTTTTTGCTTTTCCGGAAAACATCTCAAAAATGTAAAACTCTCTTTTACAAATATTTTCCAGAAGCTTTTCTTTGCTTTTCAAGTTTCTAAAACTTTTCTTTAACTGCTTGCTTTTGTACTTGCTTGCTTTTAAAAGTTTCTAAAACTTTTCTTTACTTGCTTGCTTGCTTTGCTTTTCTTTAAAAGCTTATAAAACTCTTATTGTTTGCTTGCTTAGAAGCTTATAAACTTCAAATTTCTTTTTGCTTCGCTTTCTTATCTTGCTTGGAAAAGTTTCTTAAACCTTTCACAAACTCTTTAAGCCAAAAGTTTCAAACTTTTTCATAAAAATGGGGAGCTTGAGCTCAACCACATGCTTTGAAAATAAAACCTACTGAGCTTGGCTCAACTGATCAAGCTTAAATCCAACGGAGCCCGGGCTCAACTGTCATTGCTTTAAACTTCCTAAGCCCGGGGCGATCGAACTAATGGTTGATTTTTCAAAACTGTATATCATGCTCATAAAACATCAAAACCACTGGAGGCCTATTTTTACCATTGTACCCTAGTGAACACGAAGCCTCGGGCGACCGCGGCCGGTGGGAAGGACCTGGGTCCGCATCACCTTTTTCCGGTGAATATGGTGGAATTGATCTGCATCACCATAATTTAGTTAGAGCTCATAACCTTATATACTCCTGTACGTGCGACGGTTTACTTTAAATGCATGATGTATGTCCTAGTTTGCCGACCGGGCCAAAACTAAATGCATGTATGAGATTAATCGACTCACCGCACGTACGGAATACCGACCGGGTTTGCTTGCTTAGAATCTTAGGAAGGCCTGTTTCCAAACCTTTCTTTGCTTGCTTAAGCTTACTTGTTCTTTGTAAAATGGTTTTACACTTTGAAACCATTTACTTTGCTTGTTTGCTTGAAAAATGGTTTAATTGTTCAAAACCATTTGGTTACTTGCTTGTTTGTTTGAAAATGGTTTAACTTTCAAAACCATTTACTTCCTTGCTTGCTTAAGCTTAAAATTGGTTTTACAATTTAAAACCAATGCTTCTTTTCAAAATGGTTTAACTCAAACCATTTGCTTGCTTACTAATTCATTGCTTGCTTCATGAAATGGTTTGCATTCAAAACCATGAAATACCAAGAAAACAATTCTTATACAATAATAATAATACACTAGTATTTTGGGAAAATGAGTTTAGAACACTCACCTCTTTTCTTGCTAAACTTGAGCACAGTTCCACAACTTTCCTACTTTTGCTTTTAAATTTCACACACTCGATGTATTAGATCACACACGTCAGCACAACCAAGCAATTTGCACACTTGGTGTTACAATTAAAATTTTCAGAAAAATGGGGCCCCAAATGCCATTCAAAGATATGGCTAGCCCTAGACTACAATTTCCATATAGTCTAAAACACCGAAACATTTCTGAAAATTCGTCCGGACTATTTGAATAAAACTTATAATTTTAACTAAACTGTCCAAAACAATTCCAATTCAAATTTCTGATCATTCAAAATAGTCCCAAAATTTCCTCAAAAATTCTAAAAATTCCTTAAACCTTCCAAAATTTTGGGACTAAATTTATGGTCTCTAAGAATATTCCAAGCCATTATATAGTCTTTAGGCTCGAAATAACACAAGTAGGAAAATTTCCTACCTCTTCGAGTTTGACGAAAAGCCAAGATTTTGGTGTCCACGCGTAGCTCATCACAGAGTAATCTCTTGTGTACTAATCGGGTCCTGGGGTGCGCGACCACTAATGGCGTAGATCCGGAAAAACTAAAATTTGGGTTTTTCGCATATTTACCTGAATTCTCGTGAAACCCCGTGCTTCGTACTCATCAGAGTCTCTCGCTGCGTAGAGCACTTTCCGCGGTTTATCCCGACGAACCGACGGTCGATTTTGCAAACTGAGGAAAGAAGATTTTGAAAATAAAACTAAAAAAATCAAAACTCTCTCTCGCATCCGACGCCCTCTCGTCCGTCCGTCTCCTCTCCATCTCATTTGAAGTTTTGATTTTTCTTTTTCTTTAAGTGGGACCCACATGTCCCTTTTTCTTATTTTCTCAGTCCGTTTCAGCCCCGAAACAAATTATTTTGTCCCGGTTTCAATTTCATTTATCCTAAATGAATATTCTTTTAACTATTTACTTTCATTTTTCTGAATTTTTCTAAAATCCCGCCATGTTTCACTTCTTAAACTCTGCCGCCTAGAAATTTCAGAAATATTCGACCGGCCCCGAATTAAACGAAACTTTCCTAGGTTACTAGATTTCGTGAGATCAACTAATCTACGCAAATCCGCTTCTCGGGTCATCCGACATCTGCACTTCGAGACCCTCGGTACTCCTAAATTTATTAATACTGCTTACTATTTAAACTTCCCTTTAATTTGACTTTCACCCTCAACTTTCCTTAATTGTAAAATTTGTCCTCAAACATTTAAATATTGCAACTAACTAAATTCCTACTACGCCCATCTCTAACTTAATTATGCCTTATATATCCTTTTTGCTAAATGACATTTGTACTCCTCGTTTAATACCACAAATTCCGTTCCATAAACTTTCATTTCTACTTTAGTCTCCAAATACACAATGACACTGCATTTTATACACCCTCTACAAGATCATGTACTCAGACACCCTTCGGACGGGGTGTTACAAAAATCCTCCTCTCTTAGGAACATTTCGTCCCCCGAAATGAATAAACTAAACTCCAAAGAAATGAAACGAAAATACCTCATCCGGAAAAATAAGGGAGGGTACCTGACAAGATCCGAGCCTCTCGGGCTCCTGGCAAGGCCTCCTCTCATGATTCTTCCACAAGACTTTAACTAATGAATCACTTTGCTCAACACCTGTTCCTCGCGATCTACTAACTGCGACCTGTCTCTTCATAGGCCAAATTCTCCTTAATCGCACCGGGCCGCCTCAATACATGTGAAGGATCCGGATATTTCTCAACATTGATACATGGAATGTATCATGAACTTGATAACTCTGGGGGTAACTTCAACTCTATAAAGCACGGTCCCACCTTGCTCATAATTTCATAAGGTCCAATATACCCTAATTGCTTGCCTCGCTTCCCAAATCTCAACACACCTTTCCAAGGTGAAATTCACCTTTTCTGCCTATCTCATCTTCTGCTATCACAACAACTTTCACTTTCTCTGAAGTGATCCGTACTAGTTCAGGCCTATTAGTCTTCTCAATTAACCTCATCCCAAAGACACCGGAGTCCCACATTTCGCCATACAACGCCTCAAATGGAGCCATATCTGTTCCGGCTTGATAGCTATTGTTGCAGTAAACCCATTAGTGCTAAGTGAGTATCCTAACTTCCTTTGAATTCTATCACACAAGCTCTCAAGATATCCTCTAACGCCTGAATAGTCCTCTTCGACCGAATTCATCCGCTCCGAGGATGAAATGCTGTGGCCGAAATGAAGTAGTACCTAAAGCCGCTTTGCAAACTAGGCCAAAACCTGGATGTGAACCTGGGTTCTCGATCTGAAACTATCGAAACTGGAACCCCATGAAGTCTCACTATTTCGTCCACATACAACTTGGCTAACTTTTCCATTGGGTAAATCTAGAACTGGAGCTGAAGTCAATCTATCTTTCAAATCCTCGAAACTCTTTTGATAGGCGTCTACCCAATCATACTTGACATCTTTTCACACTTAGTCGCTATGGCTACTATCCCGAGAACCCCTCCACAAACTTTGTAATATCCGCTAAACCAAGGAAGCTTCACCTCGACATTCTTTGGTGGTTTCTTAATTTACCATCGGCTTCTATTTTCTCGGGAATCCACACTCACCCCATCACCGAAATCACATGACCTAAGAATCACACCTGCTGAGCCAAAAACCGACACTCTGCTCAACTCGCATATAAATCTGCCTTCCCTTAGGTCATAATACAATCCTCGTGTTCTGAATGCGTACCTAAAGATCACTCTCTTGCACTCCTCAACCGATGATACCCCGACCTCAAGTCTATCTCTGAGTATACCCGAGATCCTCGAGTTGATTAAATAACTCATCGATTCTAGGAGTGGATAATGATTATGATGGTAACTTTGTTCAACCGCTCTCAGAATCTATGAGTACACAACCGCAAACTCCCATCTTTCTTTCACGAAGAGAACTCGAGCTCCTATGATATGCTCGGTCTAATGAATCCCTTTACTTAACAATTCTTCTAACCGAGCCTTAAGCTCTCTCTAATCCTGCAGAGCCATCCTATAAGGAGGAATGGAAATGGCCTACCCTCTCGATCAAATCAATGGTGAACTCCACCTCTCTTTCGGAGGCATCCCAAGAATATCATCTGGGAATACATCCGAACTCTCTAACAATCGGAATCTCATCCACCGAGTCCCTCCTTCTTGTTTCCACCACATGCTTTCGATAACCCCGATAACCCTTACGCAAAGATTCTCTCAAGCAATAAATAAGTTATGGCAGATCATACTGGAAGATAACTCTCTACATATTCCCTTGAACTTAACCTCCAATTTCCCTGGCCTATTCAGCTTTACTTCCTTTTTATAACAATCTAATGTGGCTCTATGGCGAGACAGCCAATCCATGCCGAGAACCACATCGAAGTCCCCCATATCTAAAGCTACAAGATCCGTTGGGAACTCTTGTCCCTCAATCAGAACTCTACTATCTCTTACTACTCTGTCTGAGAATAATGGATCTCCAGCTGGAAGGGAAACTCTCATACGACCCTCTAATGGTTGGGTCTCTATCCGAAATATTCAAGAAAATGCTTGATGCAAAATGAACGCAGAAGCCCTCGGGTCCACTAATGTATACGCATCATGATCAAGGATAGAAATAATACTGACTACATTTGAGCTGCATCTCGCATCTTGCCGAGTCATTGAAGATATACTCGCCCGAGTGCGAGGCTTGTCAGATCCTTGGGGCAATCGCCTCTAATTCTACCACGACTCACCCCTCGCTTGGCGATGTCGCCCCCATTTGGGAAACCTCTCCTTGTCGACTTTTATGTGCTAATCTCGTACCGCAGTTGACCGCTACTCGATGTTTCCGCACCAATCGCCGAGGGCACTCCTAACGAAATGGCCTTCCCGCCACGCTGGAAACACCCCGTGACCGACTCCTACATTCTCCATGGTGTCGTTACATATGCGACATGGGCCAGAGGAATACTGTGCCACCGCTTAACAACCGGGGCCCCACCGATCCTCGACTAGAGATAGCCTCGACTGCACTCCCACCCTATAACCTCCTCGCTCTTGCTTTTCTTTCTACCGCATCAGCCCCGAAGCTTTGCTCGACGTGCCCCGGTGCACTCCTTTACTCTTACTCCCCGCCTACTCGATACATGGTCAGTGGGTGCTTTGCTCAACTCTCGCAGCGGCCCCAACTATGTCCCCAAATCTATTCCGAGGAACTACATCGACAAATGCACTCCATTCGTGTCAGAGTCCCGGGAGCAAAAGTCCCTTTACACTTTAGGAACTTCATCTCGCTTGAATATGGTGGAACCAATCTAACTAGTTCCGAGAACTTATTTTCAATTTTTGAATCTTTATGGCTCTGAGGAAAGAACCTATCAGTAAACTCTAACTGGAATTGGTCCCATGATATGCCATCAGGATACCTCCTTTCTACGGCATCCCATCAATCCTTAGCCCTGTCTTCCATTAGGAAACTGGAAAATAAGACTCTTTGCTCATCCGTGCAGCCCATAACTCCATATACTTTGTTTACTCTATCTAGCCATAACCAGCTGCTTCGGATCACCATCAAGCATCATACGGCTTGGCGCCCAAATTTTTTTGTACTCTCTCTATTGACTCCTACTCTTCCATAACCTCTAGGTGACAGGAGGTTGCGATCACGACGCTGTCGCTATGACTACTATCTATGCAATCAGTACACCCGCTTCCGTCGTGAACAATCCCGCACTCGAGCTCCTCCGTACTAGATGGTCCAAAGATGACCTCGCCGAGGCCGGATTCATAGAGGCGGTAGTGGAACCAACTACGTGCTCATCTCTCACAGGTACTACAGGACGCTCGGAAACCGCTGGAATACTCTCCTAGGACGACCTCTACGTCCTCTTCCTGACATAGTGCTGTAATTACTAAAAATCAACTTTTTAATACTTTGACTCACTTGATATGTATGTACTTTGAACTTAAACATGCATGGTTGCCAATACTTATGCTCTGATACCACCTTGCGTGGTATCATCTCTCCTCATGTCCTAGGTTATTGTATACAACCTGCTCTGATACCATGTTGACACACCCCCACCCCCTTCCAGTGGCGGGCGTGCCGGCCACTCCACGTAAAACTCCCGCACCGCTACCTCCTACCGACTAGAAACTCCCCCCGTGAAGCCGGTCGCACGCTTGCCAAACCTCCTATAAAAAATTTTCTTTCTAAACATAGTTTTATAAAATTTCGGCGCTGGTACATACCGGTTGTCCCGAAATCACGTATCATCCGATTTGCTTATATGCCAAATAACAACGGCGTACCAACACATTCTCACAAAACTACTCTATGTACATACATGCTCCATTATACATATTCAAAGTATTTTAACTACATGTGTCTTCTTACTTGACGAACATCTGATATCGGGACAAACCACTATTATCGCTCAGCGTCTTGCGTACACATTGCACGGAAAATGATTTTTAAAATGGAGAAAGTAATGAGCTAAGCGACTCGATGGTGTATGCTTTATAAGCGTTTTGCTTTCGGAGAAAACATCTCAAAAAATGTAAAACTCTCTTTACAAATATTTTCGAAGCTTTTCTTTGCTTTTCAAGTTTAAACTTTAACTCTTGCCTTTTGTACTTGCTTGCTTTTAAAAGTTTCTAAAATCTTCACTTGCTTGCTTGCTTTGCTTTTCTTTAAAAGCTTATAAAACTCTTATTGTTTGCTTAGAAGTTTATAAAACTTCTCAAATTTCTTTAACTAACTCTTCTCTTGTTTGAAAAGTTTCTTAAAACCTTTCACAAACCTTTTGCTTTAAAAGTTTCTCAAAACTTTTTCATAAAAATGGGAGCTTGAGCTCAACCACATGCTTTGAAAATAAAACCCACGGGAGCTTGGCTCAACCGATCGTTTTGAAATCTCGCGGAACTGGGCTCAACCGTTTGCTTTAAACTCTCAGGAAGCACGGGCGATAGGGAGCCTGTGGTTGATTTTCAAAGCGTATATCATGTATAAAACATCAACCGCGGAGCGTGCTTTCCTTCTTGTACCCTAGTGAACCGCGGGCACGAGGCGACCGTGCGGTGGGGCAGGTCATCACCTTTCCGGTGAATATGGTCGAGATTGATGCGCATGCCGCCATTTAGTTGGAGCTCGCAACCTTATATCTTTCACGCATCAAATGCGGCGGTTTCGCTACGTCGCGATGTATGTCCTGGTTGCCGACGGGCAAAAGCTAAATGCATGTATGAGACCGCCCGACTCCGCCAGTGCGCGTCACGAATACCTACGACGGTTTCTTTGCTTAGAAATGAGGAAACTGTTTTCTCAAACTTTATTTGCTTGCTTGTACTTGCTCTTTGTAAAATGGTTTACACTTTGAAACCATTGCCTTCCCTTGCGAAAAAATGGATTTTGGTGTTCAAAACCATTTTGCTTACTTGCTTGTTGCTTGAAAAATGGTTGCTTTCAAAGCATTTACTTCGCCTTTGCTTAAAAAGTGGTTTAATTTAAAACCAATGCTTCTTTCAAAAATGGTTTAACTCAAAACCATTTGCTTGCTACTAATTCATTGCTTATGGCGAAAATGGTTTGCATTCAAAACCATGAAATACCAGTGTAAACAATTTATAACAATAATAATACGGCTGGTATTTTTGGGAGAAGCCAGATTTAGAACACTTTCTTTTTCTTTTCTTCTTGAGCTTGACAGCGTTCCATAACTTTCCGCCTTTCTTTTAGCCTACACACTTTCGATGTATTCAGGAATCACACCGTCCCGGCCACAACCAAACAATTTGCACACTTTGTGCTACAATTAAAATTTCGAGAAAATATGTGGGCCCCAATATATTTCTGGGCATATGGCTGGGTTAGAACTAAAGGACTTTGTACTAATTAACGAAAACATTTAGAAAGTGCATCGGATATTTGAATAAAATCCTATAATTTTAACCAAAGCGTCAGAAACTTCAGTCAGAAAATTAAACCGGGATGCAATCAGAAAATAAGTCTAATTTCTAAAAATTCAAAAATTCCTAAACTCGATGCAAAAATTTTAAGGACTAAATTTATGGTCTCTAAGAGTATATTCCAAAAGCCATTATATAGTCTTTAAGCTCGAGAAATAACACAAAGTGGAGAAAATTTCCTCTTGGGACACTGACAAAAGCCAAGATTTGGTGTCACGCGTAGCTCTCATCGCGATAAGTAGCACCCTCTTTGAGGTCCCGAAAGTGCGGACCACTAGATAGCGTAGATGCGAGAAAAACTAAAGGAATTTGGGTTTTAGCATGTTGCAATTCTCGGTGAAACCGGGTGTTCACGGTACTCACGGCGTGGCCCTCGTCGCGTAGAGCACTTTTAGTGTTATCCCAGGCCAATCGACGGTCAGATTTTCGTAAATCTGAGAAAGAAGATTTGAAAAATAAAAACTAAAAAAAATCAAAAACTCTCTCTGCATCTGGACGCTCTGGCAGTGGTCAGTCCATCTCCATCTCATTTGAAGTTTGTTTTTTTTTTAAGTGGGACCTACATGTCCTTTTTCTTTCTCTCTGTCCAGTTTAATGAAAGCAATTATTTTGTCGGTTTCAATTTTATTTATCTAAATGAATATTCTTTAACTATTTACCATTTTCCGGAATTTTTACAAAATCCCGTTTTCAAGTTTCACTTTAAACTCGTCGCCTAGAAATTGTAAATATTCCGTGTCTGAATTAAACGAAAAACTTTCTGGGTTACCTAGATTTATGAGACGAACTTAACGAACAGTCCGTTTAGGTAAATCCGAGATCTGAAATTTTCGAGGCTTGCTGAAAAATTATGGCAATTTAATATTGTTTACTATTTAAACTTCCACTTAATTTCTGACTTTCCTCAACTTTCCTTAATTGTAAATTTGTCTCAAACATTTAAATATTGCAAATCAACTTTGAAATTCCTACTATGGCCCATCTCTAACTTAATTATGTATATATCCTTTTGCTAAATGACATTTATATATAGTTAATACCACAAATTCCGGGTTTACCAAATTATCATTTCATTTCCTACTTTAGTCTCCAAAATACTACAATGTGACACTTGGTACTCTTATACACCCCTACAGTATCATGTACTGTACACTCTCTCGGGACGGGGTGTTACAGTGTAATTGTAGTTGATTGAAAATATGCATGTTGACATATGGTGTAAATGATTTTGAAAATGGCATAATGCATTTTCATATGCACTGGGTAGCCTAGAATTAGGTGTGAGTGCATGACAAGGTATTTTGTAAAAAGCGGATATGTTTGAAAGGAATTTCATGAGGATGATATTAGGAATTGGGTGGGAGATGGGCGGCGGATCATTTGGGATGAGGACCATATTTGTTCCCGGGCTTCATGACGAGTCACCGGAGGAGTAGTCTCATATTTTTACCCGAGGCGCTCATTTCGTATATTTTCAAGAACAAAGTTTTGTTTTTGGAAGCGGAGATATTTTCTCATACGTGGCAGAGCGGTGTGTGAGGTGGTCGGTGAGGACTCGTGACGCTGGGGATGATGTCGCAGACATTCAAGTAGGATCCGCGTATTTACTTGAGTGTGTGGGTTTGATTTGGGCATTTTGCTTTGCGCCCAGGTGGTGAAGTAGCCCGCTTAGGGCGATTCTCCTCATGACTTTAGCTATGGTCGTGGGACCCCCTTTATTTGGTCTGAGGAGCGCTGGGGAGACATCTCTCATTTTGAGAGTTGATTTTGAAGAAGCGGTTTGTGGCTTGATGGTTTTTGGACATAACATGTATTAGAATTGTAGATTTTAATATATGACTTTGTATCATGAAATGTTAGTATTGAATTATTGGGAATGGTGAAGAATAGTTATGATCAATTGATCTTATGAGTATTAGTTTAACAGACGAGAGGCAATTTTACTCATGTTGGGATTATGTGCATAAATTGGGTTGCTTGGGACGGGTTTCATGCGGGTATTTTTAAATTGGCCCCGTCTGAAGAGGAGGCTGCGCCCGATTTTCTAAAGTGAGCGTCAGTGCCGTATCACTTGTATTAAGCGGAGTTGACGGATGAGTCCGCGCGGGGACCCCGGGATTGCCAGGCGTCCACAAGGTCGGCGGTGATAGGTTGGGAGGCCAAGAAGTCGATCTTCGAGATCGTGGTTTTCTTGGGATTGGTGGGTGTCTGGGGAGATTCATTGAGGATTTCTCCGGATTGGCGGCACCTATGACTGGGGTTGACGGAAGGAGGTGGTTTGAGTGGGATGACCGATGCAGGAAGACATTCCGAGTTGAAGAAGAGACTTACTTGACCGTGCGCGGTAGTTCGAGTGGGGAGACGAGGGGTACACGAGTGTATTGTGATGCCTCGAGGGCCGGGATTGGGATGTGTTTGATGCGATCCGGGAGGGTAGTGGCTTATGGTTCTCGTCGGTTGAAGAATCATGGCGAATTACCCACATGGCCATGGAGTTGGCGGCCGTAGTCTTCGCCTTGAAGATGCAGGCGCCCTTGCTATATGGTGAGGGGAGTTCGGGTGTACTCGGACCATAAAAGTCTGAAGAGTACACATTTTTTCACGTGAGACCTTTTCCGCATGAGGCAACGGCGAGATGGATGGAGTTCTGAGGATTATGGCTTTGCTTTGTTTACCACCACAGTAGGCAAATGTGGTAGGCGATGCACTGGTCGGAAGTCGAGGAGCCTTGGCTAGTATGGCCTCACCGGGAGTGTGAGATGCTTTTCGAGGCGCTGGGTCGGTTGAAATTTCTGATACAGCGGCGGTCGGGAGTACTTTGGGGGAGTTTAGTGGCTGCACCGTCTGCGGTGAAGCAGTGATTGAGTCCGGTGGCGGGACGAATGGTATCCATATCGAGACAGTCGATCGAATCTGCAGTGACGAGAAATTTGGACCGTTCAGCGCGAATGAAGTAGTCGCCGATATAGGGCGAATAGTGGTTCCCGGGATTGGCCAGATTTGAGAGGAGAGGTGCCAGGGAGTTTCCACGCTGCTCACCGATTTCTTGCGTACATCGGTGCACGAAGATGTACCGCGGGGATCTTAGGCGCCCGGTGTGTGGAGTGGGATGAAGAAGGCGGCCGGGGACTTTGTTAAACGATGTCTCATGTCGGTAAGGCTGAGCATGAAGCGGCGGGCTTTCGCCCCAGCCGTTGGAGGTGGCGTAGTGGAAGTGGGAGCGCGTCACGATGGACTTTGTGACCCGCGCCGCGGGCGCTTAGCGAAGCATGGCGGCGGTATGGGTGATAGTGGGCCAGACTCACGAAGTCGGCACATTTCTAACCCGTGCGGATGACCTTCGCTTGGAAGACCGCGGTTGCCATTAGTGAATAGTCAGACTAAATGATGCGGTATCTGCCAGTGTCGGATAAGGGCCCGAGATTCTGGCGCTTTTGGAAGAGTTTAAAGCTATGGGTCTACGGTTGGCGATAGTCTGGCGTTCCACCCTCCGGTGAATAATTGATCTGAGAGGACTATCTGGTATTGAGACATGTTGCGAACATGCGTCCTAGATCATAAGGGTAGCTGGGAGGAGCATTTGCCCTTAGTAGAATTCGCCTACAATAACAGTTACCAGGCGAGCATACAGATGGCACCGTACGAGGCACTATATGGGAGGCCATGTAGATCACCGTTATGTTGGACCGAGGTGGGAGAGGCTCCGTCAGCGGTCTGATTTGATTAAGAGACACACCTGCGAGAAGGTAAACGATCTGACGGCGTCTTCTCCGCGACTCAGGCGACGGAAGAGCTATGCAGATGCGGCCTTGGGCCTTTAGAGTTCGAGGTTGGGGCTCGTCTTCTTGAAGGTGATACTAGAGGGAGTGGTGGGTTCGTGGCGTATTAGGAAACTCAGCCAAGATTAATTAGACGCCGAGATAGCGAGAGGTAGGCAGCATTGCGTACCCGGTGGCGTTACCGCCCGGCATGTCGGTGTCCATGGTGTTTCCGCGTCTCTCCATGCTCCGAGATGCGCACGGACCGAAGCCGCTGTAGTGGATTAGGGACGAGATAGAGTTAACGGATGGATGCCGAGGAGGGACCGGTGCGCGTGTTGATGGCGTGTTCGGGTTTTGGCGCCAAAAGCGGTGAGACTATAAGTCGAAGGTACTATGGAGACACTATGGGTGGAGGGAGTTCACGTGGAAGCGGTGACTGTCACGGGCCACCTATCCCTTCTTGTTTAGGGATGAAGATGCATTAGTTTAGTTGTTTAACAATTAAATAAGCCCAGTTTATGCCGTTACATTATCGTTGCATATGTGTGAGTGCATAATTGTCTTGAATTTAGGACGAAATTCCTTTTAAGAGGAGAATGTAGACTGAAATTCCGTTATGGAATAAGGGCAAAATCGTGTTTTAATTACTGAAAATTGTATTCTGGTTAAAAATCCGTAACTAATTCTCTAGACCTCGGTTGATGCCGGCGGATTGCCGTTGCAGATAATCTGAAATCTAGTTAACTTATGCGTGAAATTTCGTAATTTTGCGAGAACCGGTCGGTGTCGCCACGTTTTGAGCATCGCGTTTAGTGCAAATAAATCGGTTTTTGATGTGGCCCAGCCACATATAATATATATGTATAAGTGGTATGAGTAGATAAATGATGAAAATGGACCCGGCCGAGGTAGTCTTAGAAGGTATATAAATCACAGTAAAGAGGACATACATGTCATTTAGAGATTTGATTTTAAGTCATAAAAGACAAAAGAGTAATCGTGATCTTTCATCTCCCTCCTAGAATAAAGTAAAAAACGTGAGAAGCCATTATTTTTCGGTCCGATGGCTGCTTCGTTGAGAGAGTTTTAGAGAGAGAGAAGGCGCTTCTGCCTAGTTTTGCCACCTGTCAGGCCGTTGGCGGACTTGAGTGAAGGAAAGCGATCTGAGACGGTTCTGGCGATTCCGATTTGTCGGTTCTTCGGCTCCTCGAGGTAGGATTTTCTCCTACTTGGGTTTATTCCCATTTTTAGTGTTTTTCGAATGTTTGGTCGATTTAGGCCGACAGAGCGGTTGGATCGATCCCGAAACATGGGACCGGATGTCTGGAAATTTTTTAAAACCAAATGGAGGCGACCGTGTTTGCTCCGCGGTATGTGGGTATGAAAATGTTGATTTTGTGGTTTGAATTGTGTGTTGAATGGTTGAGGCGGGAATGGCCGCGAAAGGATGCGAGTTTATATAGGCAGATAAATTGACTGAGAACTAGAGCAGAGAAAACTACGGGTTTCTTTGAATTTCTAGGAAGGTAACACCAAAAATCTTATTTTTGGGAGAAAATGCGGGTTGATTAAGTAATTCGAATCGAATTGCTTGTGTTTGGTGTGCTTAAGTGAGCTAATTTTGGTGTTTGAAATGATAATTTCGCAACTTGTTTTGTGTGATTTAATTTTAATTATGTACAAATATATTCATGTTATATATTTGCATGTGGTTTAGGCTTGTATTGGAGCGAGCTTGCATGCATTCCATACGCGGGAACATCCCAGGACCATAGGAGTTAGTGCATGAGACAAGTCTAGAAAAGTTTGACGAAGGTTATCTAATAATGTAAAATGGTCGGTAGTCCTAACTAAATAATATCTTCAACCGTCGGGCAGGCGGTTGATATATATTCATGGAAGGGTAGTCCGCATTACAATTTATATATATCAATCATTGGGCGACCCAGATTGATATATATGCATGGAAGTTGTCCACTAATAAAATGTCAGATTTCTCCTTACAAAGGCTTAGTAGAGTGTGAGAGGTCGATCAGGGACTGGGATGCGAGTTGGTCATGTAGACATTCAAGTAGGATCATGCATTTGCTTACGAATGTTTGTTAGAATGGAACATGCCTTTGCACTTAGGTGTTGAGTAGCCCACTTAGGCGATTTTCTGCGAGCTTTAGCTCACCTGGGTCGTGGGACCCCCTTGTTTTCACAGTGTAGGGAGCGTGGGGGACGGCTTTCATCCTAGAGGTGGTTTTGAAGAAGAATTTGGATGTGGTTTTGATGGTTTTCCATATGTATTAGAACTCTCTATTTTGATATATGTTGTATAGAGCCATTTACTACTCTTAGAACTATGGGACATGGTTGATATGGTTGATGAATCTTGTTTATGGAGCCCAAGGCGGCCGTTTTTATCCATGTTGTTATCCTTGGGATTATATTGGGTACCCTTGGGGCCGGGTTTTATCTGGGTTACATGTTGGGTGAAACTCCCCGTCTGAAAGGAGACTGCCGATTTTCTAAAGTGGCGTCGGGTAACCCGACCTCCACTTACATTCCGCGGGTTGACGGGTTGAAGGATCCCGACCCGGATTAACCTCATGAACCCGAGGGGACCTCCCGGCACTCCAACAGATATAGAAACTTTTCCTTAAAACCATAAATTAAATCCGTGGGCCGAACCCTTTCTGATTCTTCACATATCTTTTAAAAAATAATGCGGAGACGAAGTCTTCAAAAAAATTTCTTTTCTTTTCTTTTCCAACACTTAGATTTTTCGGGAAAATCGGCCGAGTTTCCTCTTGTTTTTGGACTTTTCCCAAATTTAAAAACTGATGAAAACATTTAAAAACAGACTACAAACTTCGATTCATCAGCTTTACATATTAGGACTCCTCGTCTGGCAATCAACGCGAATATACATATATATACATTTTATTTCTTTTAAATCATCAAAACATTTAAACCTTCTTCAATTCCGTATAATTTTATCAAAACATGACAAAATATTCCACATATACAATATACAAATTATTTTCAATGCGTCACGTAAATTAGTCCTCGATGGCTCGACTCGCGCACAGGAGGTACTCTGCCGATGCACTGTCTCGAGTCACGAAATATTTGTTGAAACATATGGAAAGAGTGAAGCTAACGAGCCCGATGGTATACATTTTCATTTAGATAACATTTCAGTATATACCAAAATAATACATCTTGCCTCTGATTAAAATCCGTTTATACATTAAACATTTAGTCACGCCAAACTTTCTTTGATAAGCTATATCACATTAAAATCAATTTATCTTTAAACATTTATGCCTTAAACTTTATTTCAATAAAATACTTATGCATTTAAAATCCATTTATGCTTTAAGCATTGCCAATAAAACTTTATTTCAATAAATACCTTATGCATTTAAAATCCATTTATGCTTTAAGCATTTATGCCATAACTTTCTTTCAATAAATACTTATACATTTAAATCCATTTATACCTTAAACATTCGTACCGTAAACTTTCTTTCTTTGTTTCTTTCTTTCATTCTTTCTTATGGAGACAGGGAATAAACACAGAAACAGTTTAAAGATGCCGCGGTGAGCAGTCATTCGATCATAACCACTACGGCTGAGAAAACTCACGCTTTGCATAGGAGTTCGATCATAACACTATCACGTGTGAGATATTACTCTGAACACCTATTTCCCTCCCTCGAATTTAACCTATAGCTTTACCCTCTAAATCTTACGCTTAAATGCGTAAGATATGATCATACTTGATCATAGGGGTTTAGGGTAACCATCGGTAAAACATTTCTTCAATACATTTTATAAATACATTTAAATCCTTTACTTTATCATTAAAATACATATACTTTCTTTACATTTTAAGCTTTCATAATACCTTAACATATGCATACATATTTAATACACATATAAATATATGCATTGATGTAGATAAAACAATGCAAGATAAAACATTTCCTTATGCCTTAGCATTACATAAAGAATTTATTAAACTTTCAGTTTAACATTAAAACCATTCACTTTTTAAAAACTCAATTCTCAAAATATCATTTCCTCACAGTTCACAACTCAATTCCAGCTTGCTTCCGTTGAGTTCCGTTCGTCCGATCATCCTTTTCTGCCTTTCAAGAAAATCACAACTATACATTAATCATACTTCCATTTTAATCCACCATGCATTCATTTTAAAGCCAATGAACCATTACCCTTAAGCGCAAAAACTCATTCATTTTGTAACCTTTCCAACCATACCCTATAGACTTTATGACTCAAAAATTATTCAAGCGGTCTTTAAAATTTATGAAACTCTCCAGATCCAGTTCTTAAGTATCAAATAACATCTCTTTAAATTTTCAATTTAAAATTCCGTCTCTAAAAACCCTCAACCATATAACACAATCTGCACAACAAATAACTCAGTTGGCAGAAACAAATCACATAGCTCCACTTTTGAACCATTTTCTGGGCACTTTAAGTTTACAATTTGCATGAAACTATGAATAAAATTCCCCTAAGAAGTCTATTTTGCAAAATTTTGAATCACTCAATTCAGATCAGAAATGATGAGTTATGGCCAAAATACCAAAACTGGTCAAAACAGAAAACAGGACATTTCTGTACCAGAAGAAAGAGAAGAGACTGCTGCCCAAAATTTACCAAATTGTGTTTCCTCTTCCATTTTTCTTTCCTCTAAACACTTAAATCTGATGCATTATACCCATTTCTTATATCACACAAAAGTCTACATCAAACCTAACCATTCATTCACACTTTATTTGTAAAACCCTAATCTAATCCATGGCTTTCTCAATTTATCTAAAATCATCATCATTCAACCCTAAATGCCACTAATTTAACATCCATACAAGAAAATCAAATCATTAGGCATGAAAAACATAAAATCAACACCCACCATGAAAAACTTACTTGTTTCTTGGGTTTCCCTTGTCTTCTCTTCCTTAACCAGTTCACTTGGAGCTCACTTGAGCTTGAAGAGGAATAAAATTACTTCTCTACCACTTTGCCTACCCTTTCTCCTCCTCTTTCTCATTTCTTCCACTTTCCTTTTTCTCTTTTTCTCTTTCTTTCCTCTATAAGCGATCCCTCTTTTGAGCATAAATCCCCAAATTTTAGACTTTAAAATATTATTAAAAAAGTGTTGCATAAGCGCAAATATCATTGGTTGGTTTGAAGTGAATTACTCTTTATCAAGCTTCTCATTAGTCCATTCCATGAGACGACTGATCATTCTGAATTATTTAAATCGTAGCTTGTGGTAAGAAATATTTTGATTGGCTAAGTACAATTCATCTCTCCATTATAGTAGCGGATTTTATCTCGGTTCTATTTGATCTTTATTTTTATATGATTCATCATGTTAAAAAATATTCTGTAAGGTCATCCTGTTTAAATTTGAGCCGTAAAATATTCTGTAAATCTTATAGATGAATTTTAGACTAAATCTACGAAGTGATTAAAGTCGTAAAAATGGGTAATCCAGACAATAGCGTATTATTCACGAATTACGTTGAGATGCGGAAACTATCAGCGGACTAAGTTTTCTTTATTTGAGTTGATTGATCTTTATGAATTTATTCAGGACCACCTTATTTTTGGCTCAATTTAGAAAATTTATTGTGACTCAAATTTCGATCAAATGCTATTCGCCAATCTCTCATTATCTTCTAAATATCAGTTCAAGTCGTAGGGGCGAAATTTTCTTAAAATCCCTTTACCCGGCCTATATTCAGGATGAAGCAGAAAAATCCTATTCATTAAGGGCCTTGGGTTACAATTTTCGAAAATTTTCACTTCATGCCCAAATGATGTCCAGAGCGTTCTAAATTCTAATCCACCCTCGCTTCTATCATTAGACCTCAAATCTGATTCAATTAACTATTATTATAACATTCAACCAAGAGTTAGGGTTTTACCACGGGCTGATCAGCGGACCCCGGGTTTCAAGGCGTCCATGAATATTCATCATGAGCGGAAATAAAACCTATCTACAGAAACATGAATTTTGCAAACAATTTCTGATGAAATCAAGATAAACTCTGATTACAAGGTTCTTAGGAAGCCTTAACTTTATGGCCGAGTTTTACACCCAAATCTTAGGATTTTAATCAAGCCCCTTTATTTGAGTTAAGAAAAATCCTTTACATGATTAGAGAACATACCCGGGTAGTCAAACGAGTCAAAATCGAGGTTGGAACTTCCTTGCTTGGTATCCTTCACTTGAAGCCTTTCCTATTATAGAAACGAGATGCCTCCAATATAGAGATATGGTGGGATTTTAAAATAAGATTTCAAAACAAGCTCAATTCATTTAGATTTCCTCTGGTGTTTGAGGTGGTCCCTGATTGAATTATTCAACAGGTTAAAGAATTTTAGCCATTGTTTTATGCATTCAAGAATTTCAGTGATGTTTCAACAAAAATTTCTTTTTAAGAGTTGATTGCAAAAGCGCAAAGAAATATTTGCAAAGATGTTCAAAACTTAGTTTCAAAACAGATTTTTGCCGGATAACTTATTTACTCTTGTTTTAGGATTTTGAAAGTGAATTTATCAAAGGATCTTCAAATGTTTTACGAATTTCCTTTCACGAATTTTCTGGGAAAATGAAGCGAGGTAACGGAATCAATCCGGCCCACCTTCAAAAGCCTCTTATGCAATGAAAAGGCCTCAAACTTCAAATCGTTTAGAAGTTTTGAGGAAAACCCTTGCTCCACTTCTTTTCAGCACTAACTCGAAATTTGCTGTCTACGACGAAAGAACAAAATTGTTACTTGAGTTTAGAACGTCATATCATCGGTTTAGGTGAGATTGAGGTCAAAAAAGATTTTCAAAATGAAAGTATTTCATTTCAACGAAATACTAAAGCAAGTAAATTCTAATTCATACTCGTGAATGCAGTCTGTTCAAATATCTCATGTCATGAACCAGGGGTAATGACTTTGCTTACTCAATGCAAAATTTTGAAAGTCATTAATGAAAAGATTGAGGTCAAATATTTTTACCCACAAAAGACTTTACGAACATTTTGATCCTCAAACTTCACTGAGTTTTACTGACTACCAAAAATGCCATTATATACTTACATGTCGAAGACTGAAAAACTCATTCTTGGTTTTTTAGTAGGGATGAAAAAGGTTAAAAAACTTTTCAGTGGTTTAGGAATGATGGCTTCTTGGAGACTAATCGATATTTTACGTCACGAAATCACCAAAAGTTTTGATTATTTCAAATCAAGCGTGAAAGCTTTCTCAAAATAGCTAAGCTTCCTTTTCTTTTGTTCTCAATTAAAATCCTTGGATTCTTTGTTGAGATTGTGTACCACTCAATCCCCATCCAAGCCCGTTCCCCAAGTTTTTGGCTAGGAATTCAGAATCAAATAATTGGGCGACTTTCAAATCTGCGAAGCCTGGCTTGATCTTTGTCAAAAATGGCCCGAAGCCCAAAAGCCCAATTTGAAAAACCCTCTTCTTGAAGTATGCGAGTACACAATTTGATTTTAACCTTTGCCGGTGATAGAAACTCATTTCCTTCAAATCTGACTACGGGGCCTATCTCCGATAAATCAAGCGACGGCCAGGCGGCACAAAACTCGACTCGGACTCGGGCGGCGAGGATGACCGCGATAAGCGGCACAGCCTTCTTCGTGAAATGAGGCGTATTGCTACGGCCTCCCGCCATCGCGGAGTAAGGATGATAAGGAGGATATGAAACATCTTCAAAGCCTTTTGCCTCGAGAGAATATGCAGTTTCAAAAAATTCAAGAAATCAATTACGGATCTTTCTGACGGTTAATGAAGAATGGAAAATGACCCACAAAATGTTGTGATGGCATCTTAGATCATTTCAAGCGTTCGGCCAGGCTGTCCCCGGCTTTCAAAAAGCAGCTCAGCTTCACGAAGAAAACAAAATTGCTGTGTAGCGGGTGACTCTTGAAAAAAGCAAAGGCAGAGGTGACTCTTAGTATGTGACCCTTCAAAAGTCTACATGTGATCCCACTTTATTAGACATCCAGGATTTATTTCAAATCGAAATTTCCTATCTCTGGGAGAGGGAGTTATCTCCTTAGCTGGCGGATAAGTTTAGAGAGATAAGGAAGTTAGAGAGAGATACGAGAGCCTTGTATCAGCACAACTTCTAGCTTTGCGATCAAGCTTGCATCAAAAGTTTGTAAGTTTTTCAAAAGTTCAATAAATTTCAATTCAAATTTCAATCTTTTTGTTCTTTATTTAGGATTCAAAAATTGCATCTTTGTTTGCATGTTTGTTCAAATATGGTGATAACTTCAAATAGTATATCGAAATTTGAAACCTCAAACCTCTGAACCCACTAAGTGGTGTTTAAACAGGAAACCCGTTGTTACAACGCCGCCGTACTTTTGAAGAAATCAAATTTAGTATTTACTACCTTTCAAAAGATACTGTATTCTTGTTCAAAAATATATATGTTCAAATTGTTTAAGGTCTGGCTAGAGGTGGTATCGAGCGAGTTCGCCCAAAATTTTTGATTAATTTTTGTATTTGTGTTCACCAAATAATTGTGATTCCAGTTAGTGGTAGTCGACTGATGTATCCGTTGGTCAGCGAAGTAAAGCCACATTGTGTGGTAGGTGGTCCCGGTGGTGGTCCCTACAAATGTTAGAATCCCGATTCTTGTCAAAGGATAGAAATGTCAAATTCATCAATTTACAGCAGTACTAATTCAAAATACTAGTTCATCCAGGATAGATGAACAATTAAGACAAATCAGAGAAAACACTAATTTGAAAAGCTCAAGCTTTACTGTTTCTATAGAAGTTAGAACATTATATCAAAGAATGAAATGCCAAACAAAATATTAAAGAACTATACAAAATAGGAACTTTTGAATTCAAAAAGATTATAGAATCAAATCACGAAAATACTCATTCAATAGGTTACGAGGCGAAACTATTGAACTATAGATCTTAAGGATCTAGAACAAATTCAAAAAGAAAAATTCAAAATTCTACATATAGGAGCTATCCAGGTAGCAGCGAGCCCTTAACCGGGTTAGGGTTAGACAAGCCTATATGTATATGCACGTGATGCAAGACATAGCAAATTCAGGATTCCCTTTTAGGACTAAATGGAAACAAATACATCGTTTGGACGGTGTATTTCACATTATCCAAATCTGGGATTGTTTGTGTGAATGATGAGCTTCATAAAGCCTTAACTCTAACATTCAAACTCAAAATTATGACATGGATCCTGGGTGAAAATAACATAATTATGCGGGTGTACTACAGAAATAACAAACCTCGGTAGTTAATCCAAGTACTTTTGTCTCACCAAGATCAGAGCATTAATTTGGCAAGCAAATGAGAAAAATTCAGCAGATCAAAATTCCAAAACCTATTCCATGGGAATGTTTGTATAATCCTACGAATGGAATTTCAAACAACTCACTTAGCTCACGAAACCGATTGAGCAATAAAACTCTTATCCATAATAGAAGATGGACAAATGTTCAAAATTAATTTTGAGCCAAGAAAAAACTTAACAAGATCATGATACTGCAAGATGTAATTCTTATTTAGAAATTAGAACTCCTTCCAGGAAAGATCAAATGTTCAGTCGAGCCCAAATCTAGAAGAAGTGAACTATTCATCTACTATTCCGGATTTAAAATACAGAGCTAGACCAAGCATTCAAAAACTCTCAGATAGACCGCCAACATTTTCTCAAGTAGTGTCACCAAATGATAGCCCTCTCGGCTCAACATGATGACGGCAGAAAAAATGTGTTTGAAATAGACCGAATACTTGAAAAGCAAATCGAAGAACATAAAGAAAAAGCAAATGGTTTTTCTCAAAATTATCTCCCGAAACAAAAGGCAGAACAATGGTATCAAACTATGGAAACAATGGAAATAGATATTCCAATGACTGTTCACATTGTGGCTGCCCTAATCACGGGTGTCAGTTGACTACGATCGGCCGCGAAATCCACGTGTCTCACATCGTGAGGCACGTACGTAAACCTTGACCCGATTGGGCTAGTATATCCATTCAACACAATTATATATTTTGCTACAAAATGGTTATTTACAATTGTGTTTAATTACAATTTATACAAAAATGGGTTTCTTGCCCGAAATTTTACAAAGAACAAAAATTACAATTAAGGCCATCTTGGCTAGTTTCTTAACTGAGCCCGAGAGCGTTCCATCCTAGCGCGTCTTCGGTACTAAAAAAATAGTCCTGGCCCAGGGTGAGCAAAGCGTCAGTGGAATTTCCACTACTTAGTTCTCCTGCCTAAGTGCAATGCAATGGCACACAAACATATTACACATGCTAATATATCACTCATGCATATATTAACATAATTTGAAATCCATACATCATGTTATTGATTTATAATAATAACATAAACTTGGCTCATGGGCTAAAAGACACTATCCGGCGGTTCGTCTTGGGCGCCCACAGCATCACACAAACATGTTGTATTTTCTCATGGTAATAACGCTGACACCCGCAAATCAAGCGAAACACCCGAGCGATTACGTATTTGTCCAAAACACTACAAGGGATTTCCTACTTTCGGTCCCAAGCTTTTGGGCGAGCCAAACCATCGAGGCCTCAACAAATCCCCATCATTACCAACCAGCAAGTAGAAGTAAGCAAGTAGGGAGAAAAACCCTACCTTTTAGGAGTTGTGAAACTCCGGCTAGTAACCACGTGTAGTCCTTGCCATGGGGAGCAACTTTGCTCCTTGTCTCGTCGGAAGCCAACGGTCCGATAGCCGGGAATTTTAGAGAGAAGGTGAAGCCTCTCTCTCTAAAAACCCTCTCTTCCTCACTCTCCCTTTCTCGGTTTGTCTCTCCCTCTCTCCTTCTCTCTAATGATTTGGAAGACTTGGTCAAGAGGAAAGTCCTCTCATCGCCACATGTCCATTTCTCATTGGACACCTTGGATTACCCCCTTATCCTTATCAATCTACCTTGAGATATCCCTCTAATGGCATCATGCCATGTCACAAGTAAGGCCCACTTGACCTCGAGTTTGGTTGCATGCACTTGCGGACACGTGGCGCCTCTGGGCCTCCCGAACGTGCCAAGTGTCATGCATCCTGGGTGCCTCGAAGCGTGAAATTAGGCGTCTCGAGGTCGACGAAGGGTCGTGGCGGCTGATTGTGAGGCGATTCAAGCGGTGGTCTGTTTGATCATCCGAGATCTAGAAAATTCCCGGTTTTCAACCGAAATTACCATTTTATCCTTCCTTAGAAAACATGGATTTTCCGGGGTCTCACACACATATTTTGATATTTATGCAGCAACAATCAAATAAAATATCCCTTTTCTCAAATAAATATGTTCCAAAAAGAATGGAAGTCAAATCTTTGTGGCGCCCCCAAAACCGAAGTCTGTTGACTGCAGTCAGCGGAATACAAGTGGATGTCGGGTTACCGGCCTGCACTTCAGGCATCGGGCGAGTCTCCTTTGTGCGGGGCTCTACCCAAATCTCTGATACCTGCAAATACCTGTCTGAGCAATCGATATATACAATATATCGATAAATTCACTTGGGCCCATAGCTATCTCTATTCACACATATCACAACTATTCTCAATTATCTCCCAGCCAATTACATGGTTGATTACACTTTGTTTTATACAAACATATATTAAAATCTACAATTCTAATACATGTTTTTGTCCAAAGAACCATCAAGACACAAGCGAAACTGCTGCAAAATGGATCGTCTTCTCGGCGCTCATTGTACTGAAAAATAAAGGGGTCCCCGAGGCGGGGGGTGAGCTAAAGCTCAATAGGAGAATCGCTCGTGGGCTACTCACCACCTAAGTCTGAGTGCAATGCTCCAAATTAAACCACTCAGTAAATACGTGATCCTACTTGAATGTCTACATGTCATCCCATGTCACGAGTCCTCAGAGCTCACTCACACTTGCCTAAGCCATGTATGAAAATAATCATTTTCAAAACAAAACCCGTTGTTCTTGAAAATACACTACCCGAAAATGTTCGAGTAAAATAATAGACTACCCTCAGAGGTGAATTGGTTGGTGAGCTTTAAGCAGTCATGGTCTCGTCAGAAGTGATACGTTGGCCCATCTCCCAGCAATTCTCGGAAGATATCATCTGCCCCAATTCCTTTACTTAGCCATATCCGTTTTATAAAATACCTTGTCATGCACTCACACCTAACTCTAGGTTGCAGTGCATATGAAAATGCATTATACCATTTTCAAAACCATTTACCACAAATATGACAATATGCATATTTTCAATCAACTACAATTACACACATGTAATTCCACACTAATCATCACCAATCCTAACTCACTTGACAAATCATAATCATCACCAATGGCTTACAACACAATTTAATTCTATATAATTGCGTCATTTGTTAACACCTCAAGCATTAACCTAATAATTCTTTGATCAACTGACTCTCAATTAATTCCTACACATACCAATCCATTCAATTCACACAAGTCAAATGCCAAACACATGGATGATTTTTATCAATTCACTGGCCGGGACTGATTTTAACGGTCCAGAAACTAGCAGTGGTGTCGGGCGACCCACATGTCCCGATCTCGGTTTCACTTTTTGGAGCGAATTTCTCTATTCACCAGGTCTCATAAACACCCAGCATAATTTAGTGAATAAATTATCACAAAAGGACCCATAACAGTCCATAACAGTGTCTGGAGTGCAATCGGCTCCACAAAAATTCAACACTTGGTCCCATGTTTTAGGGCGATCAAGAAAGCCATTCTCGCCTTTATCATCTCGAGCATGTATTTTAATGCCAAATTCCCACCTGAGCAATAACGATACGGGCGATTCACGGCCCAACAAAAATCTCGGAAATAAATTCAAATAATTAGGTCCCAGTTTTGGGACCGATCCAAACGACCTGCGGCCTCGAGCCAAGCAAAAACATGGAAAAACCCTTAAAAATACAGAATATACGCCAAGTAGAGAGAAAATCCTACCTCGAGGTTTGAAGAAGCTCCTGATCCGGAGAGTCCACAGCGTAGCACACTTGCGTAGAACCTTTCCTTCTCGCCCTGAGAAAGGCAATGACCCGGTCGGATCTTGGATTATTCTAGAGATAAGCACTCTCTCTCTCTAAAGCTCTCAAACCCCAGCTCTTTGCATCAAAATGGCCTTCCGTTTTTTGCCTTGGTTCATTTAAGAAGACCAGTCACTATTTGTAGCCCAGTTGGTAGTGGGAACTACCTCGAATGGGTACCTAAGCTCATGGTCGGGTTCGGGTACGGAGGCCCGAAAGAAACCCACAGTGAGCTAGGGGATAGCACGTGAATTGGACATCAACCCTCGTCGGAGTGGGCCGGTGGATTTTGTGATATAAAGGCGCCTTTTTTTGTAAGGAGCCCCCACCCCACTGGCCCACTCCCAGACGAGGGTGGTCCCACTCTGAGCTATCCCCACAGCTCGCGGGGTTTCTTTACGTATCAGTGGGCTCGAACACAGGACCATGAGCTTAGATGCCCATTCGAGTGGTTCAGCTACCAAGCGGGCTACTAGCTCAGTTGGTAGTGGGAACTACCTCGAATAGATATCTAAGCTCATGGTCCCGGAGTTCCCGACACCGGAGCGAAAGAAGGCTTGTGAGCTAGGGGATGGCACGTGAGTGGGATTCACCCTCGTCGGAGTGGGCCAGGGGGTGGGGCCCTTACAAATACTACTTCTGAAAAGAAGATAGTATCAACCCATCCCCCTTTGGAAGAAATAAAAATAAAGGCTCAAGGTGTAGAAATAATAGCCTCACCTTTTAAACAAATTGATTCAAAAGAAGATGAACGAGAATGGCTTAAAGCTGAAAGATATAAAAGGCATTCAGCAACAAAATAATTTTACAAATCAAATTCTAGGAGACACTTTCTCTCGATTAAATAGGAGTGAAAGTAAATACTTTACAAAAAATTATAAACCTGAAAAGGAAGAAAAGAAAAAACAAAGAAAGTCTTATATTCAAACCAATAAAACCCTTAAATTAGGAGGTAATAAAAGTAATGATGAATTGATAAGACTTTTAACACAAGTAAGCATTAATATAAATAAAAGTCCCTCTTGTTGAAGCAAGTATTAAACTTCTTAAGGAAGTGGATTAGAAAGCAAAATTCTATTGTTTGAGAAAAACTTATTGAAGATATTCTTGAACAAGAAGAAGAACAAATAAACAAGTTAAAAACTTGGCATCAAAAAGATCAAAAACTTTTTATCAAGACTGCTCCTCGGTTACAATTTGAGGAAAAACAACGAAAACAAAATAGTTATAATAAACATTGACATCTATTCTTGGAATATAGATGCTCTTTACGAACATGAAATCTTCATTGTGCTTAGGTAGAATGCAAATGGCGACTCTTTTGTATTTGCAAACGGATGATTGAATCTTTGTCAAATTGAGTCGCAGGTTTGATGGCACATTAAGGCTTTGGTGGGAAAACTACCTAAGTGAAAGAAAGATTTCATATTTTAAAAGTACCAAATGAGGAAGGAGAACAAACTCAATCATAAGATTGGTTTATGCTATAACGGAAACACTTCATCTTAGGTGATCAAACATTTATGGAGAAAAGAACTTACAGGAAATTCTACAAAACTTAAGATGTAAGTACTAAGTGACCTTAAATATGAGTATTATGATGTGTGTGTGACACTTGATGATGAGAGAGAGGAGAGAGAGAGAGTAGGCTGATGCTAGAGCTTAACTGCGGAAGGAAGATTCCTTTATGGTCTTCCTAAGGCTTTCAGCTGACAGAGTTGAGAAGCCCTTGAAAACATGTAGGAGCAATCCCGATTTGACTCGCCTTATGGAGATCTCATAGAAATGCAGTCGAGAAGGTCTTAGGTTGTATTCTCAACTTAGCTCCCAATATCAAATTAAAGGCACAAAACTGCAAAAGATTTAGGTTGCTGTGCTCCAAATATGGCATTTCGTGCCAATTCACCTAGTCGAAATTTCCAAAAATCAAAGCCTTAAACGAATTTAATAATTTTCATATATAAGATTTAGAAGTAACAATGTTATAAATTAAAGTACGTTTAATTGTTAGTGTTGTTAATTTTAGTTTGTAACACATTTACGTTTTAATTTTGTTACTTTCAAATATTACTTTTAAAATTGAATACTAAAATGATTAATAATATTTTTTTGTTAAATAGTTAAGGTTTTTTTATTACTTTTACCTTTAAAAAAGTTTAACCATTGAGTTTTTATTTCTATTTTTTTTAAATTTTAGGTTTTATAAAAAAATTAAAATATAAAAAGTATAAAAAATAAGATTAAAATATAGAAAATTATTAATATTATAAATAAATTTTATTATGAATAAGAAAAAAAATATTGTTTTATATTTATTAAATTACTTATTAATATAGGTAAATGTATTGATATATATCAAAAGTTGATTTAATTTATTCCAGTTATTACACAAAAAAAAAAAATCCAAAAAAAAATTTGAACAATTGGAAAGAAAAAAATCGAAGCAAGTTCGTTGGGGTGAAAAAATAGGGAAGAGTGGCATTTGTGGAAGGGGAGATGGCAAATTGGGAGTGTTGGATGGGAGATGAACATTTTTTGTCTTCTCAAAATCATTATTAGAAATGGCTTAAAATTTTAATGAATTACATCAAATAAGGAGTTCATTAACCTTAGAAACTATAATTTCTCATCATTTTAAAGTATTGAATATATAATTTATTTTGAAAAATAAAATTATTAAACCAGGTTAAAAATAAAAATAATATCAAGTAGTACATAAATAATAATACGTAACTATTTAATATAATATTAATTTTTTTATCTTAATGTGTAGATTATTATTATAGTATTAAAAATATTTTGAAATTTTTTGAGTGTCATAATCAATGACTATGATTCTGACATTAGCTTAAATTTTTTTAAAATAGATGATAATTTTTTTATTTTTGAAAGAATAGATGATAATTTTATATATTAGTTTTAAATGTTATTTTCAATTTCAACTTATTTTTGATAAAATTTTTTTAAATAACCTAAACCTCTACTGAACTCCAATTTTAAAGTGGGAAACGGATATACAAATGTGATGTGCAATTTGGCGGGGGTTACGCGTACATCCCCTCTCACTTCGGTGTGAATAAAAAAATGAGAGCTAATAATGTCTGTCATGTCAAGATGGACATTAACTTGATACGAATGACACGTGGAATAGAAACGGTTCCAAATCAAAGCGCTCTTGCTTGACCTTCTGAGTACACCTCTTGTCTCTAAACACTGTCATACTTCCATTAGTTACATCTTACAAGGCCATGTCAGAAGTGATCTCTCATAAGTAGATTCCATCTACATCTTTGCATTATTCCTTTCTTCCTCAGTGTCTTAACATATCTGTATTCCTTTTTTTTTTTAGCTTTTAAGAACATTTTTGTTTTAATTCTACTTATTGTTGGATTGTTTGTTTTTGTTTTGTCCTAGATATTATGTCAGTTCGATTAATCCATAGTTTTGTTTTGGGGATTAGATTCAATTCAAATATGATTAATGGAAGTTTATGTTTAGGAGTGGAATACTTAATTAAAAAAAACACCATAAACTCAGAAGAAGTAATCCATTAGAAACTTTAATTTAGTTTTAATATTTTTAAATATATGTTTTAGAAATAATTTTTATAAAGTGTCTTATTTTGTATATATGTTTATAGAATTAAATTTTTAAAAATTTTAAAATATATCTGTTGAAATAATTAAAAGTTTTTGTAGATTAAAAATATAATAAATTTTTAGATTTATCAAATATATCTTTTATTTTCTTATTTGGAAAAAACAAAAAAGTTATCTTAGAAAGCAGTTTCCCTTTACTTATTTATTTTATCCCAAATTTAAAGTTCAATTTTTCTGATAAATTGTTGGACTTATGTTTTAAAAGCACTATGATCTAGTTGATGAAGAGCTGAGTAATCATGGACCATTAGATCCCCGGACTAGTTAATTAGTAGTATGATACAGTAATAATTATTTAAAGATAAAAACCAATAACTAAAGGCAGAGTTTGGTTACTTAATATGCAAGAAAAACTCCCTTATTCCTAAAGAAATCTGTCGATCTAACATGGCGGGATAGAGATTCTTTATAGGCCTGTGCTTCCTTACTTTCATTAGTTTCAACAGTCAGAATTGCTACCTTGGCCTATTTGATATAACACTCTCTAATAGTTTCATTATAAAAAAAAAAAAAATAGAATACAATGCTGGTGGCTTGGTGTATGCTGATTTAGTTCTTGTTCCAATGATAACCTATAAGGTTAAATTTTGATATATAAATGAACCCCTTTCCTTGGGACCTTGATATATTCTCCCATATGGTGCACATACGTGTTGTGTTTCTCTCTTAGTCTACGGCAATTGAGGCGCCTACACCTAGTTGTAATTAGAATGGCTTGAAGGTTGCGCCAAGAGGTTAGTAAACCTAAGCACAGTGACATTAATTATTGTCACATATCTTATCAATCATAGTCGGACTTCGTGCCACGCATTGATTGTAATTAGTATGAGCTGGTTGAGATCCAATGTGTGGTAAACCAGAATCATTATATTTTTACATGTATATTTGATCCCAGTGAATGTGTGTGCCTAGGTTTTTATGTTTCATGTTATTTATATTTTTACATGTGGATAATGTTTTATTTTGGCCTTAATCATAGTGAATTTGATTGTATTTTTTTTTTTTTTTTTTATGTAACTTGGAGGCTAATCATAAGATTAGGTATTCCTCATTGATTTATTTATTTATTGGAGGATAATTCTATGTAGAAATTCGGATTTATTGGATAATTATAATAAGTATCCAAAGTGGAACAAGCGCATGTTATTGTTCATTGTTTTTTAGTGTAGATCGAAGCCTCGGTTTGGCATACCAACACCATAATCATTATGGGGACACAAAGGAGGGTCGGTGGGAGGAAGAGGGTCATTGGAAGACGACACGTGCTTACACGTGTCGCATAAAGCGGTTGAGACTAGGACTCACGCTTGGCCAAGGGTGCATAGGGGGCACGTGCTAGCTTAGTTGGAATCAAATTTGTATTGTCCTTTCTTGTCAGTCTACCTCCTTATAAGGTACGTGTCAAGGTGCGTGCGGTGAATCGCAGTGATTTTGGTTTTGGCTTGGGCGATTGCTTGGGGTGTGTGTAGTCTACCGGTTGGAATGGAATTTGGCCCGTATGTTCCTTAAGTGTTGTTACTACATCCTCTATAAAATTTCGCGATGATTCAAGCTTTGTCGCGGTGGTGACAGCGATTTTGCTTTTTGATTTTGGCGTCTGTGGGGGAGGCGGGGCGTCGAATTTAGACGAATGTTGGCGGATTGGTTCCTCATGTGGTGATATACCTTCGTAATATCGTGATGATCAAAGTTGTGTACGGTGATTGTCCACGATTTTGGTACTTCTGGCTTATGAGGGGACTAGTTAAGAGTTTTGTGTTTTTGGGCTTAAGCCACAGAAATCAATTCTAGCAATCCACAATTCAAAGAATTTCAAGACTGATGGAAAGATGGATTAATTTAGATATCAAGTTAGGGTTCTTAGCCTATTGGGCTTGTAATTTTCTTTTTCTAGGAAACCATGGATTAAGGGCCCATTATTTATTCTTTGCTATAATTGTTTTATATAGATATAACTTATATGATGTATGCCCTTATTACTACTTAGAATAGGTGGTGCCATATAATTTCATCATGTGATATATACATGCATAATGATATTTGTTTTGTAATACAGATTTTGTGGCGCCCAGCAGGGGTCGGGTTGACTACCACGTCGGCCGCGGAATACAAGTGGAGGGTCGGGTTAGCGCCACTTTAGAAAATCGGAGCGAGTCTCCTTTGTGCGGAGCTCTGGAAATACAAAACTGTATAAACTGTCCCCGATCAACAATATATCTGATATATATATCAATCACGGCCACTTGGGCCCATCGGCTGATCTTTCAACACATATATCAAACTATATCCAATAGTTTCAGAGTTAATATTTTTACTCTTAAACAATACATATATTAAGATTAGAAATTCTAATACATGTACATATCGTCGAGCCCAAGCGCAATCCAGAGGCTTTTCTTCTAATCCATGGTCTACAGGATGAGTCTTCTCATAGCCACGCTCCACTTTTTGTGAAAAAGGGGATCCCACGGCCCGGGGTGAGCTAAAGAAGCTGATGGGAGAATCGCCTAAGTGGGCTACTCTACCACCCCAAGTGCAGGTCTTGATGTTCCAAATTAAACATACATTCAAGCAAATGTGATCCTACTTGAATGTCTGCATGACCAACTCAAATCCAGAGTCCTCAGAGCTCTCACACTCGCCTAAGCCTCGTGTGAGAATATTAGTTTTAATAATTGGACAACCCTCAGATGTATATATATCAGGTGGGCGCTCAGACGATTGATATATAAATTGTTTGTGGACTACCCTCAGGTGAATAAATATCAGCTGGGTAGCTCAGGCGGTTGATATATTATTTGGATTTGTGGACTACCCTCAGATGAATAAATATCAAGCTGGTAGCTCAGACGGTTGATATATTATTTAGTTTGAATACCTCGATAATTTATATTTTAAACTACCCTCAGAACCATTTGTCCTGCAGACTTTACCTCCTTTTTCGCTCCCACATAATCACAGGGTGATCCGATTGCATATGGAATGCATGTATGCCGAGTTCAATCTGGTCTAATCACATGCAAATATATAAACATGAATATACTCGCATAATTAAATCTGCAATCATGTTATGCGATTATCATTTCATCCCGTCAAATTAGCTCCTTGGGCTAATGATCAAATAAAGAGCAATTTAATTTAAATTACTCGACCAACAGCATATTTTCCACCAATACATTTTAGAACACGGTTTCGGGAATAGGTAAACCCTCGGTTACTATTCTGAAAAATGCAAATCAACGGTTCACTTAGTGAACCGTAATCCCACAGGCATTCAGACTAGCATACCAAGCAAGCATTTTAATACCAAATCTCCACCTGAGCAGCACCCGACTCTGCCGGGCGGAGTCACGGAGGTGAGAAAAATCACCAAGAATTCCAAACAATTCGGTCCCATGTTTTGGGACTAGATCAACAACCATTCAGAGCTTGTTTATTCACGTCAAGCATGATTTAAATGCAAATTTCCAAAATTAAAGGCCCAGGCTTAGTCCACAAATTTTTCTGGACAGTCGGCCTCTCAAAAATCCCGAATTCTAACCTTCGGTCCCGAGTTTTGGGACCGATCAAACAAACCCTGACCTCAGGCCCACGAAACATCGAAAAACCCTTAAAAATGGGAATAAAACGCAAGTAGGAAAATCCTACCTCTTGGGTTGTCAAAACTCTCAAATCCGGGGTCCACCCAGCATTGCTTTGCTCCGCGTAGAGCGTTTTCCCCTTTTTGCCGGCCAGGTAACGGTCGTCAGCGTGATAACCTAGAGAGAAGCCCTCTCTCTCTCAAAAGCTCTCAAGAATTTGGCTACTGGAACTTCATTTTTTGTTCCTCACGTTTTTAGTCTTGGCCAAATGTAGGAGATGAAGACTATTTACTAATTTGTCTTCTAGTCATAACATTCAAAAATGACCTTCATGTCCCTTTTTCTCAGATTTGATTTTCGGCACTATCTCGGCCGTCCATTTTCACCATTTCTCTACTCATACCACTTATGGTACATGAGTACATGTTATATGTGGCTTTCGTCGCATCGAAAACCGATTTACGGCACCCGAAACGCGATGCCTCGAAAAACGTGCCGAATCCGACTGTCTCAGAAAATTACGAAATTTTACGTACTAACTAGATTTCGTGAGACGATTCCAACGGTGCAATCCGTTTCGTCATCCGAGGTCTAGAGAATTAGTTATGGATTTTTAATCGTAATTACAATTTTGTAATTAAAATTACGATTTTGCCCTTTTTCCATAAATTGGAATTTCTCGGGTCTTACATTCTCCCCTCCTTAAAAGGAATTTCGTCCCGAAATTCGAAACGATCTTTATCAAACACATGCATATGCAACGTGCACTCTATCATGCATGTAAACTAGTCATTTAATTCTTAAGCAGTACTTCACGTATATAAATCCCAAAACAAGAAGGGATAGGTGGCCCGCGTCTTATCTCGCTCCCCGTTGACTCCTCCACTCCCACGGTGCCGCCATAGCACTCTCACTAGCCTCACGGTCTTGCGTCGCCAAAACGATCCGCGGTATCAACAATGCTGGTCCTTCCTCGAGTCTGCATCGATTAATCGATCTCGATCTATCTGATCCACCTCATGGCTGGATGCAGACGCCTCTCGGGCATGGAGCGTGGAAATACCTCTCGGACACGACATGCTGGCGATAGCGCTAACCGATCACGCAAAAGGTGCCTACTACTCTGAATATCTCGAAGGTCCAGTGAACCTCGTGATAACTCACAAGCTTCTTGAACTTTGACCATCCTCTTAGGAATCACCTTGAAAACGTGATCACTAACCTCGAACTCTAAGTCGACGTCGTACATCAGCATAGCTCCTCTGCGGCTTTCTAGCGGTGAGAAAATGCTATCGTATCGGCTTCATATACCGGAGGTGTCTCTAATCAGATCAGGACCAGTGATGGAACCCTCTTCCACCTCGGTCCAACATAACGGTAATCTACATGGCCTCCCATACCATGACTCATATAGTGCCATCTGTATACTCGCCTGTAACTGTTGTTGTAGGCGAATTCCACTAAGGGCAATTAATCCTCTACCCTTATGATCCAGGACACATGTTCGCAACATGCCCTCTTACACCCGTATGTAATCCATACACACGTAATCTACCATGACCTTTGGCAATTGTGTAGCTAACCTCTCGAGGTCTGATCGCGACAATCGATGGATCGTCGGCTGGTCCATGTCATGAATGACATCCATTTGCAGAGCCCTTGCCCGACTCGACAACACCAATCTGCGATTTCGAAGGGATATCGAATCTCGAGTCACTCGGGCTCACATCACTCAACTCTAAGCTGCGTGATAACCATGTCTGTGTTTTCATTTTGAGTCACAACTCTTCGGCTTACACTTCGAGCCTCTTACATTTCCTGATTTAAGCATGAGTCTTCGGGACGTCCTAAGCAATTAGCCCACCCTCACCAAAGCGGTGATGATATCTTAGTGCACCCACACCCGACTCGTGCGTGTTGCATTGCACACGAAACGCGATAATGTCATCGCTACTGACTGATCGGGGTCCACCATGAGTAGAATCTGAGAGATTTCCCACTCATAATTCAGATCTATCAGGTCAACTCTCACCATACATCCTTGGGAAGAACATCTATACTTGGCTTTCTAAAGGCCTTAACCTCTAAGCCCAAATCCCATGTCGTGTCGGGTATGATAACGGTAGGTCCCGATGCGACAGCAGATGGCTGTCGACTTCATCATGTCAAACCTGACCGATCAACAACGATAGATCTGCCACCCCCAAGGTCATGCGCCTGGCTGCGTAATACGATCTATCCTGACTTTGACCCACACTTTGGCCCTTCGGCTGTCAGGTGTTGGAGATTGCTTGTATAGCACCTCGGCGGAAACTAATTCCTCCCAACCCTTACTAGGGGTGTGGAGGAATGAGCCTCTCTCTCTGTTCTCTGTGGCCCCGGGGCGGTGTTGTCTGAGAATCTTGGGATCCTGTCTGCAGGCGATCGTCACTTTCATGCTCGATCCGACCCCAGCCACAGAGCTAGCATGAAGCGAAGTCTTCTACCTCTTCCCAGAACTGGGAGCTGATCCTCCCTCTCTTCTCCACCAACACTCGTATCACGAGTGTTCAGTATCCTCAATCTCTCTCCTCCATGGTGGGCTATCGACCATGGAGTCCGTATCCGTAGGCGAGAGATCTACGATCACGTCTGAATGGACAACTGGCCCATTCTCGTCTCTGTGTACCCGACCAATCGAAACTACGTGTCACCGAAGATTGACATTCGGTATCTCCCACGGCGCATCACTACCTTAACCTTCTCTAGGTCGTGACACTCGATGCTAACACCCACGTGTCCCGAATCTCACCTCGAGTGGCCCAAACTGGCACTTCTGCGAACTTAGCGTCTGATGGTCTCTTAACGGTATAAAACAATCCTCAGTGATACTCATGCTCCACGCTCACGTGGGAGTAGATCAAATGTCATCCGAAGTACGACAAGCGATCTAGATAGAGGGTTGGAATATCACATGCATGAGATCGTGAATCTTTGCTAGTGCGTTCGTCGATTCAAAAAGGGCATCAGCATGAAGCTCAGTGCCCCATAGCGGCGTCTACAGCGCTATCTTGAGGATATATGTCTCCTAATCCTCGGTGATGGTAACAGTGTGAAAGTCTATCTTGGAGTAGACTGCACTCCTCTCAAGCGATCAAATAAATCATTAATCCTCGATAATGGAGTGCAGGTTCTTGATGCGTAACCATGTTTCATCGATCTGTGTGATGCACATTCGAAGGGCCTTGCCCCTCTTCTTCGCAGCCCAAGCAAGGCGCCCGACGGGTGAGAGTGCTGGATTACAATAAACCCCTTGTCCTAACGACTCCTGTGGCTGAACTGCGAGTTCCATGACTCGGCCAGGTGCCATCTGTGCGGAGTCATAGAGATGGTTGTAGTGCTGGGTGTAACTGGAATCTTAGAGTCTACGACCCTTTGTGGAGGTAGTCCGGTGGCTTCGTCACGGAAAAACATCCACACATTCGCAAACCTGAAGTTAGATCTAAGTGCGGGTCTCGCCTTGTCCTCTAGGGTAAAGGCTGCTAACCGACAGCTAGCCCCATCCCACGACACTTGGACTCATTCTTGTCTAGGGGCGAATGTCATGCTTGCCCCCGCCCGAATTACTACGGGAGTCTGCGCAACGTGTGGCGTGAAATCCTCTCTTGCGGCTCTGTCGATGCGACCTTGGCGTCGGCCCGATCCATCCCGAGGATGACATCGGACTCGACATGTCCATGTTCTCGGGTCCTTTGTGAGTGGGAGTCCTCGAGATCTCTAACTTCATGACCTCGACATTCTTATTCATGCAATCCCACACAGGGGTAGAATTCTGTCTGGCAGCTCCTCTAAGGTCTCTAGGGTCCTTGCCCATTCCATCATATTTGGGCCTCGTTCTCTAGCTAGAGGCAGCGGTAGTCTAATCCTGAGTCGTGTCGGAGGTAATCTCCGCAGCCTCCCCCAACACTTTCTTGTTCGAGCATGAACCAATGGTCGGCCACCATCCAATCTTTTCCCCCTATGAATGTCGGAGGATGATGCGCACAAACCTCCCAGGGGTTACTAGGATCTTCACGTCTACATGCTATCTTGTACAAATAATTGCATAACGTTAAATATCATTCTGATCTCAAATCATTAAATCAACCTGATGCATTCAGTGCCGGTGACGATTCTCGTCTCGTTTCATATTATTTACACGTTAACTTTGTATAGTCATCTAACTTTCATTTGATCCCGAATAGCAATGCAGCGCAATAGACTTGACAACCATGAAGCGACGAGTCCATTTCCTAAGTGGTGCTAAATTCGACCACTTAATTAGTTTTTATTCAAATAAAATTTTAGGCTCTTGTTCATTTCATTATCCAAATCCCTAAAGGTCATAGTTTCATAACCTTACCATTCACCCTTTTTCAATGCGCATTACCGTCGTATTATGTTCTACATGTTTATCGCGCGATCTCGATTTCGATTGGTAGTTAATTCCCGATACGGTGTCTACAGGCATAACCACGATAGAGACACTAATCCTTATAACCCGGTGTATACACAATCAATTTGGCGTTTAAAATATTGTTTTCAACAAAATTTTTATTTTCAAAAATTTTATTTTTGAAAATTTTATTTTTCGAAAATTTTATCAAAATTTATTTGATTTTATTTGAATTTAAAAATTTTTTTTTTTTTTTTTTGAAATTTATTTTACAATGAGCGGTGTTCATTTGGTGACTCGAAACTACCGAGTTGAGCAGACTAACTTAGAGTCGAGTCACCTTGAAAACCCCGACAGCGGTGGCTTATTTCAGCGCCTGAAGCTCGAGCCACGCCAGCGCCGTGCCAGTAGCGCACGCGCCCAGCGTACTTTACTGCGCCTTGCAGCGCCTGCCGCGCCCGCCCGCTCACGCCCCTTTGCGCGCCCGCGCCGCGCGCACGCGAGCGCGTGCACTTGATTACTACTGCGCCCACTTCGTCTGCGCGCCCAGCCAGCCTTTACCGCTCACCTACCGCCTTGTCTGCGCCCGGCTCCACCTGCGCTCTGAACCGCCCGCGCGCCACACACTCGCGCGCGCTCGTCCGCGCGCCTTCTGCACCGCCTACTTCCCAAAAGCTGCGCCAGCGGGTGCGCCATGCGCCGCGCACGCCTGCGCACCCGGTTGCGCGCCCGGCGCTTCCCTTGGCCTTGACCTCATGCTCGATCCACAAAATGGCGATAGCCCATCAAAAATTTTCTGTTCTAATTTTTTTTTAAATGAATTTTTTCCAATTATTTCCGACAATGGAAAAATCATTAAAATCTCTAAAATCATTTTTTTTATAATACATCAAAAATAAATTCTTAAAAATTTATTTTCTTCAGTCTCATCGATAAATTTATTAAAAATTTATTTTCCTTCATTTTTTTTCCAATTTTGGCCACCTTTGTACCACTCAAAACATTTTCTACACATTCATGTGTAATCTGACACACATCATTTCCTGACCACACACAACATGGCAAACACGTATTCACCAAACAGCAATTGATCACACACAAAACACACATGCCGTGTCTAGTTTGTTAGTGCCTTTCCTAGGTAATCTCATACCTAAGCGAGACATCGAACCACACCTAGTGGTGATGTTCTTCTTGACTCATGGCCCCTAAGCTCCAAATCCTCCATCCGCGGTTCCACACCTAAGTTCCATCAAACCACCTAGTGGTGATGGATATAACAGAGCTCCTAGGCTGACCATTATACCTGGCTCGATACCAGGCTGTGGCAGCCCCAAAACCAGGGTGGGTGACTACCGTCGGCACGGAATCTGAGTGGAGGGGTCGGGTTAAATGCCACTTTAGAAAATCGACGAGTCTCCTTTAATGCGGGAGGGCTCTACCCAAAAATAAAACACAATATAAACTGTCCCAATCAACAATATATACAATATATATATATCCAATACGGCCACTTGGGCCCATCAATAGTGCTCGACACATATATCAAACTATATCCAATAGTTTCAGAGTTAATATTTTTACTCTTAAATACATATATTAAGATTAGAAATTCTAATACATGTACATATCGTCAATAAAGCCACAATAAACTTCTTCTAATCCATGGTCTCTAGGATGAAGTGTCTTCTCTCGCCCGCTCCTTTGTACACTGTGAAAGGGGATCCCACGGCAGGAATTGAGCTAAAGCTCGATGGGAGAATGCGCCACAAGTGAACACTCACCACCCCAAGTGCAGTGCAATGTTCCAAAATTAAACATACATTCAAAAGCGAATGCATGATCCTGCTTGAATGTCTACATGACCAACTCAAATCCAGGAGTCCTCACCGACTCTCTCACTCGCCTAAGCCTCGTAGTAGAGAATATTAGTTTTAATAGTGGACAACCCTCAGGTGTATATATATCAATTGAAAAACTCAGACGATTGATATATAAATTATTTAATGGACTACCCTGAGATGAATAAATATCAAAAAAACTGGGCCAGCTCAAGCCAGTTTGATATATTATTTAATTTGTGGACTTCACACCAGATGAATAAATATCAAGCGGGCATCGACGGTTGATATATTATTTAGTTGGACTACCCTCCGGAGTAATTTATATTTTTAAACTACCCTCACCGAACCATTGTCTCTGAACACCTCATTACTCCTCTGTAATCCTAGGGTGATCCGATTGCATATGGAATGCATGTATGCAGTTCGATGCAGTCTAATCACATACAAATATATAAACATGAATATACTCGCATAATTAAAATCACCTGATCATGTTATGCAATTATACATTTCATCCCATCAAATTAAGCTCGCTTGGGCTAATGATCGAACAAACAATTTAATTTAAATTACTCGACCAACCGCATATTTTCACAAATACATTTTAGAACGGTTTCGAATAGTGAAACCCTCGGGGTTTTCTTCGAGAAAAATCTAATCAAGGTTCACTTAGTGAGCAGTAATCCATGACCCATTCACAGGCCCAAGCATACCAAGCAAACATTTTATTTTGAATCTCCACCTGGCTTGACACCCGACTCTACGGGCAGGTCACGGAGGTGAGAAAAAATCACCAAGAATTCCAAACAATTCGGTCCCGTGTTTTGGGTAAGATCGGCTCTTTCATTCAAGGCATTTATTCACATCGACACATAGTTATTCCCAGATTTCCAAAATTAAAGGCGAAGCAGGTCCTGGAAATTTTACGGAATGATCCACGGCCTCTCAAAAATCTAAGTATGACTGTTGTTCAGGACCGATCCACTGTTTCCCCTCCGCGGCTCAGCCCACGAAACCATCAAACCATAAAAATGGAATAAAAAAGCGCAAGTGAGAAAATCCTACCTCGCGGGTTGTGAAAACTCTCAATCCCAGGGGTCCCCTTGCGTGCTCCGCGTAGAGCGTTCCCCTTTTGTCAGGCTATTGACTGATCCGTCAGTGATAACCTGGGAGAAGCCCTCTCTCTCTAAAAAGCTCTCAAGAATTTGGCTACTGGAACTTCATTTTTGTTCCTCACGTTTTTTAGTCTTGGCCAAATGTAGGAGATGAAGACTATTTACCATAATTTGTCTTCTAGTCATAACATTCCAAATGACCTTCATGTCCCTTTTTCAGATTTGATTTTGAGCACTATCTTCTGGCCAGTCCATTTCACCATTTCTCTCACTCATACCACTTATGGTACATGAGTACATGTTATATGGCTTCGTCGCGTCGAGAACAGGTTCACGGCACGAAGCGCGTGCCTCGGCGTGCGAATCAGGCTGTCTCAGAAAATTCACGAGAAATTTACGTACTAACTAGATTTCGTGAGGCGATTCCAGCAGTTGCAATCCGTTTCGTCATCCGAGGTCTAGAGAATTAGTTATGGATTTTTAATCGTAATTACAATTTTGTAATTAAAATTACGATTTTGCCCTTTTTCCATAAATTGGAATTTCTCGGGTCTTACAATATTATTATGAAGTATTTAGTTGAATTAATGTAAAATATTGAATGAGTGAAGGTTAAAATTAATTTAATTAATTTGAAACTTACGGGCTCCATTAAGGGTCCAATAATAAAATGACATGATCGAATTTTATGGGATTAGAACTAAAATAATTTCAAAATTTTAATAAGATTATGCAATGATATCGATAATACTAAGAAAGATAATTTTGAAATTAAATTAATGGATTTATCACATTCAATTTTAGCAACATTAATGTCTAGATATTATTATTATGGAAAACCTAATAAATTAATGTAAAATATTAGATGAGTGCATGTTAAAATTAATTTTATTAATTTGAAACATGTGGACTCCAAATTAGGATCAATAATAAAATAATTATGTAATGCCTCAACAGATAAACATGATCGGATTTTATGAGATTGGAACTAAAATAATTTCAAATTTTAATGAGATTGTACGACCCAATGTCGACAATACTCATATTTAAAGATAATTTTAAAATTAAATTAATGGTTAGTACATTCAATTTTAGTAACATTAATGTCTAGATATTATTATCATGTAAAACCTAATAAATTAATGTAAAAAAATATTGAATGAGTGAATGTCAAATTAATTTAATTAATTTGAAACCCTACGAGCTCCATTAAGGGTCCCGATAATAAAATGGTTATGTGATGCCACTGATGGATAAACATGGCCAGTTTATTGGATTATATCTAACATAATTTCATTTTTAATGAGGTTTATGACCTAACGTCAGATAACGCTTGAATATTAGATAAATTTGAAATTAAATTAATGGTTATTACATTTAATTCTAGTAACATTAATAATCATTTTACGAGACTACGTTAGTGTTGTATTGAAAGTCCTAAAAGTTTATTTATATATATAGATATATACATATTTATATATATAGATAACTATATATAGATTTATATATATAGATATATACATATTTATATATATAGATAACTATATATATAAATATGTATATATCTATATAGATGTATATGAATATATCTATATAGATATATACATATCTATATATATAGATGTATATAGATATATCTATATATATGGATATATAAAATCTATATATATCTATATATAGATATCTATATATAGATTTATATATCTATAAATTTATAGATATATAAATCTATATATAAACTAATCTGCTACTATATATATATTTATATATATATATATATATAAATATATATAAATCTATATATAAATATCTATATAGATATATCTATATACATATCTATATAGATTTATATAGATATATCTATATTTATATATATAGATAACTATATATATATATACATATCTATATATATATATATATATATAGATATATAGATTTATATATCTATATAGATTTACTATATCTAGATATCTCTATATATATATATCTATATAAAATATATAGATATCTATATATCTATAGATATATCTATAGATATATAGATGTATATAGATATATCTATATAGATATATCTATATATATATATATATATATATATATATATATATATATATATAGATATATAGATATCTATATAGGCTATAGATATCTATATGCATATATATATCTATATAGTTATGTATATATATATATATATATATATATACATATATATATACATATCTATACATATCTATATATATATACATACATATCTATATATATATATATAGATATATAAAATCTATATATCTATATATATAGATGTATATACATATCTATATATATATAAATGTATATAGATATAACTATAGATATATATACATATCTATATATATAGATATCTATCTATAGATATTTATATATAGATTTATATATATTTATATATATATATATATATATATATATATATATATATATATATATATATATATATATATATATAAATAGTTATAGATATATATATCTATATAAATAGTATAGATATATATACACTTAACTATTTATAGATATAGATATATATATATGATATATAAATCTATAACTATTTATAGATATATATATATATGTATATATATATATATATATATATAAATATCTACTATAGATATATCTATATACATCTATATATAGATATGTATATACATATATATCTATAGATATATAAATATGTATATATCTATATATATAAATCTATATATAGATATCTCTATATATATAAATCTATATATAGATAATATATAGATATATATCTATATAGATATTTTATATATATATATAATTATGTATATATCTATATATATATATAATTATGTATATATCTATATATAAATCTATATATAGATATTTATATATATAGATGTATATAGGTATAGATGTATATAGATTTATATATTTATATATATATATATATACTATATATATATATATATATATATATATATATATATATATACAGCTGATGCATGTGCTGCATATATATATATATATATATATATTGTAAGACTTAGAAAAATTCCAATTTACGGAATAAGAGCAAAAACGTAATTTTGATTATAAAATTTTATTTACGGTTAAAAATAAAGTAATTAATTCTCTAGATCTCGGTTGACAAACGGTTATGCAGATTTGGAATCGTCTCGAAATCTAGTTAGCCATAGTAATTGTCGCAATTTCTTTGCTGAGACAATCGAATTACCGACACTGCGTTTCGAGGAGGCATCACGGAGTTTGGGTCTTGAGTAAATCAATTTTACCGATCGACGAAGGCACCGAATAGCCCAGTACTCATGTACCATAAGTGGTATGAGTAAGAAATGATGAAAATCATTGTAGAGTTAGTCAGAATATCATATCACGGTAAAGAAGGACATAACGGTCATTTTTGGAAAAGTTTTAAGTCAGCAGGAGACAAAAAAGCGCACTTCTGATGCTTCTTCTCCAATAAGAAAGGTAGCGAAAATGTGAGAACCAGTTTTGGTCGAAGCCATTTTTTGAGAGATTTCTTTAGAGAAAGCTTACTGCAAAATGCAATGGCGAATCAGACCCAGATTGGCGGGCTTGGGCAAGAAGGAAAACGTTCTCACAGCGGGCGACTCGCAGCGTGGACCACGGAGTTTCTTGGTTTTGACAGCTCAAGAGGTAGGATTTTCTACTTCAACGTTTTATTCCCATTTAAGGGTTTCGATGTTTCGGTTAGTTTGGTAGTGAGAACCGTTTGATCGATCCCAAACTTGGGACGGGTGTCGAATTTTTGAGATTTGTGGAGATGGCCGTGACTGCCCAGAATTTTAGGGGCGGTTTGGGTCTTTAATTCAGAATTTTGCTTTAAATCATGTGCTTGATGTGGTCAAATCAGGAAATGGAGTTGTTGATGGTCTTGAAAGCATGGGGCCAGAATTATGGAGAATTTTAGAATTTGTCAGTGACGATCGAGCTGACAATGGCGGTGTGTGGAATTTATGCATTAAATTCTATGTTGGTATGGGGCCAAGAATAGTTATGGAAATCGGTTTGAAGTGGAGCAGATGTAGGATGGGTGGGGTGCCAGTGAATGATAACACTCCTATTTGGGGGCCAGATTGGGGTGTTTTTGTGATAATTTATTGAATAGAAATTATGCTTTAGTGATTAGGAGGCCACGAGATTAGAATGAAATCGGTTGTCAGAGGAGCCAGATGTAGGAAGTGTGTTTGCCAGGTGGACGGCCCACTTATGTTTGGGATTTGTAAAATAGTCCAGGAGTTTGTGTGAAATGGATAGGAATTGTCATTGTGTTGTGTGCTTGAAATTGTATGAAGCAGATGGCTTGATATGTGTGGAACTAGATAGGTTAAGACATTATTTTAATGTGGATTACGATGACACAATTACATGGAATTAAATTGTGTTATAAGCCGTTGGAAATGATTATGAGTTACTTCAGTGAGCTACGTTGGGTGATGAGGTGATGTGTTAAATTACATGAGTGTAATTGTAGTTGATTGAAAATATGCATATTGTCATATTATTGTAAATGGTTTGAAAATGGCATAATGCATTTTTCATATACCTTTAGGTAACCTAGAGTTAGGTGTGAGTGCATGACAAGGTATTTATAGCGGATATTCGGGAGAGGTGGGTTGGGAGATGGGACGACGGATCACTTGGATGAGGACCGTGGCGACTCGGAAGCTCACTGACCAATTCACCTCGGGGGTAGTCCCATATTTTGCAGATGTTCGGTAGTATATTTTCAAACAAAGTTTTGTTTTGAAAATGATTATTTTCTCATACATGGCTTAGGCGAGTGTGAGTGAGTCGATCGAGGACTCGTGACATGGGGTGATCATGTGAACATTCAAGTAGGATCGCGTGTTACTTGAGTGTGTGTTTAATTTGGAGCATTACCTTGCACTTAGGTGGTGAGTAGCCCACTTGAGGGCGATTCTCCTCTTGAGCTTCAGCTCACCCAGTGGGACCCACCTTTATTACGGTATGGAGCGTGCGAGGGGATGGCTCGATCTGAGGCGAGATTAAGAAGAAAAGCTGGATTGTGGCTTTGGCATTGATGATAATTACATGTATTAGAAATTGAGTATTTTAATATATGTAGTATGAGAGTAAAACGTTTGAACTCTTGTAACTATTGGGTATATAGTTGGCATGTATATTGAGTACTGTTTATGGGTCCAGAATTTGCAGAAGTATTGATATATATTGCGCCTCATTGAATTTGTTTTGGAGACTGGTATTTGCGGGTATTGTATTTGGGTAGAGCTCACAGTACAAAGGAGACTACGGAATTTTCTAAAGTGAGGCGTCGGAGTGACCATTCTAAACTCCAGCAGTGCGACTTTGAGTAGTCAGCTTTCGGACTCCCATTTAATCTATATATATATATATATATATATATATATATATATATATATATATATATATATCTCTTCATAGTTATACATGTATATAAATATGTATATATCTATATATAAATCCATATAGAGTACACATATTTATATACTCTTTCGACTAACTATACCTATATATATATATATATATATAACATATATATATATATATTGTAAGACGAGAATTTCAATTTACGGAATAAAGGGCAAAAATCGTAATTTTGATTACAAAATTGTAATTACGGTTAAAAAGTTTGTAATTAATTCTCTAGATCTCGGATGGCCAAGAAGCAGTTGTCACCCAGATTGGAATCGTCTCGCGAAATCTAGTTAGCACGTAAAGATTTCGTAATTTTACGAGACGGTCGGGTCGACACGTTTTTCGAGGGCATGTCGCGTTTCGAATGCAGAAGTGGCCAGATTTTTCGATGCGACGAAAGTCACATATAACATGTACTCATGTACCATAAGTGGTATGAGTAAATGATGAAGTGTGGCCAGGGATAGTCATAGAAAATCAAATATGAGAATGAGGGACATAATGGGTATTATGGAATTTGATTTTTAGTCACTACAAGCCAAAATAGTGCACATGGCCGTCTTCCCCAATTACAAGAGACCAAAAAAACGTGATTTCCATTGGAGGATACGGTAGGCTTTGGGTTGAATGCTTTAGAGCTTCTCTCACAAAAATCTGAATCGGATGGATTGGCGGTCTTCGGGCAAGAAGGAAAATGTTCTATGCGGAGCTGACTCGCGTGGACCCGATTTGCGAGTTTGACATAACTCAAGAGGTAGGATTTTGTCTTCCCTGCGAGTTTTACTCCCGTTTAAGTGTTTTTTGATGTTTCGGTTAGTTTGAGCCGTGAGGGACCGTTTGATGAGTCCCGAACATGGGACCGGGTAATGAGAATTTCTTGGGATTTTTGGGTTGGCGTGGCGCCGAGGGCCCGATGGAGCTGTTTGTGTGAAATTGTCATTAAAATGCATGTTTGAGATGATAAAGGTCGGGAATGGGCCGTATGATGCATCCCAAAATATGGGGCCAAGATTGATGCGAGTTTTTCTTTGAGCGAGAGTGCGGTAGTAGGCGCTTCCATGGCTGTTTGGAGTGTGGTTTGTTGTTTGCCTTAAATGTTTGCCCAGTATGCTTTGGGCCGGGGAATGGCCGTGAATTGCTTGGGTTCACTAAGTGAGCGGTGTTTGTGATTTTAAAATGATAAGCGAGGTTTCAACATTCGGGAATGTGTTTAAATATATATTTTGTGAAAGTACGTGTTGGTGAGTGATTTAAATTAAATTCACTGGAGTGTGATCGATAGCCAAGTATTAATTTGATGTGTGATTTAAGTTTTATGTAAATATTCATGTATATATATTTGCATGTGATTTAGAAGCTGAATTAGGCCCGACATACATGCATTCCATATGCCTTTACGGAACATCTAGGAATATATAGGAATGAGTGCATGAGATGAGTCTAGAGAAACAAGATCGGAGTAGTCTAAAATGTAAATTATCGGAGAGGGTAGTCAAACTAAATAATATATCAGTCGAATGGCCGGTTGATATTTGTTCATCGGAGGAGTAGTCCACAAACTAAAGAATATATCAGTCGGAGCGACGGTTGATATTTATTCATCGGAGGGTAGTCCGCAAGCCGTTAATATATATCAATCGTCGGGCGGCCGATTGATATATATTCATGGAGGTTGCCACTAATAAATTAATAATTCTCATACGAGGCTTAGGCGAGGTGTGAGAGGGTCGATGAGGGCTCGGGATGCGAGTTGGTCAACGTGAGCATTCAAGTAGGATCATGCATTTGCTTGAATGTTTGTTTAAATTGGGCATTCTTGGCTGCTTATTTAGGTGGTGGTAAATGCATGGGGCGATTCTCTCTTGGCTTTAGCTCACCGGAGTCGTGGGATCCCCTTTTCACGGTACGAGGAGCGTGCGAAGCAGTTCGTCCTTGGTTGTATTAGAAGAAAGCCTAGGGTTGTGGCTTTGATTTATACATGTATTAAATTCTCCCCAATTTTAATGTATGTATTGTATAAAATAAAACATATTAACTCTTGAAACTATTGGATATAGTTGGATATATTGTCATTAAGTGGGTTGATGAGGCCCAGTAAAGCGGTATTGGATATATATGGCCATATATTGATTGGGACAGCTATACGGGTTTGTATTTGGGTAGAGCTCCGTCCTGAGAGACTGCTTGGGTTTTCCCACACACAAAGTTGCGTCGAGACAGCCCGACCTCCCACTGTATTCCGTGGGTTGACGGGTTGTCAACGGACACCCCAGTTTTGGGGCGTCACAACTTGGTATCAGAGCTTAGGTATACGAATACCTAGGGAGCTCGGGTAGGGTATCATCACCACTAGGTGGTTTGATGTGGAACTTAGGTAGGTGGAAACCTATGGATGGAGGATTTGGAGCTTAGGCGTGGTTGAGGAAGAACATCACCACTCGATTGTGGTATGATGTAGGTTAGGTATGAGATTACCTGAGAGAGGCCTGAGAGAGAAATTAGAACTTTGCATGTGTTTTGATTGTGATCATGTGATGGTATGAGTTGATGTTATAACATGTTGATTGATCATGTGTGTGTTTGGATTGTGTGCTTAGGTGGATAGCGCTTAGGACAAATAAACTAAAATGTTGAACACTAGGATTAGTGTGAGAACAAGTTGGTTGAAATTTTTTGGTAAATGGTCGGAAGCAGTGCAGACGGCGGCTCGATTTTGAGGCAGAGATCGAGTGTGGGTTTTGTGGAAAACTAGAAAATTATTTCAGTTTATGCACAAGATAAATAACTAAAAATTTCACCGGTTAAAATTTTCTTGCTTGAAGTAGCGGGAAGGCTGCGTGAAAAAAAAAAAATGACGATGAAAATAATTTTCTAAGATTTACAAATTGAGTACGATTGAAGAAAATGGGGTAAAATAAATTTTTTAAAATTTATTTGAGTGTCGAAAATGAAAAAAAAAATAATAACTAATAATTTTAGTGATTTTCGAATTGCTGAATAGCCGGAAAAAAAATAATAATAATAATAATAAGGAAAAAAAAATTTTTTGGTGCAGACCACAGTAAATTTCTGCCGTTGGCCCCAGAAGCCGGCCAGGCGGAGTGCGGCGTGCGTCTTTGGGCGTGCGACGTCTTGCGGCCCAGGGCGTCTTTGGCGGCCCAGGGCGGCGGCGGGAGCCCAGGGCGCCGGCGCGGGCGCGCCCAGCCCAGCGGGCGTGGGCCTTGTGACGAGCACGACGACGAGGCGCGGCCTTGGGCGTGCGACGACGAGTGGGCGCGGGGCGGCTGAGCGTGGGCGCGCGGGGCGCGCGGCTGAGCGTGGCTGGCGTAAAGGCGGCAGAACATTGCACTCGGTGCACTCGGCCCATTTTGTCCGTTGGCTTCGTTTTCTGAGTCACCAAATGAACACTGTTCATTGTAAAATAAAAATTTTTCGAAAAAAAATATTTTATTATTAAATTCAAATAAAATCAAATAAAATCAAATAAATTTTGATAAAATTTTTGAAAAATAAAATGTTCAAAAATAAAGATTTTTGAAAATAAAATTTTGTTGAAAACAATATTTTAAGCGAAATGATTGCGTATACTGCTTTGAGTTATGTGTATGATTAGTGTCTCAGTACGTGGTTATGCCTTAGAATCTTGTATTGGATTTAACTACCATTTGAAATATGGTGATTCTGTGACCAGTTAACGTGCGAAATTATATGCATGGTGTAATGCGTATGGGAAAAGGAATTGAATGCTAAGGTTAGGGATTTTGACCTTAGGGTTTAGGTCTTGAAATGAGCAAAGAAAGTTAAGGAGAACCTTTATTGAATAAAGCAGACAAGTGGTTGGAATTTAGCACCACTTAGAAATGAAACGGTCGATTCATGGTTCAGTAAAGTCTATTGGCATGTGCATTTGCTAGTTAAATTGCGAAATGAAAGTTAGATGACTCTTGTTGCCATGTTGTGTGTAAATGGCTAGTAGAGGCGAGGGAACGTCCACGGGAGCCTTCAGTGAGCTGTCGGTGTTTGATCGGCGGAGACTTTTGAAATTTGTAGGTGATACGAATCTTTATAAGCGTAAGTTGGTATAGCATGTAGACGGGAAGATCTAGTAACCGAGGAGGTTTAGGGCGTATCATCCTCCCAGAGCATTCACAAGGGGAAAAGATTCGATGGTGAGCGACCATTGGTTCATGCGAGATTGAAGGTGTTAGAGGCTATGGAGGTTACCTCGTATGTCGGGGATTAGACTAATTTGTGTTACAGCTAGAGAATGAAGCTTTGAATAGGGTGGAAAGGGGCGAGGACTCCCAGAGACCATAGAGGAACCTTTATGCGTGAGTTCTCCCACAGGGGCGATAATAGGGATGATATGTCGAGGTTGCGGCGGAGATCGCAGGGACTACTCCACGGTGGACATGAGGATCATGGACATGTCGGAAGTTTAGTATCATCCTTGGGATGGATTGGTGACAGTTTGCGGGGTTGTTATCGATTGAGTGCGGGAGGATTCTGGCCTTCACGCGGGACGGTAGTCGTGTGGTATTTCAAAGAGGCGAAGCATGACATTTTACCCGGAGGCAGTATCTGAGTCGGGTGTCGAGGACCGAGTTAAGCGAATGGTATGAGCCTGCACAGAGGGCCAGTGAGACGGACTTAGATACACCTCGAGTGGTTTGCGGTAGAATATTTTCAGGATAATTTACGAAGATTTACCTGCATAGGGATGTAGACTTAGGTGTCGAGTTACACCTGGTACTTTAACCATCTCTATGATTCGCGAGGATGGCCGCAGGTTGAGTTGTAGGAACTCGAGTCCGGCTACGGGGATCTATTGAATGAGGGTTTGTCGTGAGCACTTCGCCATGGGGGGCGGCGGTTGCATTGCGGAAGGGTGAGACCGCCGGCGGTGCATTGACTATAGAGCGATTGAGCAGGGGTTACGATCAAGAATCAGGTACCGTGCAGAAGTTGATGATTTGTTTGATCAGGTTAAGAGGAAGCGCGAGTCTACTAGATAGACCTTACGCCTTTGGTTACCATCGGTGAGGATTAGGGAATACGGATATCCACTAAGGCGGTGTTTAGAGACACGATGGGCACTTTGAGTTCACGGTGATGCCCTTTGGATTGGCGAATGCGCCGGCGTGTTCATGGATCTCATGCATAGGATGTTCCAACCTTATCTAGATCGATTAGTAAGTGATCGCCGTGGATGACATCTTGATGCTCCCGATCATAGTGGGAGCATGAGTATCGCGAGTTATTTTCACATTTGTCGAGACCATCGGTTGTCTGTTAGGATTCGATGAGTCACGAGTTTTGGCTTACTAGGTGGGATTTTGGGACACGTGGTGTCGATCGAGGAGTGTCGGTCGACCTAGAAATTTACGAGGCGGTGGGTTGGGGAGGATCGAGATGTCGATCTTCGAGATCACGTGGTTTCTTGGGATTGGGTGGGTATTACAGTGACACGAGGAATGGGGTGAAGTTGTCCATTCGGACCCGGGATCGTGGGACCGCCTGCGGGACATGGACTTCATGGTTAGACCAGTCTTGACCATAGAGAGAGAGGTCGAGGATACTTGGAACACTTTCGAATACGGGTGTTGTGGTAACAGAGGAGGATCGGCTTTCTCTAGTTCGGGAAGAGAGGCGAGGAAAACTTATGTTTCACAGTTTCGGGACTAGGGCCGGGATTGAGCATGGTGGCGGGATTTCCCGGAGACGGGGATCCCAAGACTTTGGGACAATACGAGTCCGGTTAAGCGGTAGAGCGGGAGAGTATACCGAGTTCATTCCACTCAGCACCTAGTAAGGGTTAAGAGGAACTAGTTTCGGTTTCGGGGTGCTATCTGAGCACTTCGACAACGAGATAGACGGAGGGACGGAGTGTGGGTCGAAGTCGGGGACATATCAGGTTATGTGAAGCGTGATGGACCTTAGAGATTGGTAGGCGTATTGGTTGTTGATGTCAAGCTTGACGTGGATGAGTTGGCGACCCGTCGGGTTGTCGTGTGGTGAGACTGAAGTAGGGTTGTCATGCAGAAAGGGCGGTGGATTTGGGCTTAGAGGTTAAGGCCTTTGAAGCCCGAGGAATAGATGTTCTTCCCAGTTTGTAGGGTGAGTTGACTGATAGATTCGGGATAATGGTGAGATCTCTCGAGATTCTGCTCGTAGCGGACCACGGGAGTGGGTGTCACACTATGACATTATTAGCGTTTGTGTGCACGATAACATCGTGTCGGTCGAGTGTGGGTGCACGATGGGCCATTCACCACTCTTGGTGAGTATGGGTTGAATTTGTTTTTAGGACTACGTCCAATGAAAACTCATAGTTGAATCAGGAAATGTAAGAGGCTCGAAGTGTAGCCCAGAAGAGTTATGTCGAGATGAAAACACACGGACGGGTTATCCGCCTTGGGGCCCGAGAGTTGGTGATCGGTCGAGGTGACTCGAGGTTTGGATACCCGTTGGAAATTGCATTGGGTGTTGTTGAGCTAGCAAGGGCTCGGTAAATGGATGATATGCATGGCATGGATTGAGTTGACAGTCCATTGGATTGTCAGTGATTGTGACCTTGGAGAGGTTAGCGGTTACACACAGCGAGGTTGTGTAGGGTTACGTGTGTATGATTTATACGGGTGTTAGAGAGATATTTGCGAACATGTGTCCTGGATCGTAAGGGTAGAGATTAATTACCCTTAATTGAATCTTACAACGATAGTTATCGGGCGGTATACGAATGGCACCATATGAGGCACGTGTATGGGGTAATGTGTGGAATCAGATTAGGATGGGCTAGAGGTGGGAGAGATGTCAAGATCCAGGTTGATTAGAGACACCTCCGTGAAGGTGAGTTTGATATGATAGCGTCTTCTCACGGCTCAGGGCCTGCAGAAGAGCTATATAGATGTACGACGTCGACCCTTAGAGTTCGAGGTTGGTGATCACGTCTTCCTCGAAGGTGATTCCTAAGAGAGGAGTGGTTAGGTTCGGCAAGCGCGGGAAGCTATCGCCGAGGTTCATTGGACCTTTCGAGATACTCGAGAGGGTAGGCGCAGCTGGCGTGCCGGTTAGGCGTTCACGCCCGACATGTCGGTGTCAGGGTATTTCACGTCTCTGTGCTCCAGAAATTATACTCCGGATCCGGCTCGTGAGGTGGGTTGGGGATAGATTGGGGTTGACAACGATGGGACCTTTGAGGGAGGGACCGGGTGTATTGTTTGTAGCGTGATCAGGTTTTGCGGCGTGGGCCAGGTGAAATTTGGTGAGAGTGCTATGGCGGCCTTTGTGGGTGGAGGAGTCGACGTGGGAGGCGAGGACACGTGCGGGTTACCACCTATCCCTTATTGTTTGGGATGAAGGTACGTGGTTTAGTCGTTTAAGATTTAAATGACCAGTTTACACATGCATGGTAGAGTGCATGTTGCATATGCATGTGTTGATAATGGCGTTTCGAATTTCGGAATGAAATTCAGCACAGGAGGGAGAATGTAAGACCCAGAAATTTGATTTACGGAATAAGGGCAAAATCGTAATTTTGATTCTGAAGTGTAATTACGGTTAAGTCAGTAATTAATTCCTCTAGATCTCGAGATGGCGAAAGCGGATTGTGCAGATTGGAATGTCGCAAATCCTAGTTATGCGTAAAATTTTGTAATTTTCTAAGGCGGTCGAATTAAACACGTTTTTAGAGGCATCGGCGTTTAGTCTGTCGCCGTTCGATGCGGCGAAAGTCACATATGGCATGTCTCATGTACCATAAGTGAACATGAGTAGAAATGATGAAAATTGGCCGGTAGGAATAGTGCGAAAATCAAATCCCGAATGAGGGGACATAATGGGTATTTTGGAATTTTATTTTTAGTCATACAAAGAAGCGAAATAGTGCACATGGCGAGTCTTCCCCGATTACAGAGAGAACGTGATTTCCATTGGAGGATGCGGTGAGCTTTGGGTTGAGAGAAATGCTTTAGAAGCTTCTGCAAAAATACGGCGAATCGGGCCAGTTGGCGGTCTTGAACAAGAAGGGAAAATGTTCTACGCGGGCTTGAGCTGAGCGTGGACCCGGTTGCGGTTTTTGACAACTCGAGGTAGGATTTTGTCCTACTTGAGTTTTACTCCCATTTAAGTGTTTTTTGATGTTTGATTGGTTTGAGGCCGTGAGGGACCGTTTGGTCGATCCCAAAACATGGGGCCGGGTGTGAGAATTTTCTTGGGATTTTTGGGTTGGCGTGGCCCCTTGGCGAAGTGGGCTGTTTGTGTGGAAATTGTCATTAAAATGCATGTTTGAGATGATAAAGGTCGGGAATGGGCCGTGATGCGTCCCGAATATGGGGCCAGAGATTGATCTGAGGTTTTCTTTGAGCGAGTGCGGCCAGTATTTGCTAAATGGGCTACATTTGGAGTGTGGTTTGTTTAATTTGTGTATTAAATGTTTGCTTGGTATGCTTTGGGCCGGAATGGCCAGTGGTGTGAGGTTCACTAAGTGAGCCGTTTTCATTACTAGGGAATGATGAGGGTTTTCTTATTCGGGAATGAGGTATTCTAAAGCCTGCCATTTTGTGAAAGTGCGTGTTGGTCAGTGATTTAAATTAAATTGCACGTGTATGATCATTAGCCCACGTGAAGCTAATTTTGATGTGTGATTTAAAGTTTTATGTAAATATATTCATGTATATATATTTGCATGTGATTTAGGCAGATTAGGCCACGACATGTACATGCATTCCATATGCCTTTGGGAACATCTAGGAATATAGGAATGAGTGCATGAGATGAGAGTCCCCAGAAACAAGGTTCGGGTAGTCTAAAATGTAAGAATTATCGGATTAGTCAAACTAAATAATATATCAAGTCGGGCGGCCCGAGTTGATATTTATTCATCGGTAGTCCACGAGCTAAGAATATATCAGCCGTCGGGACTGGCCCGGTTGATATTTATTCTGTCGGGTAGTCCTGAAGCGGTGTATATATCGATAAGTCGGGTGACCCGATTGATATATATTCATCGGAGAAGGTTGCCCACTAATAAATTAATAATTCTCACTCTGAGGCTTAGCGAGTGTGAGAGAGTCGATGAGGGCTCGAGATGCGAGTTGGTCACGTAGACATTGAGTAGGATCATGCATTTGCTTGAATGTTTGTTTAAGTGGAACATTGCAGCACTTAGGTGGTGAGTAGCCCACTTAGGCGATTCTCCTACTGAGCTTTTTAGCTCACCCGTCGTGGGATCCCCTTTTACGGGTACAAGGGCGTCTTGGAAGCAGTTCGTCCTTGAGGTTGTATTAGAAGAAAGCGGGTTGTGGCTTTGGTTGCTACATGTATTGGGAATTCTCTAATTTTAATGTATGTATTGTATAAGTAAAACATATTAACTCTTGAAACCTATTGGATATAGTTTGGATATATTGTGTTGAGTGCGAGTTGATGGGCGAGTGGCCGTGTGTGGATATATATTGCATATATTGTTGATTGGGACAGGTTTATACAGGTTTTGTATTTGGGTAGAGCTCCCCGTACAAAGGAGACTCTGCCCGATTTTCTAAAGTGGCGTCGGCCCGACCTCCACTTGTATTCGATGGAGTTAATAGCGGACCCGGGTTTTAGGGCGTCACAACGGTATCGAGCTTAGGTATCACGAATACCTAGGGGCTCGAACAGGGTATCCATCACCACTAGGTGGCTTGATGTGGAACTTAGGTAGGTGGAAACCTATGGATGGAGGATTTGGAGCTTAGGCCGTGGTTGAGGGAAGAAACGTCACCGCTCGGTGTGGTATTATGATGTAGGTTAGGTATGAGATTACCTAGGAAGGCACGAGAGAAATTAGAACCTTTGCATGTGTTTTGATTGTGATCGTGTGATGGTATGATTGATGTTATAACATGTTGATTGATCATGTGTTGTGTTTGGATTGTGTGCTTAGGTGGATAGCACTTAGGGCCGAATAAGCTAAAATGTTGAACACTAGGATTAGTGTGAAACGAGTTAGTTGAAATAAATTTATAAAAATTTATTTTCCTTCAATTCCAAATTCCAATTTGTCGCATTTGGCACCCTCAAATTGTTTTCTACACATTCATGTGCTAATCATAAGCACACATCATTTCACTACTCACTTACAACATGGCAAACACACCATTCACCAAACAACTTGATTGATCACACATGTTATAAACATCCAATCATAATCACATGATCATAATCAAAACATGCAGTGTTCTAATTTATCTCTAGATGCCTTTCTAAATCATACCTCACCATCATACCACAGAGTATTCATTTCACGACATAACTAACCAAATTTTCTGTCCATGAGTTTCCTTTCTCTGCTGCTCGCAAACCGCCTGAGTGTTGATGAACACTGGCCACGGCTTTCCACAGTATACCTAAGCTTCCCCGACTCTGGCTAATGACATGCTTCCGGCCCGGGCATCGGCTTTGGGGCCACAGTGGTCGGAGATGCCCGGCAGCCGCAAAATCGAGGCGTCTCACTGTGCGAGGAAGCTGCAATACATAACACCTATCTGTCTGACAATCCCAATATATGCGATAAAATCGGCGTGATGCAAAAATGCCTCTTGGAGAAATAAACCCGATACTCATAAGATCAATTATCATAACTATTCTTCAATTATCTCACGGTAATTCCAATAGTTGATTGCACTTTATACAAACACGAAACATATATTAAAATCTACAATTCTAATACATGTTATGTCCAAAAACCATCAGAGAGCCTGAAACCGGCTTCTTCAAAATCAACCTCGAAATGAGTTGTCTCCTCGGCGCTCTTTATACCCTGAAAAAATAAAGGGGGTCCCCACGGCCAGGTCAGCTTAAAAAGCCCATTAGGAGAATCGCCACTAAGTGGGCTACTCACCACCTAAGTGCGGTGCGATGCTCAATGACTACACACTCGAGTAAATACATGATCTGCTTGAATGTCTGCATGATCACCCAGCGTCACGGGTCCTCGCTGAGCTATTCCACACTGCCTAAGCCATGTATGAAAGTAATCATTTCAAAACAAACTTTTGTTCTTGAAAATATACTAATGTTCGGTAAAATATGGGACTACCCTCAGGGGGTGAGGTGGTTGGCGAGCTTTAAAAGCAGTCATGGTCTCATCAAGAAATGATCTGTTGGCCCGTCTCGACAAATTCTACGGAATATCATCCTGTGAAATTCCTTTCCGTATATCCGTTTTACAAAAATACCTTGTCATGCACTCACACTAATTCTAGGCTACGAGTGCATGAAAATGCATTATGCCATTTTTCAAAATCATTTACAATATGTCAATATGCATATTTTCAATCAACTCTGATTACATGTAATTGACACATCGATCATCGCTGATCTAGCTTCAGTGAAGCGAATCATAATCTAGTCTCAATGGCTTACAAACACAATTTAATTCCCATATAATTGTGTCATTTTTATTCTAACCGCCTAGCATTAATCCATTAATTCCTTGATCGACCAACTCTCGAGGTGAATTTCTACATACCAAGCCATTGATTCACCTGATTTCAATTCTAAAACACATGGACCTTTATGGCCATTTCACACAAACAGGGATTTATTTTTAGTCCGAAACCAACGATGGGCGTCGCGAGTGACCCACTTGTCGATCTCGGTTTCACTTTTTGGGCCAGAATTTCTTCACCCATTTCCTATCTTATAAACACCAAATAGAAATTTAATGCATAAATTCTATACATCAGCCCATAACAGGTTTTACGGGTATCACGAGACGGCCAATCTACAAAAATTCCTGATCCGGTCCCATGTTTTGGGACCGATCCTACGGCCCATTCCCGGCCTTTTTCCATACAACTACATGATTTAAAGCAACATTTTAATACAAAATTCCAACACAAACAGCCCACAAATTCTGGGCAGTCACGGATGGTGGGAAAAATCCCCAAGAATTTCCACAAGTTCGGTCCCATGTTTTGGGACCGATCAAACGGCCCCTCACGGCCTCAAACCACATTATCGAAAAACCCTTAAAAGTAAAGAATAGCGCCGTAGAGAAAAATCCTACCTCTTGGAGTTGTCAAAAACCTACGCAAACCGAGGGTCCTTGTAGCTGCTCAGCGTAGAGACGTTACTCACTTCTTGCTCGTCGAAATCAAGCGATCCGTCGCATGTTCTAGAGAATAAGTCGGAGACTCTCTCTCTAGATCCACCATTTTGCCTCCTCACGCTACTTTGCATCTCGATTGAATTTCACGTTTTTCCCCTTTTGCCATTTTGAAGAAGATGAGTCATGTTTGCTATCTTGTCATTTAGTCACTTAAGATTTAGTTAATGACCTTTATGTCCTTCTTTTACCAGAATTGATATTCGGCACTACCTCAGTAGTCATTTTCATCATTCTCTCTCAGAAGCCACTTATGGTACATGAGTACATCTTGTGGTGCCTTCGTCGCGCCGAAAACCGTTTTACGGCACCCGTAACGCGATGCCTCGAAAAACGTGTCGACTCTGACTGTCTCAGCAAATTGCGAAATTTTACGTGCTAGCTAGATTTCTGCGAGGCGATTCACTGTGAAATCCGTTTGTCATGAATGCTCCCCAGAAATTAATTACAGTTTTTGCTTAGTAATTACAATTTGTAATCAAAATTACGATTTTGCCCTTATTCGAAATTAAAATTTCATAAAGGTCTTCTGATTCAACGGTACAATCGGATTTCGTCATCGAATCTAGAGAATTAATTACGGATTTTAAGCGTAATTACAATTTTGTAATCAAGTACGTTTTTGCCTTATTCAGAGAATTAGAATTTCTCGGGTCTTACATTCTCCCTCACAAAAGGAATTTCGTCGAAATTCTCCGCGTACATCCGACCATGTGCCCTGTAACCTTACCTAACTCGAGACCGTATGCGGGTATGACAACAGGTTAAGGTCACGTTGCGTGACAGATGGTTGTCCATCTCATCCATGTCGACGACGTAACCCAGCCCGACATGTCTACCACCACAAGGTCTGCCACGTATTTGTGACTCGTCTTTAAAAAAGTCGAATCTCTCCTACGTCACAGGGAAGAATTTTCCATCATATTACGGCTTTTCTAAAGGCCTCGACCTCACATCTGCATTTGTGAAGCTTGTATGAGGACTAAACGTATCACCTGAAGATGCATTAATGAATGAACATGATGCATCAGTTTAAACACTACGCTAGTCAACAATTCGCGAGAGTAGAGCGTACCTGCATATCAGGCTAATTTGAGCATTTCGGTCTGTCGCAAATGAGATCTACGCCTCTGAGACCGATCTCGCCTCATATGTGTCGGTGGCGGCGATGGTAGCTACGTCATGCCCGGCCAGGAACTCGACACTGCAAATCCACGTGGGCGACCTCGACCCTCTGGCTCGACCACGGCTTTATGTGGCGAATCAATATATAATCTTGTATCTCAAGGCATAACCACATTTTGATACATTAATCATACATTACCCGATTAATATACGCAGCCAATTTGCATTTAAATATTGTTTTCAACAAAATTTTATTTTCAAAAATTTCATTTTTGAAAGATTTTATTTTCCGAAAATTTTATCAAATTTATTTGATTTTATTTTATTACAATTGAATTTAATAAATATTTTTTTCTAAAATTTATCTTACAATGAAACGGTGTTCATTAGGTGACTGAAAATCTTAAGTCGAGCGGACGCGAGTCAAACTAAGCAGTGCCTTTGTGCACCTTGCCCAGCCCGACCAGCGTACGCCCGGCTGCGCGCCGCGAGCGCGCTCGGGCCCAGCGCCGCTGGCGCCGCGCTGCGCTGCGCGCGCGCTGCCTTCTACCTTTGGCGCCCTATAGCGCTAACGCCGCCGCGTCGCCCACGCCGCGCTCACTTCGCTTTGCGCGCGTACCTACGCCACTTGCGCCCGGCGCCTGCGCCACTGCGCGCCCGGTGCCTTACGCGCCATGCCGCGCCCTGCGCTGCACCTGCGTAACCGCGCTGATAGCGCTTCGGTAGCTGATTACCACGCCCGGTGACGCCCGACCTCATGCTGATGGCGATAACCCATTTCAATTTACGCACCATTTTTTTCCAAATTTTTTTTCTTCTCACCGTACGGAAAATACCAAAAAAAAAATATTTATTTATTTTCTTTTCATTTTCCGTACGCAATAAATTTATTAAAATTTATTTATCTATATTATTATTATTATTTTTTTCATTCCCAGCAAACGAATAAATTGCTCAAATTTATTTTACTTATTCTCGTTGTTCCGGTTTACACATTGTAAACTTCAGGTTTGTTTTCCAACATGCCTATGTGCTATCTACCTAATACACAAACATTCACATCCATGCAGACAAACATATCCTTACACACGAAACACATACATACAACCATTCATCAATCCACATGATCACACAAAACACACATGCCGTGTCCCTAGTTTTATTCGTGCCTTTCTAGGTAATCTCCTTACCTGCCTAACCGAACCACACCTAGTGGTAGCGTTCTTCTCAACATGGCCTAAGCCCAATTTCCTCTATCTATAGGTTTCCATATACCTATACTTCATCGAGCCACCTAGTGGTGATGGATACCCAACCGAGCTCCCTAGGTATTCGTATACCTAAGCTCGATACACCAAAGCTGTAAGCGCCCCCAAAACCGGGGGTCCGTTGACTACCGTCGACACTTCGGAATACTCGTGAATGTCGGTGACGGCATTTTCCTGTCAGGCGGAGGAGTCTCCTTTGTACGGGGGAGCTCTGCCCCGAATACATAACCTACAAATACACATCCCAAACGGTCAATATATTCACAATGAATATTGGCCACTTGGGCCCATAAGCAAATACTCATAAAATCCAATTATCATAACTATTCTTCAATTATCTCGATAATTCAATAGTTGATTACCTTTTCTTTATACAAACATATATTAAATCTACAATTCTAATACATGTTATGTCCAAAAACCATCAAGCCACAAGCCGGCTTCTTCAAAATCCCAACCTCAAATGTTGTCTCCTCGGCTCTACGTACTGAAAAAATAAAGGGGTCCCACGACGGGGTGAGCTAAAGCTCAGTAGGAGAATCATACTAGTGGGCTGCTCACCACCTAAGTGCGTGCAATGCTCCAAAGTAAACACACACTCAGTAAAACATGATCCTACTTGAATGTCTACGCAGTCACCCCATGTCAGTCGCCGCGACTTCCAAGCCAACTGCCTAATGCATGAGAAAATAATCATTTTCAAAACAAAACTTTTGTTCAAATATACTACGAAATATTTCGGTAAAATAATAGGACGCTACCCTCAGAAGTGAATTGGTTGGTGAGCTTTCCGAAGCAGTCATAGTCCTCATTCGAGTGATCTGTTGGCCCATCTCCCAGCCCAATTCTCGAGAATACGTCTTTGAAATTCCTTTGTAACCATATCAGTTTTATAAAAATCTGTTGTCATGCACTCACCTAACTCTAGGTTGCAGTGCATATGAAAATGCATTATGACATTTTCAAAATCATTTACACAATATGTCAATATGCATAATACTCGTCAACTATAATTACACTCATTTAATTTAACACATCACTCATCACCCAGTAGCTCATGACGACTCATAATCATTCCAATGACATAACACAGATTTAATTCCATGTAATTGTGTCATTGAACTAACACATTAAAATAATGTCTTAACCTATCTAGTTCACATATAAAGCATTCGTTTCACTTCATTTCAAGCACACAACACATGGACAATTCCTATCCATTTCACCTGAGCCGAGGTTATTTTGGTCAGCGAGCAAGTGGAAACGTCCCACGGGCGACCACTTCCTATCGGTTCTCTTGATGGAGGCGATTTCCACGATATCCCAATTCCGGTATCCTAATCACCAAAGCATAATTTATTCAGTAATTATCACCAACGCAGGTCGGTCCCAACGGGGGGAAGGTAGAACATCCGGGCAACGTCATCTATCGCTCGATTTTAAACCGATTTCGCAACTATTCGATCTCATGTACCAACGCAAATTTATTCCAAATTGCATATAACACCACAATTAGATTCCCCAGCCACCAGACTGCAGAATGTCTAAAAAAATCTTCACAATTCGGTCAATGTTTTAGGACGATCATTCTATTCGAAGCATTTTCTCATATCAGCATGCATTTTAAAAGCAATTTTGGTGAAATAAAAACACCAAACAGCTAATTTCTGGCGATCACGGATAGAGGAAAAATCCCGAAATTCTAACGATTCGGTCCCATGTTTTGGGGCCAAGTCACTTCAACCTCACGGCCTCAAACCAAAACATCGAAAAACCCTTAAAAATGGTAATAAAACGCAAGTAGGAACCCTTAAAAATGGGCAGCGATGAGAAAGTCTACCTCTTGGGTTGTCAAAGGCTTCATGAGCCCGGGGTCCACGAGTTTTTGCTCCGTAGAGCGTTTTCACTTCTTGCTCAGTCGAAATCAGCTGGTCGGATCTTGTATATTTCTAGAGAGAGTCGGAGACTCTCTCTCTGGGAAATCACCATTTGCCTTCTCACGCCTCTTGCATCTCAATTGAATTTCCCGTTTTGGCTTTTGGTGTTTAAGTGGAGAAAGAAGACTATTCTCACAAAATTACAAGTTTGCCTCCTTTAATCAATTAATTCACTTCTTTTACCAGTTTGATATTCGCCTCTATACGCCGTCCATTTTCATCATTCTCTACTCACCACTTATAATGTAAGTGCCATTATATGCCTTTGTTTGTGAAAAAGCGATTCTGACACCGAGTCGATGCCTCGGCGATGTCGACTCATTGTTTAGGAAAATTACGCAATTTTACGTCTTTAACTAGATTCGCGAGACGAACCGGGGGTCCGTTGACTACCCGTCAACTGCGAATACAATTTGGAAGTGGGTTATGGCATGCACTAGAAAATCGATGAGAGTCTCAGCATGCGGGAGCTCTGCAAATCATAACACGTATCACAATAAAGACAGTAATATATGCGATAAAATCCCAACATGAGTAAAAAATGCCTCTTGGGCTCATAAACCAATATATAGATCAATTATCTGCTATTCTTCAATTATATACAATAATTCTCAATAGTTGATTGCACTTTTATACAAACACAAACATATGCCAAAATCCTACAAATTCTAATACATGTTATGTCAAAACCATCAAACCACAAGCCCAGGCTTCTTCAAAATCAACCTCAAAATGAGTTGTCTCCTCGAGGCGCTCTTTGTACACGAAAAATAAAGGGGTCCCGACGGTGATCAGCTGAGTGGGAGAATGCATACAAGTGGGCTACTCACCACCTAAGTGCAGTGCAATGCTCCAAAATAAACACACACTCAGTAATATGATCTTTACTTGAATGTCTGCCAGTCACCCCATGTCCACCGTCTCACAGAGCTCACTCCCACTTTTCCAGCCATGTATGAGAAAATAATCATTTCAAAGCAAAACTTTATTCTTGAAAATACTACGAAAATATTCGATGCAAAATATGGGACTATCCTCCGAGGTGAATTGGTTGGTGAGCTTTTAAGCGGTCATGGGTCACAAATTCTAAAAACAATCCTGTTGGCGTCTCTCTGACAATTATAGAATATCATCTGTGAAATTCCTTTTCACAAACACATATCCGTTTTACAAAAAATACCTTGTCATGCACTCACACCTGTTCTAGGCTACCGATTGCATATGAGAAAATGTTATGCCATTTTCAAAATCATTTACAATATGTCAAATATATATTTTCAATCAACTTCTAATTCTTGCATGTAATTCAACACATCAATCATCACCGATCTAGCTCAATTGAGCAAATCATAATCTATCGTCTCCAATGACACAAACACAATTTAATTCCATATAATTGTGTCATTTTGATCTCTAACCTTTAAGCATTAATCCATTAATTCCTTGATCGACCAGGCTCTAGAATTAATTTCTACACATACCAGGCATTCAATTCACACAATTTCAATTCAAAACACATGGACCTTTATGGCCATTTCACTTTTAAACCGAATTTGTTTTTAACGGTCCGAAATAAGCGATGGCGTCACGGGCAACCACTTGTCAATCTCGGTTTCACTTTTTGGGCAAGATTTCTTACCATTCCTATCTTACTCGCCCAAAATAGAAATTTGTCATCAAAATTCCATACAGCCAGCCCTGCGGTTACGGAGGTATCACGGACGTAAAATCTCCAAAAATTCCACAATTGATTCCCATGTTTTGGGACCGATCCTCTGACCCATTCGGCCTTTTTCCATACAACTACATGATTTAAAGCAACATTTTTAATACAAAATTCCAACCTGGAAACAGCCCTGCAGTGCAGGCGTCACGGATGGTGGGAAAAATCCCCAAGAATTTCCACAAGTTCGGTCCCATGTTTTGGGACCGATCAAACGGCCCCTCACGGCCTCAAACCACCCGAAACATCGAAAAACCCTTAAAAATGAGAAAAAACGCAAGTAGGGAGAAAATCCTACCTCTTGGGTTGTCAAAAAACTTCATGAGCCGAGATTACGCGTAGCTGCTCCGCGTATAACGTTACCCTCCCTTCTTGCTCGTCGAGGAAATCAACGGTCCGTCGCGTGTATTTCTAGAGAGAAGAGTGGAGACTCTCTCTCTAAAATCCACCATTTTGCCTCCCCTCCCGCCTCATCTCTTAAAGTTGTTCACGTTTTCCCCTTTTGCCTTTTTGAAGAAGATGAGTCATATTTGCTATCTTTTGTCATTTTGGTAGTAAGATTTAGTTAACAGCCTTTATGTCCTTCTTTTACACAGGGGTGATGACCGGCACTCTGTGGCGGTCAGTTTCGTGTTCTACTACTTCCGAGCCACTTATGGTACATGGTACATCGCCGTGGTGCCTTCGTCGCATCGAAAACCGTTTCTGACACGGCTTGTGATGCCTCGAAAAGCGTGTAAACTCTGTGTCTCGACCAAATTGCGAAAATTTTGCGTGCTAGCTAGATTTCGCGAGGAGCGATTCTAGCGGCGAAATCCGTTTTGTCATCTGATATCTAGAGAATTAATTACAGATTTTTTTAGCGTAATTACAATTTGTAAATCAAAAATTACGATTTTGCCCTTATTCAGTGGAATTTCTCGGTCTTACATTCTCCCCTCCTTAAAAAGAATTTAGTCGAAATTCCGGCACCTACACGTCAACCATGTGCATAGGTAACCTTACCTAACTCGAGAAGGCGGAGTGTCGGGTATGATGACGGCTGTGTCCCAGTGCCGATAACTTAGATGGTTGTCATCTCATCCCATGTCAGAATGCGATAATCAACAACCAACATGTCTACCACCACAAAGATTCACCACGCTTCCATTTGCGCAACTCGACTCTAGAAAAGTCAAATCTCCCTGCTTACGGGAAAATTTTCCATCATATTCACGACTTACAAAGGCCTCAACACTCTATGCCAATTTTGTGAAGCTTGTATCGGGACTAAACCTATCACACAAAGATGCATTAATGAATGAACATGATGCATCCGATTAAACACTAAGCTAGTCAACAGTGCGGAGTATAAACGTACCCTGTTCATTTCATTATTCAAATCCCTAAGGTCATAACCCATAACCTTAGTATTTACCCTTTCCTATATGCATTCACCATGCATATAATTTTCATAACTACCGCGCAATCACCATTTCAAATGAGAGTAGTTAATCCAATACACGGTATCTCTAGGCATAACCACGGCCCCAGAGACTAATCCTTTCACTCGATGTATATAATCAATTTCGCGTTTAAAATATTGTTTCAGCAAAATTTTATTTTCAAAAAATTTTATTTTTGAAAATTTTATTTTAAAATTTTATCAAATTTTATTGATTTTATTTCATTTAAAATATTTTATTTTATTTTTCGAAAAAATTTAGGAATGAAACGATGTTCATTTAGTGACTTCGAGGAAAATCTAAAGTCAAACGGGCCAAAAGCGAGTCGGTACGCAAAACGCAACTGGCCTAGCGCACACACAGTGCGACACGAGCCGCCCGGTGGCGCCGCGCTTCACTGCGCGCCGGCAGCGCCCCGCCCGTTCTTTGCGGCCGCAGCTCTTGCCCGCTTGCCCGGCGCGCCCGCAGCGCTCCGCGGCACCGGCTATCTGCGCGCCCAGCGCCTACGCCCCGGCGCTAACGCGGCGCCCGGCCGCGGCCGCGCCCGGCCGCGCGCGCATACGCCGCGCCAACACGCCGCTTCGCCAGCGCCCACCTGCGTGCGCGCGCCCTTCTGCCGTGTCAGCATGCAGCGGCATGACCTCCCTACTCAAATGGGCGTGCCACGTTTGGGATACCAGCCATTTTTTTTCAATATTAATAATAAGTTGTATTAATTTCAATTATTTCGACGGTATGAAAAATCACTAAAATCACTAAAAATTCATTTTTTTTCATACTCTTTAATACTCAAATAAATTTATAAATTTATTTTTACTCATTTTCTTCAATCCTCATCGATAAATTTATAAGGGTGTTTTCATGATTCGATTTCGATTTTATGCGACATTACCACTCAGGTATTTTCTACACATTCATGTGCTAATCACCAACAATATCATTCACCTACTCACTTACAACATAGCAAACATATTCACCAAACAACCAATTGATCACATATTTATAAACATCAATCATACATCCACATGATCTATAATAAAACACATCTGATGTTAATTTATCTCTCGTTCTGGTAATCTCATTACCTAACCTACATGTACCACAAGTGGTGATGCTCTTCCTCTAACCATGGCCTAAGCCCAAATTTTCTATCATAGGTTTCCATATACCTATTTTCCACATCAAACCACCTAGTGGTGATGGATACCCAAGCAGAGCTCTAAGATATATACCTATTCCGGTATAGCCCCAAAGAATGTGTGGTTGATGCCGACTACAGATAGATACACGACATACCTGTAGAGAAATAAATCCTCACTGTCGACTCACTAAATACCTATATAATACATCTGCAATCAATATAATAAATTAACATGAGTCATCTCTCTTGGGCTCATAAACCCGATACTCATAAGATCAATTATCATAACTATTCTTCAATTATCTCCCAATAATTCAATAGTTGATTGCACTTTTATACAAACACAAACATATCTTAAAATCTACAGTTCTAATACATGTCCAAAACCATCAAACCTGAAACCGGCTTCTTTAAATCAACTCGAAAATGGAGGTTGTCTCCTCGGCGCTCTTTGTACGAAAAATAAAGGGGACCCAGTGGTGACTAAAGCTCAGTAGGAGAATCGCCTAAGTGGGCTACTCACCACCTAGTCTGGTGCAATGTAAAATAAAGCACTCGATAAATGCATGATCTGCCAGATATACACATGATCTTGTATCACGAGTCACTCAGACTCACTCACACTTGCCTAAGCCATGTATGAGAAAATAATCATTTTCAAAACAAAACTTTGTTCTTGAAAATACCAATATTGGTAAAAATGTGGGACTACCCTCGAGGTGAATTGGTTGGTGAGCTTTCCGGAAACAGTCATGGTCGCCATCAGAAATGATGCGGTGGCCCGTCTCGACCCAATTCTCGAGGAATATCATCTGTGAAATTCCTTTCCTAAATTATATCCGTTTTACAAAAAATACAGCATCATTGCACTCACACCTAATTCTAGGCTACGAGTGCATATGAAAATACGATATGCCATTTTCAAAATCATTTACAATATGTCGATATGCATATTTTCAATCAACTACAATTACATGTGTAATTGACACATCAAATCATCGCTGATCTAGCTCAATTGGGCAAATCATAATCTCGTCTCCAATGGCTTACAAACCTGAAATTTAATTCCATATAATTGTTATTGTCATTTTGATAACCACTTTAGCTAATCCATTAATTCCTTGATCGACCAACTCTAGAATTAATTTCTACACATGCAACCATTCGATTCACACGATTTCAATTCCAAAACACATGGACCTTTATGGCCATTTCACACAAACCGAATTTGTGCAACGGTCGACCAACATTGAAAACATCCACGAGCGACCCACTTGTCAATCTAGGTTTCACTTTGGGCAAGATTTCTTCACCATTTCTTATCTTATAAACGCAAAATAGAAATTTAATGCATAATTCCATACATCAGCATGCAGGTTCACGGGCATCACGGACGTTAATCTCAAAAAATTCCACAATTAGGTCCGTGTTTGGGACGATCCTCGGCATTCGACCTTTTTCCATACAACTTCACTTGTTTAAAGCAACATTTTAATACAAGAATTCCAACACAAACAGCCCTAAGTGCAGGTAGTCACGGATGGTGGGAAAATCCCCAATTTCCACAAAGTTAGGTCCATGTTTGGGACCTGATCAAGCTTAAACCCCTCCGGCCTCGAAACCACCGAACATCGAAAAACCCTTAAAAATGAGAATAGCATGAGGCGGAGAGAAAAATCTACCTCTTGGAGTTGCTCAAAGCTTCATGAGCTTAGGGGTCACGGCGTAGCTGCTCCGCGTGGGAGCGTTCCCTTATTGCTCGTCGAAATCCTTTGGTCGATCGTGTATTTCTAGAGAGAAAAGTCGGGAACTCTCTCTCTAGAATCACCATTTAACCTCCTCCCGCCTCTTGCATCTCTTAATTGAATTTCACGTTTTTCCCCCTTTTGCCTTTTTGAAGAAAGATGAGTCATGTTTGCTATCTTGTCATTTAGTCACTTAAGGAATTTAGTTAATGACGCTATGTCCTTCTTTTACAAGAATTGATATTGACACTACCTAGGTCATTTTATCATTTCTCTCCTCAAACCACTTATGGTACATGAGTACATGCTATTGGTGCCTTTAAATCGCACTCGAAAACCTTTCACGACACGGCAGCGATGCCTCAGCGATGTCATTTCGTCACCGGCAAATTAGCGTTTACTGCTAGCTAGATTTCCACGAGGCGATTCTAGCAGTAAATCCGTTTGTCATCCGATATCTAGAAATTAATTACGTATTTTTTTAGCAGTAATTCACGATTTGTAATCAAAATTACGATTTTGCCTTATTCGAAGTGGAATTTCTACGGGTCTTCTGATTCCAGCGGTACAATCCGTTTAGATCATCCGAGATCTAGAGAATTAATTACGGATTTTTAGCTTGTAGTACAATTTTGTAATCAAAGTGCGTTTTGCCCTTATTCCGAGAAATTGGGATTTCTCGGGTCTTATTCTCCCTCCTTAAAGGAATTTAGGTCGAAATTCTCTGGCCTCCCATCCGACCATGTGCCTGTATAACCTTACCTAACTCATGAACCATGTCGGGTATGACAACAGGTTAAGGTCCACAATTATTCTTTAGATGGTTGTCATCTGCAAATCCATATCAAACGACATCAACAACGACATGTCTACCACCCTAAGGTCTACCACGCCATTTGCGCAACTGCGATCTTTAAAAAAGTCAAATCTCTCCTACATCTAGGAAAAATTTTCCATCGTAATGCGGCTTTTCTAAAGGCCTCGACCTCTATGCCAAATTTGTGAAGCTTGTATCGGACTAAACATATCACTGAATGCATTAATGAATGAACACAGTGCATCAATTTAAGTACCCGCTAATTAAAGCAATTGCAAAGAGTAAAGGCATTACGCATATCATTAATTTGAGCGCTGATCTGCGTACCATGAGATCTACGCGCCACGGACGATCTGCGCCTCATATGTCGGTGGCGGCAATGGTAACACGTCATCGCCCGGCGTGACCGAACTCGACTGCCGAAATCACGTAATTAGACCTCGACCTATTTCGACCACGGCCTATGTGGCCCGTCAATATACAATCTTTGTGCTCCAAGGCATAAGCCACGGCCCGATACATTAATCGCCACACATTACGGTGTATACGCCTTAATTTTGCATTTAAAATATTGTTTTCAACAAATTTTATTTTCAAAAATTTCATTTTGAAAATTTTATTTTCGAAAAATTTTATCAAATTTATTTGATTTTATTTTTATTTTAATTAAATTTAATAAATTTTTTTTTAAATTTATCTTACAATGAGCAGTGTTCATTAGGTGACTCGGAAAATGCAGTCGAGTAGGACAGCGAGTCAAAAGGCAGGCAGGTGCGTACGCAACAGCCAGTGACCGGCCGTACGCCCGGCCTAGCGGCATACGAGGCGCGCTCACGCCCGGCGCCTCGCGGCGCTGCGCTGCGCACCGCTGCACTTTGCCTTCTGCGCGCCCTGCCTTTACCGCCCTTATGTCGCCGCGCACGTGCGCGCTTACTTTACGCGCGCCCAGCGCCTCCCGCCTCGCGCGCGCCCAGCGCTGCCCGCCTGCGCGCCCAGTGCCGCAGCGCCATGCCGCCTGCGCTACTGCCGCCCAGCACGCCCGGCGCGCGCGCCGAACTTCTTTACCACGCGCGCGGCCTCATCTTTCGATGGCGTAACCCATTTCATTCTGCCCATTTTTTCCATTCTTACCTCCGGCCCGCGAAAAATACCCAAAAAAATATTTATTTATTTCTTTCATTTTCGGTACACCAATAAATTTATTAAAATTTATTTCATCTATATTATTATTATTATTATTTTTTCATTCCCCAACAAACCAAATAAATTGCTCAAATTTATTTTACTTATTCTCTTGTTCAGTTTACACATTACAGCAAACTTCAAGGTTTGTTTCAACATGCCTATGTGCGCTATCTACCTAAGCACACAAACATTCACATACACAGGACAACATATCTTACACACAAACACATACATACAACCATTCATCAATCCACATGATCACACACAAAGCACACATATCGTGGCCTAGTTTTGTTTAAATTGCCTTTCCTCGTAATCTCATACCTAAACCTAACATCGAGCCACACCTAGTGGTGGCGTTCTTCCTCAACTATGGCCTAAGCCCATATCCTCTATCTATAGGTTTCCATATACCTATACTTCACATCGCCACCCTAGTGATGGATGCAAACCGAGCTCCACAGGTATTCATTATGCCCTAGCTGTGCAGATTTGTGACCTTGGCAGGGGGTCCGTTGACTACCCCGTCTGACCAGCGGAATACTCGTGAATGTCGGGTGACTGGAGCATTTCTGGCATCTGGCGATCTCCTTTATGCAGAGCTCTACCCAAATACATAACTACAAATACCTGTCCCAAACAGTCAATATATTCACAATATGAATAAGACGGCCACTTGGGCCCATAAACAAATACTCATAAAATCAATTATCATAACTATTCTTCAATTATCTCCCAATAATTCAATAGTTGATTACACTTTTATTTTATACAAACATATATTAAAATCTACAATTCTAATACATGTTATGTCCAAAAACCATCGAAGCCCTGGCAAACTGTGAAATCAACCTCAAAATGAAATTTACATCTCCTCGGCGCTCTGTACTGAAAAATAAAGGGTCCCACGACGGGGTGAGCTAAAGCTCAGTAGAAGAATCGCCCTAAGTGGGCTACTCACCACCTAAGTGCGATTGCAATGCTCAAATAAGCTACACGCACTAAAGTAAATACATGATCTTTACTTGAATATACACATGATCACCCGTATCACGAGTCCTCAGGCTACGCTCCACACTTGCCTAAGCCATGTATGAGAAAATAATCATTTTCAAAACAAAACTTTTGTTCTTGAAAATATACTGCGAAATATTCGGTAAAATAGGACTACCCTCAAGGGTGAATTGGTTGGTAGACTTTAAAAACTTGATCCTTAGTCTGTCGAGAAATGATCTGTTGGCGTCTCAACCCAATTCTCCGGAATATCATCCTTTGAAATTCCTTTCGCAATCATATCCGTTTTTATAAAAATACCTTGTCATGCACTCACACCTAACTCTAGGTTACCCAGTGCATATGAAAATGCATTATGCCATTTTCATAATCATTTACACAATATGTCAATATGCATAATTTCAATCAACTATAATTACACTCATTTAATTTAACACATCACTCATCACCCAATGTAGCTCACTTTAGGCAACTCATAATCATTTCCAATGGCTTATAACACAATTTAATTCCATGTAATTTGTGTCGTGAACCTAACACATTAAAATAATGTCTTAACCTATCTAGTTCCACATATCAAGCCATTCGTTTCATACCATTTCAAGCACACAACACATGGACAATTCCTATCCATTTCACACAAACCGGACTATTTTACGGTCCCAGCGAGCAGTGGGCATCACGGGCAGCCACTTCTACATCGGTTCCTCTTGATGGAGCAGATTTCCATTCCAAATTCAGGTCTCTAATCACCCAAAGCATAATTTATTCAATAAATTATCACCAAAACACCCAAATTCGGTCCCCAGCGAGGGAAGTGGGGCGTCACGGGCAGCCCACTCATCATCGCTCAATTTTTGAAACCGATTTCCATGGCTATTCAGGTCTCATACATACGACATAGAATTTATTCCATAAATTACCATATAACACCCCAATTCGAGTCCCCAGCGACCCACGGACTACCCGAGAATGTCTAAAAATCTTCACAATTCGGTCCATGTGTTGCAGGACCCGTCGAACTACCATTCGGCATTTTCTCATATCAAGCATGCATTTAAAGCAATTTTGGTAAATAAACACCCAGAGCAACCCCTAATTTACGGGCGGAGTCACGGATGGGGAAAAATCCCCAGAAATTCTAATTCGGTCCATGTTTTGGGACCCGATCAAGCAACCCCTCACGGCCTCAAACCAACAGCATGAAAACCCTTAAAAATGGGGAATAAAGCGCCGTAGGAGATAAAATCCTACCTCTTGGAGTTGTCAAAAACTACCATAAGCCGGGGGTGCGCGTTCTTTCTTTCCCGCCCCAAGGCGTTTTCCCTTCTTGCTCGTCGAAATCAGCGGTCGGATCTTGTATATTTCTGAGAGAAGTCGGAGACTCTCTGCAGAATCACCATTTTGCCTTCTCGAGCCTGCGCATCTCGATTGGATTTCACGTTTTGGCTTTTGGTGTTTAAGTGGAGAAAGAAGACTCTCAAAATTACAGTTTGCCGCCATTTAATCCCGATTAATTCACTTCTTTTATGATTTGATATTGACTACCTCGTAGTCCATTTTTTCATCATTTCTCTCTCATACCACTTATGGTACTGGATAACGTTATATCGCCTTTAGTGCATCAGCGATTCTGACACCGAAATCGATGCCTCAGCGTGTCGACTCCGTACATTTCGGAAAATTCTGATTTTCGTCCTAACAGATTTCGCGAGGCGAACACGGTCACGTTATTTCACCGTCAACCTCTTGAATACAAAGTGGAGGTCGGGTTACCCGGCAGCCACTTTAGAAAATCGAGTGAGTCTCTTTGTACGGGAGCTCTGCCCCGAATACATAACATGCATATCTGTCCCAAACAATCCAATATATGCAATAAATCAACGTGGTAAAAAATGCCTCTTGGGCTCATAAACCAATACTCATAAGATCAATTATCGCCAACTATTCTTCCAATTATCTCGATAATTCCAATAGTTGATTGCACTTTTATACAAACCTGAGCATATATTAAATCTACAATTCTAGCCACATGTTATGTCCAAAAACCATCAAGCCACAAACCGGCTTCTTCAAATCAACACCAAAAGTAGGTTGTCTCTCGGCGCTCTTTGTACGAAAAATAAAGGGGGTCCCACGACGGGTCGACTAAAGCTCGATGGGAGAATGCATACTAAGTGGCTCTCTCACCTAAGTGCAGTGCAATGCTCCAAAATAAACACACACTCAAGTAAATACTTGATCATACTTGAATGTCTACATGATCACCCAATGCCACGAGTCCTCACAGACTCACTCACACTTACCTAAGCCATGTATGAGAAAATAATCATTTTCAAAACAAAAATGTTGTTCTTGAAAATATACTCACCAAAATATTCGAGTAAAATATTAGGACTACCCTCCGAGGTGAATTGGTTGGTGAGCTTTAAACGGTCACTTAGTCCTCATCGAAATGATCTGTTGGCCATCTCCCAACCCAATTCTCCGAATATCATCTGTAGAAATTCCTTTCACAAACATATCGTTTTTAATCGTGTAGTGCTCTTTAATTAGGCTCTGGTGCGTATGAATGCATTATGTCATTTTCAAAATCATTTACACAATAATGTCAATATGCATATTTTCAATCAACTGATTACGCGTAATTCAACACATCAATCATCACCCAATCTAGCTCAATTGAGCAAATCATAATCTCGTCTCCAATGGCTTACAAACACAATTTAATTCCATATAATTGTGTCATTTGTTTAACCCTTTAAGCATTAATCCATTAATTCCTTGATCGACCAACTCTCCGAATTAATTTCTACACATACCAAGCCATTCAATTCACACAATTTCAATTCGAAACACATGGACCTTTATGGCCATTTCACTACAAACGGTATTTTAACAGTCGAACCAACGGTAACATCATGGGCAGCCGGCAATAAATCTACCGGTTTCACTTTTGGAACCGAATTTCTTCATTCTATCTTATAAACACCAAAATAGAAATTTAAGGCATAAATTCCATGTCAGCCCATAACGTTACGGGCATCACGGACAGCCAAAATCTACAAAATTCACAATTCGGTCCCATGTTTGGGACGTCCTCTGACCCATTCAGGCCTTTTTCCATCTGACTTCATGATTTAAAGCAACTATATAGATTTATATATATAGATATATATAGATAACTATATATATATATACATATCTATATATATAGATGTATATAGATATATCTATATAGATATATACATATCTATATATATAGATGTATATAGATATATATATATAGATATATCTATATAGATATATCTATATACATCTATATATATACATATCTATATATATATATAGATATATAAGATATCTATATATATATATATATATATATATATAAATATATATAAATCTATATATATATATATATATATATATATATATATATATATATATATATATATATATATATATATATATATATATATAAATCTATATATATATAGAAATATATACATATTTATATATATAGATAACTATATATATATATATACATATCTATATAGATATATATATATAGATATATCTATATACATCTATATATCTATATATATATATAGATATATAAATCTATATAGATATATAAATCTATATATCTATATATATATAGATATATAGATATCTATATATCTATATAGATATGTATATATATATCTATATAGTTATTGTGATATCGAAAATCAAGATTTTGGATAAGCGTAAAAATAGAAATTCGGTTAAAAATCCGGGTACAGATCTCGGATAGCGAAAGGACTTCTCCGGGTTGGGTCGTCTCCTGAGAGATTGCTTCTACGTCGGTGGTTGGATTCGGTGGTGGAGTTCCGCGTTTTTCGGGCGTGGGGTGTCGGATGACTTGCGACAAGTTGAGGTGTAGCGCCCCAAAGCCAGGGATTCAGTTGACTACCACGTCAGCCGCGGAATCTTCGTGGTGTCCGGGTGACCGACATTTTCTGTCGGGCGAGTCTCCTTTGTGCGGAAGCTCTGCGAATCTGAAACTAGTATAAACACATTCTGTCCCGATGTAATATATGCAATATATGTATCCAATCTGACCACTTGGGCCCATCAAGCGTACTCAACACAATATATCCAAGCTATATCCAATAGTTTCAGAGTTAATATTTTACTCTTAAACAATACATATATTAAGATTAGAGAAATTCTAATACATGTATGAAGTCATCAAAGCCAAAATCCGGCTTTTCTTCTAAACTCTGCCTCTAGGACGAGCCGTCTCCTTGCACACTCCTGTACTGTGAAAGGGGATCACGACGGGGTGAGCTAAAGCTGATGGGAGAATGCGCCACTAAGTGGGCTGCCCTCGCCCCACCTAAGTGCGGTGTAATGTTCCAATTTAAACACACATTCAAGCAAGTGCATGATCCTACTTGAATCTTATATGACCCAGCTGAATCCCGAGTCCTCACAGGCTCTCTCACACTCGCCTAAGCCTTGTATGAGAATTATTGTTGATTTATTAGTGGACAACCCTCCGATGTATATATATATATCCAATTGGGCGCTCGGCGATTGATATATTATTTAATTGTGGACTACCCTCCAGATGAATATCAATTGGCGCTCCGACGATTGATATTTTAGTTGTTGTGGACTACCTCGATGAATAAATATCAGCGGGCGCTCCGGCGGTTGATATATTCGCTGATTTGGACTACCTTCCGATCATTTAATATTTTAGACTACCCTCGAGAGCCATTTTTCCTCTGGAGCTCATCTGCGTGCACTAACTCTATAATCTAGGATGTTCAAGTGCATATGGAATGCATGTGCCAATCCCATTCTGATCTAATCACATGCAAATATATAACATGAATATACTCGCATAAAAATTAAATCACACAACATGTTATGTAATTATCATTTCAAACATCAAAAATTAGCTCATGGGCTAATAATCACCTGCGAAACATTTAATTTCATCGCTCGGCGAAAACACCTATTTTCACGAAAATATATTTTCAAAGCCTTATTCCGGGAATAGTGAAACCCTCGTTTACTATTCCCGGAAAATCCTAAAGCGGTTCCTTTCGGTGAACCGGAAATCCACGGCCATTCGACCCCGATATAAAACAACCATTTAATACACAAGTTAAGCCAACCCCACACTCCCCAGCTTGGCCTAAGCGTAGTGGAAGCGATCCTGAAATTTGCTCCATTCTTCCTCGAAATTCTAACGCCCGATTAGTGTTTTAGGCGAATCAAGCGGCCCATTCCGGTAGCTGTAATATAAATACATGATTTAAAGCAACATTGACACCCCGAAGCGGTACTTGATTTTACGGGCGATCCGCGGTTATTCAAAAAGCGAGCAATTTCCACAAATTCGGTCCATGTTTTGGGACCGATCAAGCAACCTCACGGCCTCAAATTAACGAAACATTGAAAAACCCTTAAAAATGGGAATAAAGCGCCGTAGGAAAATCCTACCTCTTGGAGTTGTCAAAACTTCGCAAACCAGGAATCCTGGTAACTTTGCTCAGCGTAAACGCTTCCTTCTTGTGTTGAAGACCGCCGGCGGCTGAATCTCTTGCAAACTAGAAAGCCCTCTCTCTCTAAAGCTCTCTAAAATGGAGCTCTTGCATCACTCAAAAAAATGGCTTCCCACGTTTTTGGCTAAATAGAGGGAGATGAATTACTATTTCTTTGTTTGTCTTTATGACTTAAAAATCAACTTCCATAATACCCATTATGTCCCTGCTCTCAGTTTGATATTCGGCACTATCTCGGCCTTCCAATTTCATGTTTCTCTCATACCACTTATGGTACATGGTATGTTATATGTGACTGTCGCATCGAAAACCGATTCTGGCTTTTGGCTGCGATGCCTCAGCGTCTTGAGCTCAGTCTCGAGAAAGAATTTATGAAATTTTACGTGCTAACTAGATTTCGCGAGAGATGATTCCGCGGTACAATCGTTACAATCCGCTTCATCATCCAAGACCTGTAGAATTACTCACGGACTTTAACTGTAATTACAATTTCAGAATTAAAATTACGATTTGGCTTCTTATTCCGTAAATTGAAATTTCGGTTCAAAGGATGCCACTTGGCACCATAGAAGTGTGACACTTGGCATCAAAAGTAGCGGCTCACAATTAAGCCATGTGGGTAGGTGGATTCCATGGCCCATATGATGCCATGTGCATGTACGACGTCATAAAAGCATTAAGAAACAAGAAAATTATGGGCGCGAGAGCCCACAACTTGCCTCGAGGAAGATAGGCAACTTCCTTGGTCTGGATGAAGATTCTCCAAAAAGGGAGAAAAGGACCAAAGGAGAAAAGAGAAATGAGAAAACGGCGTATAAACGGAAGGAAGATGAGGAGAGAAGAGAAAAGAAAAGAAAAGCAAAAAGTAAAGAATAAAGAAAATAAAGGCAAACGTGAGCAAGAAAGGAGTAAGGATGCGTGGTTTGTTCTCCCATTTTTAGTGAGAGAGGGAGTCTTCCTTTCTCTCTAGTTAAGAGGAGATCCGACCGCCGATTCTTTCGAGACAAGAAGGAAGTGTTCTATACTGAGAGACAACGCTGACTCCGGCTTCGGGAGTTTCTTCAACTTCCGCAGGAGTATTTCCTACTTGGTTTACTTTAGCCTAAAGGCCTTTATAATGGTAGGGGTTGCTTATGGGAGGCCATGAGAGGCCATGTGAATTAGTTCAAGCTCGACTATGGTATGGATTTCATGACCGCAGAAGACCTGTGGAGTTAGGTTTTACTGTAAACTCGAAAGTTTCTAGATGTTGTGATTTGCTGACGAGGTGATACCGATCGGGAACCAATATGGTTCATGTTTCAGAAGGCAAGTGAGGTACCTCACACGGTTCCAAGTCGAGACTCACAGGTGTTATGGTCATTAACAACATGCAAAGGTGTGGAAATGTTACACGATGCATGTTTTTTTATTATTAATATGTTTTGTAATGAGGTAGATTATATGTATAAATTATAATTTTCCATGGTTTGTAAATGTTTCATGTAAGGCTCGTCATGATATAATATGAGGAAAATGCATCGCATCATGCATCATATGCACAACCACATCAATGTGCCTGGGTGTGGGTGCAGGGAAAGGTTTATTCATCAAGACTGTGAGTGGTCACGAGCTCGGGAAAAATGGGACAAAGTCCAAGGTAGAGATTCACGAGTAAAAACGATCAAAATGATAAATTACTATGTTTTTGGGCGATAAGTCAGTAGATTCCTTGTGGTGAGTCCCACCAGCTTATTCACTAGACATGAATCCCTAATGCATGAAAGTTCGTGGAAAATGTTGAAAAGCATGGCGGCGCCCTACGGTGTAAACCCGAAATCGCCCACAACAAAGGAAAGGAATCTGTAACCAGTTTTGATAAATAAAATTGGAGGGTGTCCAATGGTTTGTACTGTTATGTGTGACAGTTTAGGTCACGCTTGCGATTCCAAGTTTTATGAGATTTCTATGGGGATTGGGTCATGAGCATGAGGGGTTGCATCTCATGCATGTTATGTATATTTCATATAGAGAATAATTGTATGGAATGATTGATTGTTTATATATGCCATTGCATACGATTTTGTTGAGTAACCCTCAGAGAGGAATTTCTACTCTGCTTGCTCACCCTTGTCGTGGGACCCTTCGTGTACATGGACTATCCAGTGAGATGATACGAGCAAAGGTGCCTTCGAGAAGAAAAAGCCAATGTGGTTTTTAAGTAAACATTTTGCAAAAATGTATAAATCTTTTTGTGAACAAACATGAAACTAAGTGAGAATATAGTTGAGATATTTTGTTTTTATTAGCATGGATATATGAGCCTATGTGGCTATATTACTCAGTGTATGTTTCACACGAGACATTTAGGATTTGTGTCGACGGGTAGTCAACGACACCCCGATCGGGGCGTCACGCTTATGTATATATATATATATATATATATATATATATATATATATATATATATATATATATATATATCTATACATATCTATAGCATATCTATATATATATATATACATATACATATATATATATATATAGATATATAGATGTATATAGATATATCTATATATAGATATATATATTATTTATATATATATATATATATATATATATATATATATATATATATATATATAAATCTATATATAGATATCTATATATATAAATCTATATATATAGATGTATATAGATATATCTATATAGATATTTATATATAGATTTATATATATAGATATGTATATAGTCTATATAGATATCTATATACATCTATATATAGATATGTATATATAGATATTTATGTAGATATATCTATATATATATATGTATATATAGATATATTTGTATATATATAGATATGTATATATAGATATATCTATATAGATATTTATATATAGATTTATATATATAGATATGTATATATCTATATAGATATATCTATATACATCTATATATATATATACATATCTATATATATATAGATGTATATAGATATAGCCTATATAGAGAGTATACATATTTATATAGCAGATAATTATATATATAGTTATCTATATATATAAATATGTATATATCTATATATATAATCTATATAGATATCTATATATATATATACATATCTATATATATAGATGTATATAGATATATCTATATATATTTATATATATTTATATATATATATATAGATATGTATATATATATATAGATATCTATCTATAGATATTTATATATAGATTTATATATATATATATAGATATTTATATATATATATATATATATATATATATATAGATATGTATATATATATAGATATTTATATATATAGATATGTATATATATATATAGATAGTGTATATAGCAGATTTATATATAGATATATATATATTTATATATATAGATAATTATATATATATATATATTTATATATAGATATGTATATATACTTATATATACAATATCTATATATATAGATATATATATATATAGTTATCTATATATATAAAATATATGTATATATCTATATATATAAATCTATATATAGATATCTATATATATAAATCTATATATAGATGTATAGATATATGATATATCTATATAGATATCTATATATAGATTTATATATCTATATATATATCTATATATTTGTATATAAATATGATTATATTTGTATATAATCATATATGATTATATAAATATCTATATATATAGATATCTATATATATATATTTATATATCTATAAATAGAAAAATACATAAGAAAAGTTTTAGAACAACAAAGTTCAAAACCAAAGCCTAAAATAAACATTTCAAATGCTTATCAAATGAAAGATATATTTCAATATTATAAAAACAAGAATGCAAGAATCCCCAAGATTTGGTGTGAAGTAAACAATACAACTACAAATTAAAGAATTAAAACTCTTTAATTCCAATATAGAAACAAGATTAATTAATTTAGAAATCCAAAAAGAAGATTTGACAAGTGAAACAAATGAAGAAACTGAAACTTTTGTACATAGTATGACTATTGTACAAAAACAAAGATGGTATACAAAGATAACCTTGAAAATCAATCCTGATTACAAAAAAGTTTTTATAGCTTTAATTGATTCAGGAGCTGATTTAAATTGTATACAGGAAGGGTTAATTCCTACTGTATATTTTGTAAAAACTTCTCAAAAACTATTAACAGCTAGTAATGATCCTTTGAAGGTTCAATACAAAATACCACAAGGTCATATTTGCAAAAATGGTATTTGTATCAAAACTTCATTCTTACTAGTAAAAAATATAAGCCATCAAATTGTATTAGGAACTCCTTTCCTAACACAGTTATATCCTTTCCAAATTGATAATAATGGATTAAAAACTAAATATTAATGGTCAAGAAACTTTTTGGAATTTATAAATGACTAGTTAAAGAAATAAATCAAGTACAAGATTTTATTTCTTTAATTCAACAAAAACAAAAACAGGTAAAATTTCTTCAAAAAGAAATACAATATAAAAGAACTGAAGAAAATTTACATTCAAAACAAATTCAAGAAAGGATAAAAAACATTCAAAAACAAATTGAAGAAAATCTTTGTTCTTCTATACTTCAAATGCTTTTTGGAATAGGAAAAGTAACATATGGTTTCAGCCACTATATGAAAAAGATTCTCCGAAAAACAAATTCCAACTGTAAAGTAAGATCTATTCAAATGAGTCCTGAACTCCCCGCGACACTGTAAAAAGGAGTAATATTCATCTACCATTCCAGACGGTGGTCACACAAGTGACTGAACCAAATATTCAAAAATTCTCTAGATAGGTCTCCAACATTTTCTCAAATGATGTCACTCAAATGACGGTAGCCTTCTCACTCAACATGGATGACAAGAAAGAGAATGTGTTTGAACAGACAAAAGAAGACAAGAAAAGAGATAAAATCTGAAGAACATAAAGAAAAAGGAAAATGGTTTTTCTAAATTAGTCAGTAAATAAGAGGAAAATTTAGAGAACATTGGTATCAAACTAAGGGAAACAATGGAAATGAATATTCCAATGTCTTACATATTTTGATATTTATGCTTCAAATACAATATCAAATATCCGTTTCACAAATCAATATGTTCAAAAGGAATGGGAAGTCAAATACATTTCTGATAGAAGAAAATAGTATCAACCCTGTCCTCAAATAAAAATAAAAGCTCAAGGTGATATAATAGCTCACCTTTCAAACAACATTCATTGGGTGCTAAGACACAAAAAATAACGACAAAAATTAAAACATATAAAAAAGGATTCACCAACAAAAATAATTTCACAAATCAATCTAGGAACACTTTCAACTCAACTAAATAGAATTGAAAGTAAATGTTCTACAAAAAATTATAACCGAAAAAGAAGAAAAGATGAAAAAACAAGAAACCTTTATCTCTTTTCAAACCAATAAAACCTGTCAAATTAGAGGGTGGCAAAAATAATGATGAATTAATAAGACTTAACTCAAAATTAGTAGGAATAGAAATTAAAGATCCCTCTTTTATTCAAACACAAGTAAATTTTATGGGACTTAAACAAACTGCTGTTGTTTCGTAAAACTTATTTCCAAGAAATCCTCCACCAAGAAGAACAAATAAACAAAAAGTTAAAAAACCCGGGGCATCAAAAAGATCAAAAAATTTCTATCAAAGACCCATTCCCTGTGATTCACAATTCGAAGAAAAACAACCAAAACAAAATAGTTACAATAGCAAATGACATCTATTCTTGAATATAGATGGGTCTTTTCCTGAGCATGAAATCTTCACAATGACTTAATAAATGCAACGGCAAAGAACTGCTATTTATATAGATCGATGATGATCGGGAATGTCAGTCTAATTAGGTTACAGCAGGTTTCAATGCAAATATATTAAAACTTTTGGTGGAAAACTACCCAAGTGAAAAGAAAGATTTGATATTATTCTCAAAGTACTAATGAAGAAGGAGCAAATTAAACATACATCAGCCATGTCAAACAAACACCCTCATAGTGATCCAAGCATTTCACGAGAAAGAACTCGCATATCCCACAAAATTTAAGATGTAGAACACTAAGCATCTTAAATGGTATTATGATGTACTCTAGCTACTCCTGATGAAGTAGCTGATGCTAGAGCTTCACCGGAAAGGAAAGATTCCTTTATGGTCTCTCCTAAGGCTTTCAATGACAGAGTTCAAGAAACTCCTTAGAGAAAAATTTGGGAGAACAACCATTCTCACTCTTACTATGTGTGGAGATCTCACAAGTGTAGTCAAACAGTGGCCTTAAACTCGTGCTCAACCTCAAACCAATATATCAAGCCAAAAAGACCTAAAAAGTTCTAAACATTTAGGTCTCCTTTAAACAGAACACAGCGCTTCAGAAAGTGCCACTCCAATTGTCACCCGTGAAACGAAACTCCGAAACTAACATTTTATACAGGCAACGATTCAAAGACAAAAACTTAATCCGAAAGTTAAACCCCCGGAGAATAGTCAAAACAAAAAACATCGTAAAGAAAGAAACAACAGGTGGAGGTCGAGGTTTTAAGTCGCGGCAATCAATTAAAATGAAAAACTTCAAAATTTATCTCCAACGAATTTAGTAATGATCCTTGAAGGTTCAATACAAAATACCACAAGGTCATATTTGTAAAAATGGTATTTGCATCAAAACTTCATTCTACTAGCAAAAAATATAAGCCATCAAATCAAGAAGTTAGAACCTTTTCCTTATAATAGTTATATCCTTCCAAACTGATAATAACGGATTAAAACTGGGAATACAATATCACAGGAAATCCTTTTGAATTTATAAAGCGTGAATCATATAAAGAAATAAATCAAGCATATGATTCCATTTCCCTTAATCCAACAAAAACAAACAGGTAAAATTTCTTCAAAAAAGAAAATACAATATAAAAAGAAATCAAGAAAATTTACATTCAAAATAAAATTCATGAAAGGATAAAAACATTCAAAACAAATTGAAGAAAATCTTTTGTTCTTCTATACCAAATGTTGAATAGAAAGCAACATATGGTTTCGCTCAATATATGAAAAAGATTTCTTCTTGAAAACAAATTCCAACTAAAGGGGGACTATTCAAATGAACCCAACTCCTTGAATATTGCAAAAAGGAAATTAATGATCTCTTTAAATAAAAACTAATTAGACCATGTCATTCACTACGGAGTCAGTGCAGCCTTTATGTCCAAAAGGCTCTAACTTGAAAGAGGGAACTCTGGCAGTTAGTGAATCAGATCTATAAACCATTAGAATAAATCTCTATACAATGGATTAGGTATCCATTAATAATAAAAAGGATTTAATTCAAAGGATTTATAATGCCACAATATTTTTCTATAAAATTCGATATGAAATCGGGTTTCCTCGGCAAATCCAGATAAACCCTGAAGATAGGTACAAAACTGCATTTACAGTACCATTTGGTCATTATGAATGGAATGTAATGCCGTTTGGCCTCAAAATGCCTCTTTCACTTCAAAACATGATGAATGAAAGATTCAATGATTACACTAGATTTTCTATTGTTTACATTGGGATGATGTTTCATATTTTTCAAACTCACTTGAAGAGTATTTCAAACATTTCTAAAAATTTTTCAAAAAAAAATTGTTGTAGAGATAATGGTTTAGTTATTTCTGGCAACAAAAATAACAAAATTGTTTAACAAATATTAGGTTTTTGGTGTTTGATATTAACTCAAGCCAAATAAACCAGCTAAAAAAAGAGTAATAGGGAGTTTGTTAACAAATTTCCCCGATGAAATCAAAAGAGATAAAAAACACAAAGCTAGAGGTAAAGCATGTTTAGGCAACTTAATCATAGCTTCTAGTTTACCAAACCTTTTAGATTTTGAGTCAAACCCTTATTTCAAAGGTTAAAGAAAAATCCTTCACCTTGGTCTCACAGGAACATACCCTTGTAGTCAAACAAGTCAAATTACGTGTTATGGAATCCCCTGTTGTTTGTGTATCCTTCACCCGTGGCCTTTCCCCTATCATAGAAACATGCCTCCAATAGATAGAGGCCATGGTGGAATCTTAAAAACAAGATTTTCAAAACAAAATTAATAAAGATTTCACTTCCGGTATTTGGAGGTCCACATACAATTGAATTATTCAACGGTTAAAAGGAGATTTAGCCATTGTTTTATGCATTCAAAATTTCAAAAGTGATGTTAACAAAAAAATTTCTTTTGGAAAGAGTTGATTGTAAAATCGCAAAAAGAAATATTACAAAAGATTTTTCTGAAACTTTTGCTTAAACAGATTTTTTCGCCAGATGGCAAGCAATTTTATCCGTTTGATTTGAAATTGAATTGACAAAAATTTATCAAAGGATCTTCAAACGCTTTACCCGATTTCCTTCACGGGTTTTCGCAGTGGAAATGATAAAAGTAAAGCCGCATCCCATCAAACCCACTTCAAAGGTGTGACGCCCCAAAACCCGGGGGTCCGTTGACTACCCGTCAACCCGCTAATACAAAGTGGAGGCCGGTTACCCGACGCCACTTTAGGAAAATCTGCGTAGTCCCTTTGTACGGGGAGCTCTACCCAAATACATAACTTGCATAACCTGTCCCAAACAATCCAATATATGCAATATATATCTTAACATGAGTAAAAATGCCTCTTGGGCTCATAAGTCAATACTCATCAAAACAATATCACAACTATATTCCAATTATCTCCCAATAATTCAATAGTTGATTTACACTTTTATACAAACATATATTAACATCTACAAGACTAATACATGTATGTCCAAAAAAACATCAAGCCACAAACCGGCTTCTTCAAAATGGATTGTCTTCGAGCGCCTCCATGTAAATTAAATAAAGGGGTCCCATCACTCGGTGAGCTAAAGCTCGCAGGAGAATCGCCCCAAGTGGGCTACCACCACCTAAGTGCAAAGGTAATGTCTAAATTAAATTACACTCAAGTAAATACATGATCCTACTTGAATGTCTACATGATTACCCCATGTCACGAGTCCTCACCGACTCACTCACACTTGCCTAAGCCATGTATGAGAAAATAATCATTTTCAAAACAAAACTTTTGTTCTTGAAAATATACTACCGAAATATTCGGTAAAATATGGGACTACCCTCCGAGGTAATCTTGGTTGGTGAGTCTGCAAGCCACATGGTCCTCATCCGAAATGATCTGGCTGGGCCCATCTCCCAACTCCAATTCCTCCTAATATCAATCCTTTGAAATTCTCAAACATATCCTGCTTATTAAAATACCTCACATGCACTCACACCTAATTTAGGCTACTCAAAGGCATATGAAAATGCGTTATGCCATTTTCAAAATCATTTACACAATATGTCAATATGCATATTTTCAATCAACTACAATTACACGCATGTAATTCAACACATCAAGCATCACCCGATTTAGCTCCATTGAGCAAATCATAAATCATCTCCAATGGCTTACAACACAATTTAATTTCCATGTAATCGTGTCAGCTCGTTAACACATTTTAGCATTAACCCATTAATTCCTTTGATCGACCAACTCTCCAAATTCTATTTCTACACACCAAGCCATTCAATCTACACAATTTCAATGCTAAAATACATGGGCCTCATGGCTATTTCATTATAAAACCCGGACTGCTTTTTATCAGCCCCCAAATCCCAAAGAAGGTCAGCCCACGGCAGCCCACATGTCCAACCTCTGTTTACTCCAACCGGTCTCTTCCATTTCCTATCTTATAACACCTGCTATAATGCATATTGAATAAATTATGATACTAAGCACTCCAACAATACCACACCCATTGTCACTACCGGTCCAAAAGTCCAAAATATTTCATGATCTCTGTCCATGTTTCGGGACCGATCAACAACCCATTCTCGCCATTTTCCATACAAATACATGATTTAAAGCCAAAATTTGAATTAAAAGACCTAAATGTACTTCTAATTTCAAGGGCCACATGGTGAGAAAAAATCACCAAGAAATTTAACAATTCGACCTATGTTTTGGGATCCGATCAAACGGCCTCATTTTACCAAACCAACCGGGAACATCAAAACCCTAAAATGGGAATAAACGCAAGTAGGGAGAAAATCCTACCTTCTTTGAGTTGTCAAAACTCATGAACCCGTGGTCCACGCTGCAAATTTCGCTCCGTAGAACGCTTCCTTCTTGCTCCGCCGAAATCCAACCCAACCGATCGCGGTCAACCGAGAGTAAGGAGGACCTTCTCACTCTAAAATTCATACTGGGCTCACCACTCTTTTTGCAATTCACGTTTTGGCCTTAGCTTAATGTAGGAGAAGGAGCACTATTTGCTTTTTCGTCTTTTAGTCACTTAAAGTCAAATTCTATAATACCCATTATGTCCCTCTTTCTCAGATTTGATATTCGGCACTATCTCGACCGTCTATTTTCATCATTTCTCTACTCATACCACTTATGGTACAGATACATGCTATATGTGGCCAGATCAAACTTACTTACTTCAGACTAAAAGTGATGCTCAAACGCGGCCGACTCCGACCTGTCTTTCAAAGAAATTGCGAAATTTTACGTGCTAACTAGATTTCAGAGGACGATCCACTCAGGCAATCCGCTTCGCCATCCGAGATCTAGAGAATTAATTACTGATTTAATTTAAATTACAATTTTGTAATCGAAATTACGATTTTACATTATTCCGTAAATTGAATTTCTAGTCTTACAAAAGGCCTCTTACGCTTATGACAACAAAAGGCCTCAAACTTCAAATTTCGATACTTCCAAATCGCTTCTCAAGTCTCGGGAAATCCTCAACCCTTCTTTCCATTCACCTACTCCAAAGTTTGCTTACCAAACAAAAGAACAAAAATTGTTGCTACAAATTTTAGAACCTGATCATATCGCTTCTAGTGAGATTTGAAATCTGCAGATTTTTTTTATGGAAACATTTCAGCTCCAATGAAATACCAAAACCCGTAGATCTCTACGAATTTATACTCGCATACTGAGTCTCAGATAAATTTCTCATATCATGAACCCCGAGGGTAATGATATTGCTTAATTAAATGCAAAATTTAAAAGTCTTAAATGAAAGATGGGGTCAAATATTTTACCCATAAAGATTTTCTCATACTTTAATCTCAAACTTTTTGATTTTTATGACTACAAAATGCTTGGTACCATATGTTTTGTGACGCCAAAACTCATTCCCGGTTTTAACCTGGAATGAAAAGTTCAAAAATCTTTCCAAATTGGTTTCAGATCGTGGTTTCTATGTGAGCTACTTCTAAACATTTTCTGCCCTGAAATCACCAAATGTTTTGATTTTTTCAAAGCAAATTGTGAAAGCTTTTTCCCTCCTGGAAATTGCTATTCTCAGAATGACCACTGGGCTTACACAGCTTAATCAGTTTGACCAAGTTTGACCAAGTTGACCAAGTTTGACTTTTTCTTATATATAATAGTTTTAAGTTAAATGAAGACAATTATTTCAGAAAGGCTCTCGCTTATGACAGTTCATAGACAAAGTGAACGTCATAATCCGAATTTACTTGATAGTGTTACGCCATTAGAAGTTCAACAGTAGCACTTTATCAGTGTCCAAGTTCTGTCTGGGATTTTACCCGAAAGTGACCCTAGACCCTATAAACATAGCTTTTAGATACCAAATGAAAACCCTAGCCTAAAACAACACTTGAGCTCCCAAAACCCTAAGAGAAAACTCTCCAAACCGAGAACACCTTTTGGGCCGAGTAGCCACCTGCGCGCCGTGAGAAATCAGACCAGACGAGGCACCACCGGCCGGAGTTACTGTACACACGCCGGACCACCAGGTGCGCCCACCACTGACGATGCCGGCCGAAATTTCACAAGAACCGGGCCACGGACGCGCCGGATCCGGCCTGGCCAACCCGAATGGCAACGCACCGGGATTTCACCTGCTCAGGATTTCAGCCATTTTCCGCCACCATGTGCCACCCGGCGCTCTTTCTCACCATTTGACCTTTCCTGAACTCATCTACGTGGTCCCTTTTGCAGATTTCGCATCGCTTGTGCCGTTGAAAACAAAATCTACCGTGCTTAGATCAGTTTTCCTACTACCACAAATAATCGCTGGACCAAGGTAATGATAACAATGAGTTCCTGGTCTCTTAATGATACGTATTTAAATTTTTAGTATCGCTTGGTTAGGTTTCCATTTTTAGGTTGTTTCTCGCATTACTATAGTTCGATCAAATAGAGTACCGATTAATAAATTTGCAAAATTGAAGTTGTATTAGTGAAATTGGATGTTTTAGAATTATCACCTGCTTCAATTTCGAGAAATTAATCGTGAAAAGCCTCAATTTTCGGGGTATCGCCTATAGGGCACAATCAAAATTTGGACCTAGGTTTTGAGCTAAATTGCTGATGGTTTCATAGTTCTAAAAATTATTCTAAGGCCTTCTGGTATTCCAATGTTGTTAGTTCGCTTATCGAGCCTAAATGCGTTTTATTTATATTGATAGTACTCACGGTTTGGACGAATTTCAAGAGTGTGAACAGATCGAGCCGCCTATAATACGAAATTATTATATGCTTTTAAATGATTTTGGGGTATCAGGTTGATATATCTATCAGGATTAAATACTTTACATAAATACTGCTTTTGATCGATGTTGGTTGCATTTCAAACATGATTTTCGCTTCATATAAAACAAGTTATTATCATGGAATTTTCCATTAACATTTTAATTATTTGCAAGTTTTATCGTGTTCGTGGATGAGTTGTGTTTGATATTTGGAGTACATGGATCGAGGTTGTAAACTATCTTGAAAACTATTGTTAAAAAAAAAAAGAAAAGGTGGATTTTAGGATTTTGTGGACTCGACTCTAATACGTATTGTTGGAAAGGTACATGAGGAAGTGAATCCAAGTATATATTACACACGATATTTGTGTTATAATGTGAGGTTTATTAGTTGCCACGTGGATGGCTCTGCCACCCGGAGGTTTATTAGAGGACACGTGGATGATTGTGTCTACTCTGAGGTTTGTTAGTGCCACTGTGATGCTGTGCTTACCCGAGGTTTGTTAGTGCCACGTGGATGGGCCACAAGCTTACCCGGAGGTTTATTAGACCACGTGATGGCCAGGTTTACTCGGAGGTTTATTAGGTGCCACGTGATGGCCGGGCTTGCCCGGAGGTTTGTTAGTGCCACGTGACGGTCGGCCCACTGAGGTTTGTTAGCTGCCAATGCTATGGCCTCTCGTCTGGAGGCCTGTTAGCCGCCACGCGATGGCCGTCTACTCGAGGCTCAGTTGCCACGGATGGCCGTAGTGAAACCACATTGTGTTCATTAGTTGTCACGGTGTCGTGTGAGGCCTGCGCCATCGACTGGCTTACGATGGGTATGTGGTACGGACGTTGTTGATTTTCTAAATATGGTATAACCATTTTTATACTCATGGTTATGGTATTTCATGGTTATTTTATTACTTGATGACTATACATGTTTTGTGCTTGGCTTTGTGTTGTGAACAAATTGTATTATGTTTTCCTTAACATTATGTCAAGTAATTTGTTGAGAATGATCTCGCATATGTCGGGACTCGTAAAGCCTGGTTTCAGGAAATGTTTTAAATCTGGAACTTTACAAAAGAGCCGAGCTAAGGTTTATGAGAAGAAATTTTAAATTTAAAAATGTTAATTTCCTTATAAACTATGCCACTCACGAGATTTATTATCTCACATTATTGTTTAAACTGTCTCAGTCCGCATACCAGAGGGCCTACCTCGCGCTGCATTCAACACCGCCTTTATCTAATGACAACTTAAATACTCTATCCCACCTATATGTCCTTGTTTTGTTGGATCTATTTAATCTCATTTGTAACCCTAAATTCGCAAATACTCTTAGAATGCTCTGACATTAGTATTAAACTCATTGAGTTCCTTTTATGTATGATGTGGTTGGGTGACCTACCTCGATAGGCCTGGGCTGCGGGATTTATCTACATATTCAGGTATTATAAGGTCACAGGTATTTACTTTCAGGGTGGTGGGGCCCCTTGCATTCCCTAGAGATTGTACAATGGGATTCCGACGAAGGGACCACCCAAAATTCTGGCAGATCCACAGTTTGTCCCGTCATATTCACTTTCTTTTGTTCTCAATTAAGAAACTGATTCTTTGTCAATTTTTGTTCCTACCACTATCCCAGTCATCTCTAAGTTTTTAGCTAGAATTCAAAATCAAACACACACGCTTCAAACTTCAAGCCCAACTTTGATGTCAGCTAAAAGATGGATTGGCCTTTGGGTGTTCTAAAATTGTGCTCTAACTTTGTCTGGGCTGCACCTATTCGTCCCAACTCGGGCTCTGCCTAATTTCAAAATCCTCATTTCCTTCAAATTCAAATTTTTATGTGGCATACCTCAAAAAAGTCCAAGAAGATGCAAATATAAACACTCTCCAAACTCACGACTGCACTCCGTACGACAAGATATTAAAGAAGCAAGCACCTTCCTCCAAAGAAACGGAGATACGTATATGGTTTCACCCTCTCGAGTAAAGAAAATGCCAATATCTTCAAAAGCCTTTCGCTCAGTGGAAAGGATCGGTTCAAAATTCCAAGAAGGCCTAGTGCTTTCCTGACAGATGGAATGAAGAATGGAAGCATTGAATGCAAAATGTGTGCTTACAAAGACCTAAGAAAACCTCTTCAATGAAGATGATGGAGAAGACAGAAGTATGTGGATATAACTTCTCGTTCCCACTTCCAAAAGCCAAAACATCCATTTGTCGTTGAAGCATAAAATTCTGCTCGACACAAAAAGGTGACTCTTAAAAAGTTAAAAGATGTGTGACTCTTCAAAAGCAAGAGTTGATCGGGCTCTTCAAAAGGTCGTCTACTATGCTGAATGCCAAAGTTTTTAAGTCCAAAAATTTCCTATATAAGGAGGGGTTGTCTCCTTAGTAAAGGAAGGACAAGTTTTAGTGTGAGAAAAAGAGTTAGAGAGAGAAGCTCTGAGAGCCCTTGTATCCAGCTCATCACTGTTAAAGCTTTCCTATCAAAAAGCTTTCAACTGAGTTTGTAAGTTTTTCAAAGTTCAATATATTTCGCTCAAATTTCACACTTTTTATTTTGATTCAAAAATTGCATACCAAGCTTGCATGTTTATTCAAATATCTTAAACTTCAAATAAGATATCAGCCGAAACCTCAAACTCCTAAACCCACTAAGTGGTGCTTAAACAGGAAACCCGTCGTTACAACGCCGCCGTACTTTTGAAGATTTCAAATTTCATCAAGCATTCCGTCAAAATTTTATTTACTGCCTAAATCATATATGTTCAAACAGCTGAAGCAACTGTGAGAGTGTATATCTATTTATGATATATAAATTTATATATAGATATCTATATATATATATATAAATATATATATATATATATCTATAGATAGATGAGTTCTATATATATAGATAGTGTATATATCTATATAGATATATAGATTTTATATATCTATATATATATATGATATGTATATATATAGATATGGTATAGATATCTATATATATAGATATATATTATTATTTATATATATATATATATATATATATATATATATATATATATATATATATAAATATGTGTATATAGTTATCTATATATAAATATATATATAGATATCTATATATATAGTCTATATATAGATATCTATATATATAAACTATGTATATATAGCCTATATATAAATTTATATAATATATATATAGTATAGATATCTATATAGATATATATCTTCCATATACACTTATATATATGGATTATATAGTAAATATCTATGTATATATTTATATAGATAGTAAATTTTACATGTATATATATATATCTATATATATAGATATCTATATATATATATATATATATATATTCTTTATATATATAGATATTCATATATCTATATAGATTTATATAGATATATAAATATATATATATATATATATATATATATCTATATATATCTATATATAGATATATATAAATCTATATATAGATTTATATATATATATGGAGTATATATATATATATATATATATATATATATATATATATATAGTTATCTATATATATATAGATGTATATAGATATAGCCTATATAGATATATACATATCTATATATATATATATATTTTTATATATAGGATATCTATATATCTATATAGATTTATATAGATATATAAATATATATCTATATATATATATATATATATATATATATATATATATATATATATATATATATATATATCACCCATATATATATAAATATATATAAATATCTTATATAGATATATATATCTATATACATCTATATATATAGATATATACATATTTATATATATGATAACTATATATATAATTACGTAATTTCTTACCTGCTGAATAAGTAAGTAAAATCGTAATTTTGATTACAAAATTATAATTACTATTAAAAATCCATAATTAATTTCCTGTATCTCAGATGACAAAACGGATCGTGACCGCTGACCGCTCGCAAATCTGGGGCTAGCACGTGAAATTTCCAATTTGTCGACGTTTCGAGCTCCAGACGCTGAAGACGCGCTTCGTGCCGTGAATCGTATTCTACGCGAATGAAGATATATATAAAGACGTATCAATGCACTACAAGCAAAGAGTAGAGAAATGATGAAATGGACTACGAGGTAGTTTTAATATAAAACTGGTAAAAAGGACATTATAAATAACAATTTTGGAATGTTAATGAGCTGTGATGCCAAATTAGAGAATAAGTATTTCATCTCTCCCATTTTAAACAAGCCAAATGTGACTTTCAAAACCAGTGGATGGTAGGCGTGGGAGGACCAAAATGGTGATTTCCTAGAGAGAGAGAGTCTCCGACTCTCTAGAAATACACGCGATCGGACCGTTGGATTTCCTGGCGGAGCAAGAGGAAAACGCCATCGGAGCAGCCACGCATGGACCCCGGGTTTGCGAAGCCTTGACAACCCAAGAGCAGAGGATATTCTCCCACGCGCTTATTCCCATTTTATGGTTTTACGATGTTTCCCGTTAGTTTGAGGCCGAGGTCGCTTGACGGTCCCAAAACACAGACCGAATCAAATTTTCTTCGATTTTCGATGGCCGTGGACTGCCCAAAAACTGAAGTGGCTGTTTGTGTGGAAATTGGCATAAAATGCATGCTTCGAGATGATAAAGGCCGAAGCCGTTAGATCGGCCCCAAACATGGGACCGAATTAATAAAATTTTTGGGAGAAGAGCGGTTGCCCGTGGTCGCTCCACCGATTGGTGTGAAATCATGTATTTGTGTGTTGATGTGTGTATTGATCGGATTGAGGCCTGGAATGGTCGTGAAACCCGTCTACCTAAGGAACCGGGCATTGAGATTTTCAGAATAGTAACCGAGGGTTTTACTATTCCCAAATAGTGTTCTAAGAACAAATATCGTGAAATTATGTGTTTTGCCAATACCCGAACTGAATGTTTGTGTTTTGAAACATTAGCCCAAGTGTAGTCACTTTCTCTCTCGTGTGTGTGGAAATGATAAAAATCATAACATGTTGTATGATTTAATTTCTATGTAAATATATTCATGTTATATATTTGTGCGTGTGATTATACTCGTAATGGAACCGTATACATAGTATCTCCATATGCACTGGGACAACTTAGGATTATGTGAGTGAGTGCATGAATTAAGTCTAGAGAGTAAAAGGTTCTGAGGGTAGTCTAAAATGTTAATCATCTGGAGGGTAGTCCAAACTAAATAATATATCAAACCGCCTGAGCTACCAAATGATATTTATTCATCTGAGGGTAGTCCATTGAACAAATAATATATCAACCTGAGCTACCCATGATATTTATTCATCTGAGGGTGTTCAGTACAAAATAGAACAAATAATATATATCAATCATCTGAGCTACCAATCATATATCATCTGAGGGTTGCCCACTAATAACACAATAATTCCCATGCGCGCAGCGAAATGCTGAAAAGAGCCTGGGTGAGACTCTGGATCCTGAGTTGAGTCATGTAGACATTCAAGCAGGATCATGCATTTGCTCGAACGGGCGTTTTAAATTGGAACATCGTGACCGCACTTAGGTGGTATAAGTCAATTTAGTGGCGATTCTCCCATCGAGCTTTAAATTTCACTCCCGTCGTGATCCCCTTTTTCGTAATGGAGCGTGCGTGAAGACTCCGCTCGTCCCGAGGCTGGATGCTAAGAAAGCCGCGTAGCTTAATGTAAGATTTTGCTACGTATTAGAATCTGAAGTATTTTAATATATGTCAGATAAGAGTAAAACATTCAACTCTCAAACTATCGATATAGCTCGATATATGTGTTTGAGCATGTACTGATGGGCCCATGGCCGTATTGATATATATATTGCATATATTGTTGATCGGGATGCGCTTATACAAGCTTCAGATTGGGCAGATTCACGCATGCTTATATCGCCCGATTTTCTAAAGCGCTGGCTGGTAACCCGACCTCCACTCTGTATTCCGTTGTGTCGACGTGGTCAACCACCCCTGCCTTTGGGGGCGTCACTGCACGAGCCAGTATACGAATACCTGTGGAGCTCCTGCTCGTATCCATCACCACTAGGTGGTATGGTGAAAGATGAAGTCATGAACCCATTGATAGAAAATTTGGGCCAGCCATAGTTGGATGAGAGCATCACCACTAGGTGTGGTTTGATTGATGGCATAGGTATGAGATTACCTAGAAATCACTGATAACATCAGACACGTGCATGCATGTGTCGTGTGTTTTTGTAAGATTGATTTTTCAGGTAAAGCGTGCTTCAGATGCTCGGGTCAGGCATAATACGAATTGTAGGTGTTATGATTTAATTCTTGAAGCGGGTGATATGCTCGGGTTGATAGCATAGGATGATGTGTGGAACATTCCTGGGTGTTTACAAAGTGTGTAAACTTGAACTAAGCGAGCTAACCAAAATAAATTCATAATTTATTTGGTTTAGTTATAAGAATGTATTTCAATGTTTCATAAATAGAAATCAAGAAAATTAAATGAAATAAATTCTTACTAAATTATTTGGAATGTTGAAAGTGAGAAGAAATTTTAGCAAAGAAAATAAATTTTTCAAATTTATTTGGTTATATGGAGGAGAAAATAATTTTCTAAGATTTTACAAGTGGTAAAATTGAAGAATGGAAGAAATAAATTTCCTTATAAATTTATTTGATGAAAATTTTTCGCATCGGAAAAGGAAAATAAATTTTATAAATTTATTTGAGCATAAGCTGAAAACATTTCAAGGTTTCATATGGTATAAATTTTAAGAAAATGGAGAAAATATATTTTTATAAATTTATTGAGTTCAAGACAATGAAAAAAAAATGATTTTGTGATTTTTTAGTCATTGAAATAATGAGAAAAAATTTTTAATTAAAGAGAAGAAAAAATTTATGGTGCATAATTCAAGGGCTACCGCCTATATCATTGTGAGAAAGAGTTTAGATGGCAAAGAAAGTTGATTTATATTGCAATAGGAAGGTTGGAAAAGTGGCTGGGGATTGTATTGCAGAATAAGTTACCGAAAGGTAATACAAAACTGCATTGCGAACAGACATCAGGACAGCAGGGTCGCCATCGAGTCACGATACAAAATTGTGACGTGACGTAGGTCAGTTATCAAGCTTGCGTTGGCGCGCATGTGGGCGTGACAAAGCCGCAGCGGCGCGCGGCGTAAAAGGTAGGTGCGCCGCCAGCGGGCGCAGTGGCGCTGAGCACAAAGTGCAGGCGCGAGCGCAGCAGGCGCCGCGCAGCGCAGGCGCCGGGTACGCGCGACGCGCTCGCGCTGCGTGCAGCGGCGTACGCGTATGGGCGTGCGCGGACGTTGGCGCGCGCGACGCGCAAAAGTAAGAGCGGCAGAGCGCCGGGGCGAGGCGCAGCGGCGGCAGAGGCCGCGCAGTGCACTGCGGGCGCTGCGGCTCACGGCCGGGCGTGCCGGCGCGCAGCTGGGCGCGGCCGGCCGGGTCACCGGGCTAGTTTGGTGCACAAAGGCACTTGGCCCGCCGACTCGCTTGGAACCGCTTGACTCCGCATCGCTCATGAGTCATTAAATGAACACCGCTCATTGTAAAATAAAATTTTTTCAAAAATTAAAAATAATATTTATTAAATTCAAATAAAATAAAATCAAATCAAATAAATTTTGATAAAATTTTCGAAAAATAAAATTTTCAAAAATAAATTTTTTGAAAATAAAATTTTGTTGAAAACAATATTTTAAACGCGAAATTGATTGCGTATACACCGAAGTTATGTGATTAGTGTCTCGGCCGGGTTATGCCTTAGAGATATTCGTGAATAGATTTGGGTCTGTCATTTGAAATGGTGATTATGCCGGGTAGTTGGGCGTGCACGAAATTATATGCATGGTGTGATGCGTATAGGAAAATGGGTGAACGCTAAGGTCAGAATTATGACCTTAGGATTCGTGTCGAAACGAACAAGAGCTCAGAATTTTATAGAATTGGAAACAAATGGTGGTTGGAATTTAGCACCACTTAGGAAATGAACGGTTAGTTCATGGTTAAGTCAAGTCTATTAGTAATCACGATTCATTACATCGACCGAATGAAAAATTAATTGATTGCCATGTTGATCAGGTAAATGGTCGATAGAGGACGAGGACTAGAGACGGCCCACAAATCGGGTCAGCACCATCATAATTGACCAAAATTGGCTATTTGACCTGGGTCAGCCTCTCGTAGAGGTCGGCAAGGCAAGAGGTCGCTATTGCACAGCTAGTATAGCAGTGGACATGGAGATCCCAGTAACTCTCCAGAGGCCAGACTTATCACCCGGGTATTCATACAGTAGATCCGATGGTGGTAGACCATTGGTTCATGCGAACGAAAGTGTTAGAGGCTATGGAGATTACCTCCGACACGACTGTGATTGTATCAGTCGCTCTAGCCAGAGAACGCAGGCCCAAATATGGTGGAAATGGGCAAGGACCTCTAGAGACCAGAGGGAAGCTGCTAGATACACCTCCCCAAGGATTAGCAGAATAGGGTATCGATATGCGTCATGCGAAGTTATGATCCTCAGGACCTCTACTCACAATGGACTCCAGGATTATGGATATGTCAGAGTTCGACATGTCATCCTCGATGGATCAAGTTGACGCTTACAAGGTTGTTATCGATTGTGAGCGCAGAGTTACCGCCACACACCAAAGATCTTACTGGGTGGTTGTATTTCAAAGCACTTATTTTGGCCCTGCATAAAGATATGAGTCCAAGTGTTGTGGACATGTTAGCTACGCAGCCTTACCTCAGAGGACTCCAGGTGAGACTGTACTTAGATCTACTCCTCGAGTGGTTTATGAAATGCCATATCATTTTTCCGTATTTAGCCACCTGACTACTCCACATGTGGACGAGACTCGCATCGAAGTTACACCCTCGTACTTTAACCATCTCTATGATTCCCATAGGATGGCAACTCTGGCTGAGTCAGAGGGAACCCAGTCCAAACTACAAGGGCTATCGGACAAGGGGGATATTAGGTTCCAGCACTTCACCATGGGGCGTCTGGGCTCTAGTTAAGAAGAGGGCAAGTTATCCACCCGAAGTGGCTATAGACAGTGGAACTGGTTATGATCCGCACCCTGCACTCATTACCAAGGATCGATGATTTATTTGATCACTGAGGAGGCGAAGCCTACTCCAAGATGACCTTCGCACCGTTGTCATCACCGAGTTAGGGAGACAGATATCTCCCTAAGACCGCTAGACGTCAGCACTTTGAGTTTACTGGGATGCCCTTTTGATTGACGTAATGCGCCCAGCTGATTCACGGACCCTCATGCATGGTGTCTCCAACCTTATCTAGATTCACTTGTGTAGTCTTCTGTATTACATTTTGGATCTACTCCCTAAATAAGGAGCATGAGTATCACTGAGGATTGTGTCATGCTTGTCGAGAGACCACCACCGTATACCAAGTCTCGTGAAGTCTCGAGTTTCTGGCTTCATTGAGGGAGAGGACATCGCATCAAGACTACGAGTGTCAAGCCGACCTAGAGAAGGTCGAGGCAAAGGATGCCAGAGAGATCGAATGTCAATCTTCGAGACACGTTTGGGATCGGGCTGGTATCGCGCATCTCGGCGATGGATCAGCCAACCATTCAGATCGTATCTCACTCACGTGAGACTCATGCGGTCGGGCCGCCGATAGTAGAGAGATTACCCACTTTAGTTACGCAGCCAGGCTAGAGAGACGCCCCAGTCTTCGGGAAGGCTCGCTCACACTAGTTCGCACTGGGATTAATGTGCAGCCTCTCAGCAGCTGCTAGACATGAGAGCACAATATTTCTCCACCTTAGTAAGGGTTATGAACCGCTTGCTCAGGTGTGCCATACAAGCACCCCCGCAGAGGCTAAAGCGTAGGGGCCGAGTGTCGTGATGCATTGCAGTTGCGCCAAATGGCTGCCAGGGATCTGTGGTGACCTATCGTTGTTGATGCCAAAGCCATTTATCGGACCATCGGGTTGTCAAGACTGAGACCTAAAGTTGCCGTCATACTGACGGCCAGTCAGATTTCCGCTTGTCTTTGAGAAGTTGGGTATGTTCTTCCCTGATGGTATGTCACTGGATAGGCCCGATTATGAGCCAGAGAATCCAGATTCCTACTACAGGAACCTGATCTCGTTGTCACAAAGATGACATCATTGGCGTCGCACACTCCGTAACATCCCGTGAGCTCGGGTGTGGGTGCACGTATGGTCATTCACCACTCTTGGTGAGTGCGGGTTGAGTTGTCTCAGACCACGCCTAAAATAAAGACTCCAGTTGAACTCGTGAAATGTGGGTAGATTCAAAGTGTGTTGCCGAGAAGTTATGTGGCCGAGCATGAAAACATGGTGACAAGGTTATCACGTAGATCGAGCTTGAGTGATAGGAGTCGGGGATGACTGAGGTTTGATACCTCTTTGAAATCGTATTGCGTTGTTGGAGCCGGTGCTGGGCTCATAAATGGATGTCATGCATGGCATGGATTGAGTTGACAAATTCATCGATTGTCGTAATCGTGGACTCGAGAGAGGCGAAGGCTACAACACCAAGCAAGTGGAGACCTTTCTCTCTCTACCACAAACCCATTCGGCCATCAGATCCATTTTTTTTCAAAATCACGTTTTGCTCCTTGAAGGCTTAGGTGGGAGAAGACAACCATGTTCACTAATCTGCCTCTCAGAGGACTTAAACTTCTAAAATGGACCGTTATGTCCTTCATTTCCCAGATTTGATTTCAGCACTAATTCTACTGGGTCCATTTTCACTCATTTCTTCTACTCATGTCACTCATGGTACATGAGTACATGTTATATGTGGCTTTCTGGCCACGCCGAACCATTTTACTAAGACTCCGAAACGCGATGCTCTAAAAATGCAGGCCGAATCCGACTGCCTCATTAAATTGCGAAATTTACTTGCTAACTAGATTTCACGAGACGATCTCCAACGCATAATCCGTTTCATTATCCGAGGTCTAGAGAATTCACTCATGACTTTTTAACCTTAATTATAATTTTATAATCAAAAATTACGATTTTGCCCTTATTCCAGAATGAATTTCTGGGTCTTACATTCTCCTCCTTAAAAGAATTTCATCTCGAAATTCATGACAATCATATCACTCACAACACGTAACCCTACACAACCCTTGCTTGGTGTGTAACCGCTAACCTCTCTAAGGTCACAATTACTGACAATCCAATGGACTGTCAACTCAATCCATGCCATGCATGACATCCATTTACTCGGGTTCGCACCTCAACACCCAATGCACTTCCTGGGTGTATCCAACCCCGAGTCATCCCCCCGACTTAACAATTAACTCGCCCACGTGATAACCTCGTTCCCGCTTCATCTCCAAAATTACAACTTCTGGCCTACACTCCCGAATCTCTTACATTTCCCGATTCAACTATGAGTCTTCATTAGACAGTCCCAGCACAACTCAACCCGCGCCACCTCAAGAGTGGTGTGAATGACCATACCGTGCACCCACACCCGACCTACCCGATGTTACCGCATACGAACGCAATGATGTCACATCGCGGACAAACTGTCCCGCCCACCGCGAGCGTAACTTAGATCTCTAATGCCATAATCCCACCTATCGTCGATCAACCCGCACCCCAGTAAGAACATCCATGTTGGCTTCTCTAGTGCTCAAACCTCTAAGCCCAAATCCAATGTTGTGTCGAGTATGACAACCCGGCCTAGGTCTCAATCACCGACAACCCGAAGCGGGTCATTAACTCATCCATGTCAACCTCGACATCAACAACCACGTCTACCACCCTGCGTTTACCACGCTCACAAGGCAACTCGATTCGTCTCGACTTTACCCACCCGCCCTCCGCCGATTGTGATTACTGAAGTGCCTCTCAGATAGCACCTCGAACTAAACTGGTTCCTCCGACCCATACTAAGGTGCGGAGAGAAATGGAATCAGATCACTCTCCCGTCTCTACGGCTAACCGGGGGGATCGCATTCCCAAAGTCTCGGGATCCCCTCATTTTGGGGCAATCCCGCCACCTGTGCTCAATCTCGGCCCTAGTCCTCAGAATCTCAGGTGAAGCGTGTCTTCTACCTCTTCCCCAGCCAGAGAAAGCTAATCCTCCTCGCCAACACCCGTACCCCGAGTGTTCCAAGTATCCTCAATCTCTCTCTATGGTCAGGGTCGTCCCAACCATGGAGTTCATGTCCCGTGAGGCTTAAGTCCACGATCCCGGCCTTGAAATGGATGGTCCGCCCCATTTCTAATCTCTTGTAATACCCACCAATCCCAAGAAACTATGTATTCCTGTCGATATCTGGCCTCCCAACTCATCACTACCTCAACCTTTCTGTGTCAACTGACACTCTTGCCACACCACGTGTCCTATAACGCTGGCCCTAACGCTCGCCTTAGGGATATCTCGTCTCCTAACCCTCAACCGATGGTAACCAAAGGCAAGGTCTATCTCGAGAGTAGACTCGCTCCACTCAACCGATCAAATAAATCATCAATTCCTGTAATGGGTACCCGATTCCTGTCAACCTGCGTTCAACCCGTCTATAGCTGGCCACGCCCAAGGGTCTTGGCCCTCTTCCTCGGCAATTAGAACCGGGTTACCATGGCAAAAAGCCCCGCCTAATAAACCTTGTCCACTCTAACTGACTCAGCCTCACACTGTCCTGGTACATCCAGGCAAGTCTCAGAGACGGTGAGCACCAGAGCGGACTCAGCACAAAGCCCACGACCCTTGTGTGAGAGGCATCTGTAGCCTATCTCGGAAAAACATCCACATACTCGCATTACACACTCAGGTGACCCAAGTCCGTCTCACCGCCCTTCTGTAAGGTCACAGCTAACCCGCCAACCGCCCCGACACTTGAAACTGAGACCTGCTCCCGCAAATGTCATGATTGTTCCCCGAATACCATACGATTACCGGGTTCCGCTGATAGGCGTGAATCCTCCTACGCTCACAATCGATAACGATCCCAGGCTGGTCCCAACTAATCCTCGGTGGATGGACTCGAACTCCTCGCTATATCCATAATCCTCGTGTCCATCACAGGAGTAGTGTCCCCGAGATCTCAACTCGCAACTAATGTGAGATAGTCCCTATTCTCGCCTCAATCTGGTGGAGTAACTTAATGAAAGAACTCATTTCCCATGGTCTGAGGTCTGCCAGCTTCCACCATATATAGTCCTACTCAGAAGTGAACCAATTTAACTGAATCCGGTCGCACAGGTAATCTCCATAACCTCAACACTTCCCACTCACAATCAATGACGGCCACCACCGACTTTCCAATGCTGAGGGATGATTCGCCCTAAAACTCTAGGGTTACTAGGATCTCCCGACCACCCGCTATGTTAGCCCTCGTGCAATAGTAGCCACGATTACACCCCACGCTCAAAGGCCCGCCGATCAACCTGCACCAGTCAATTATCTAAGTGGGTACCCCGATCAGCGCTCCCGTGGACGTCCCTTCTACGTCCCGTCCCTTACTAGCCATTTATACAATTAACATGGCAACAGAATCATAGTTTTCTCTATTTCGCCTAGCTGGTAATGCAGATAAGTCACATTAATGGGATCAATAAATCATGAACTGAACGTCGAGCTCTGAAGGAAAGCTAAATTTCCAACCAATTAATTCATTTATTTCCAATAAGGTTCTAAACTTTCTCGCTCACTTCAAAAGATTCAAATCCCTAAGGTCATCGATCCTAACCTTAGCATTTACCCTTTTTCCTATACGCATTTCACCATGCATAATTTTCTACGAATATCGCAAGCAATCACGATTTCAATTGGTCATAAACCCACACAAGATTCCCAAGGCATAAACTACGCCCCGAGACACTAATCATACACATAACCCGCTATATTCGTAATTAGTTTTTTTGCATTTAAATATTGTTCAACAGTGCCTTATTTTCAAAAATTTTATTTTTAGTACTTTACTTTTCCAAAATTTTATCAAATTTTGTTGGGATTTATTGATTTTTAAATATTTTTAAATTTTCAATTTCTGAGATGAACAGCATTCATGAACCTGCTCATTTAATGTCCAAAATTTTGACTCGTGAGGCTGGTTCAGTCAACGCCAAAAAATAACAGCATCATTTAGGCGCCGCAAAGCGTTTAGCGCGCAGTCGCGCGCGTCAGCTACAGTTGCACACTTTCGCGCGCTCAGTTGCTGGCCGCGCCGCGCCGCCAGACGCCAAGGCGGTATACTCGCTGGCGTCGGCGCTTTATACGCTTGCGTTGCGCGTCGCCGCTCGAAGTTCGCCAGACGCCGGGCTTAACCAGACGCCTGGGGCCAGCCGCTGGGCTGGGGCCATAAGGCCATCGTCATGGGCTTCAGCCATTCACACCCGCAGTGTTCTAAGACGCGCGCACTGGTCGCGCCAAAGATCAGAGCCAAGGACACAATGGGTTCGTCCCGTGACACAAGCCGCCCTAAACTCGTATTGCAATACGCTTTCCTACAACACAAACCTACAATACAATTTCTATTGCAACACACCGATTTTTCCCGCAACACAACATACTGTATTGCAATATAGAAACCTCAAACCAAATTACAATACAATTTGTATTGCAATATAAAAACTCAAATCAGCCTATATTATAATAATTTGTATTGGTAACATAAAACCCTAACCACCAGCCTTCAAGCTCTCCTTTCATGTACCAATGCACTATAAAAATTTATTTCTCATACACAAACAATAAGAAATTTCATCAAAATTTTCTGCTCAAATTTTTTTTTTCATTATAAATATTTTTTTGATTATTTATTTCTAAATTGGAAAATCTCAAAAAATCACCCTAAATCAATTTTTTTTTTTTTTGAACACTCAAATAAATTCATAAAATTTATTTTTCCATTTTCTTAAATTTTATACCATATAAAACCTTAGAAATTTATTTTCTCATTTCATAACAAAATAAATTCTATGAAAATTTATTTTCTTTTTCCAATTCACTCAAAATTTTTTCTCCACTCAAATAAATTTATAAAATTTATTTTTCCATTTTCAATTTTTTTACTACTTGTAAAATCATAGAAATTATTTTCTTTCAATTCTCATCAAATAAATTTAGTAAAATTTATTTTTCGCTTTAAAAATTTTTTTCATCTTTCCAACACTCCAAATAAATTTAGTAAAATTTATTTTATTTAACTTTCAGTTTTACATCAGAAACTTTAAAATTAGTCTTTCACTTCAAAACCAAAATGTCTAAGAAATTTATTTTCATTTATTCTCTTTGTTCTAGTTTCAGGCCACAAGACACTCCAAATATTTTTCTAAGATATTCCTGATCCATCTATGTGCTAATCACTAAGCATACACAACTAAACACAAAACATGGCACACATACCATTCATCAAACATCCACATGTTCACACACATTCACCTAATCACACAAAACATATACACACGTGCACGTAGGTCCTAGTTTTGTCCTGCAGATTTTCCTTAGTAATCCCATACCTAAACTCAACATCAAACCACACCCATGGCATTTTTCAACCATGGCCTAAGCCCAAATTTTCTATCCATAGATTTCCATATACCTATACTGAAGTGGATCCACCCGATTAACTCTCATGAACCCGAGGATCCTCCCACCCAACTGATATAGAAACTTTTCCTTAAAACCATAAATTTAAAACTGAGCTAACCCTTTACAATTCTTCATACTTTAAAAATAATGAAGCTAAGTGCTAAAAAAATTTCTTTCTTTTCTTTTCCAACACTTAGATTTTTTTCAAGAAGTGTCTGCCAGAAGTTTCCTGCTTTTCTGACTTTCCTAAATTTACAAACCCGATGAAAACATTTAAAAAAACACTTCTAAACTTCCAATTCATCAACTTCCATATTAGGACTCCTCGCCCACAACCCAATCAAACACAATATACATATATATACATTTATTTCTTTCAAACTATCAAAAGAGATTAAACCTTCTTCAATTCCATATATAATTTACTTCTAAAAACATGGCTAAAATATTCATATACAATATGCAAATTATTTTCACTGCAACACATCACTCTCGATAGCTCCACCATCAGATAGAGGGTAGCTCACCGATGCACCTGCCTCAGTCCCGAAATATTTGTTGAAACATATGGAAAAAGAGCGAAGCAACGAAGCCTGAGGTGCATTTTACTTATATAACATTTTCGCACATATCAAATAATACATACTTATACAATTAAAATCCATTTATACATTAAAACATTTATGCCTTAAACTTTCTTTCCATACATTTTATACCATTAAAATCAGTTTATGTTAAACATTTATACCTTAAACTTTCTTTCAATAAATACTTATGCATTTAAAATCCATTTATGCTTTAAGAATTTGTTTTAACTTTCTTTCCATAAATACTTATGCATTTAAATCCATTTATGCTTTAAGAATTTATGCCTTAAACTTTCTTTCCATAAATACTTGCATTTAAATCCATTTATGCTTTAAGCATTTATGCTTTAAACTCCTTTTTCTTATTTCTTTCTTTCATTCTTTTCTCGATGGAACCTGGAATAAAACACACCGAACAGCTTCGAACCGACGGTGAGGGACAATACATTCCAAATATAACTACTAATACAAGGCAGAAACTCACGCTTGCATAAAGGTTCCAAATATTATAGTAATTTTTATCACGTGTAAGGATATTACCTAGACACCTATTTCCCTCCTCGCTTAGTAACCTATAACTTTACCCTCTTAATCCTTACACGCTTAAAGTATCAGCCGATATCGCAATACCATAGGGGGTTTAGGGTAACCATCAGAAACATTTCTTCAAAATACATTTGAAATACATTTAAACTTTACTTTATCAGTTAAAACACATATGCATACTTTAAACATTTTTAAACTTTACCTTAACATATGCATACATATTTAATACACATATAAATATATGCATTGATGCAAGATAAAACAATGCAATATGTCATTTCCATATGCCTTAACATTTACATAAAATCTCATACAAACTCCTCCAACATTAAACCATTCACTTTTAAAAACTAAATTTCAAATATCATTTTTACTCATGCCACCGCTCAATCCCGCTTGCTTCCCCGTTGAGTCTCTGCTCCCGTCCGATCATCCTTTTTCACCCTTTCCAAGAAAAATCACAACTATACATTAATCATAACTTCCATTTTAATCCACCATACACATTCATTTAAAGCCAAATGAACAAATTACCTTTTTAAGCACTAAAACTCGTCCATTTTGGCCAACCTTTTCCCAAATCCATACCCTATAGACTTTATGACTAAAATTATTCAAACGGTCTCAAAATTTATATGTGTCCTCCAGATCAGTTCTTACTATATCAAATAACATCCCTTTTAAATTTTCAATTTAAAAATTCCATCTCTAAAGCCCTCAACCATATAACACAATCTGCACAACAAATAACCTTGTAGTTTGGCAGAACAAATCTGTACATAGCTCCACTTTGAACCATTTTCTCAAACTTTAAGTTTATTAATTTGCATGAATTCCTTTAGATAAATTTTTCTCTCTAGAAGTCTATTTTACCCATAATTTTGAATCACTCAATCTGACCTGAAATGAGCGCAGTGGCCAAAATACTAAAACTGGTCAAAACAGAAAACAGGACATTTCCTGTACTCTTCGAGACTCATGCCCAAAAATTCTGTCAAATTTGCCTTCCATTTTTTTTTCTTTCACTCTAAACACTTCAAATCTCCATGCATTATACCCATTTCAACATATCACACAAAAGTCTACATCAAACCCCAACCATTCATTCACTTGATTTGTCAAAACCCTAATCTAATCCATGGCTTTCTCAATTTATCTCAAACATCATCGTCTAACCCTAAATGCCACTAATTTAATAATCCATACAAGAAAATCGTAACACAGTGCATGAAACATAAAGCAGGTCCAACCTTCCCACCATGGAAAACTGCTCGTTTCTCGTGGTTTCCTTGTCTTCTCTTCCTTTGATTCACTTGGAGCTCACTTGAAGCTTGGAAAGAGAATAAAAATTCAAATCCCACCACTTTGCCCTACCCTTTCCTCCTTTCCTCTTCCCTTTCTTTTCTATCTTTCTCCTTTTCTCTCCTTCTCACACGTGATCTCCTTTCAGCATGACTTAAACCCTACCAGACTTTAAAAATATTCCCTTCCAGTACCCTTTAAACAACAATTCCATTGGTTAGTTTAAAGTGGTTTACACTTTTATCCAAGCTTCTCATTGTCCATTCTCATGAGACTAAGTCATTTACCCATGATTTAACTCCTCATAACTTAGCCATTAAGAAAGGTTTTATTCTCATAATAAAATATCTCCTTATAGCAAACTATCTCGCCACCTTTATACGCTTTTATACCGATTAAATGTCAAAATATTCTATGGTCGTGTAAACTTCCAAATTAACCATGAATTATTCAAACTGTCCTTCACAAAGGAATTCCGTGCTCAAATCACCGAAATCAGATTTAAAATCATTGAAACTGGAAATTCGGACAATAGCGTATTATTATCCAATTACGTCGACGCCTCGAAACTATCCAAACGGACCCCCGCTTTCACCCGTTTCCAGCTTAGACTCTATGATTGATTCCGACATTTTCGTATTTTGCTTCACTTCAAAAGCCTCAAAGCACGTACTCCAATTTTTAATAGTCCGAAATCACTATTCACTTAAATCTCCAAGCTTATTTCAAATATCAGTTCAAAGTCATAAGAACCTAAATTTTCTTAAAAATCCTTGCAACCCTCCATCCCATAAAATAAGAAAAAAAAATCACTATTCATTAAGGCAATCTTGCCATAATTTTCAAAAATTCTCACTTCGCGCCCAAATGATGTCCGCAGCTTCTAAATTCTAATCCACTCGCCGTATCATTAGACCTCACCCAGTCTAATAACTACTATTATAACATTCAATAAGGTCGGGTTTTACATATTTTTCATCAAATCATCCATGTGAGCTGGTTGTTTTAGTCCTCGAGCCTTTATTTCCGTATATCTGCTCGATGACAAGCCGTGACACTCCAAATCCGAAGTCCGTTGACCACCGTCAACTCGACATGAGGCGCCGCAGTTACCCGACGCCATTTCCTTAGAAAATGCAGCTCAGCCCGTGAGCTCGTACCCAAAACAAGATTCCTCGCATATACTGCCCCAACCGTCCAATATATGCAATATATATCTGAATATATAACTGCTCATAATAAAGATTAGAGAAGATCAACGAGATCTACAGTTTCAAGAGTTAATAAACTATTTATACAATACATATATTAAACTTAAGGAGTTCTAATACACAAACATCAACAGCCATATCTCTACTTTCTAGTGCTCACCCTAGGCCGAGCCGCCTCCTCGCACGCCCATGTACCAGAAAAGAGGATCCCATCGTCTGCGGTGAGCTAAAGCTCATAGAGAATCGCCCAAGTGGGCTACCCACCACCTATGCAGTAATGTTCCACTTAAACAAACATTCAAGCAAATGCATGATCCTACTTGAATGTCTACGTGACTAACTCGTGATCCCGAGTCCTCACCGACTCTCACACTCGCCAAGCCTCGTATGGAACAGTTACGATGAGGCTGGCCAAACCCTCCCGATGTATATATATATATATATATCAATCGGGCCCGACGATTGATCTATATATTTGTTCGGACTACCCTTCATGAATATATATCAACTCGGGCCGCTCCGATTTGATATTTATTTGTTTGTGGACTACCCTCCGGGCGAATAAATAACCGGGCCGTCCACGCTTGATATATTATTTAGTTTGACTAATTCCTCCGATAATTTACATTTTAGACTACCCTCCAACCTTGTTTCTCTAGACTCATCTCACGACTCATTCCTATATTCCTAGGATGTTCCAAAGGCATGCGGAATGCATGTATGCGTCCACTCCGTTTAAATCACATGCAAATATATATACATGAATATATTTACATAAAACTTTAAATCACACATCAAAATTAGCTCACTTAGGCTAATGATCATACACGAGTAATTTAATTTAAATCACTCGGCCAACACGTACTTTCATAAAAATATATATTTTTAGAACACTATGCCGAGAATAGTGTTCCTGCTAATATTCCGAAAATCACAGAAACACCTGGCTCACTTAGCTAACCCGCAATCCACGGCCATTCCCGGCCCAAAGCATATCAAGCAAGCATTTATTGCACAAATTAACACCCATCACAACCAAACAGCCCCTAACATCCATGGAGCGGTCACGGCCACAAGAGAAAATCCCAAATAAATTCCTACACCCGTCCCATGTTTTAGGGTCGATCAAGCGGTCCCTCACGGCCTCAAACTAACCGAAACAGCGAAAAACCCTTAAAAATGGGAATAAAACACAAGTAGGGAGAAAATCCTACCTCTTGAGTTGTCAAAACTCGCAAACTCGGTCCACGCTGTGAGCTCTGCCTCCGCGCAGAACGTTCTCCCTCTTGCACCGAAAGTCACTGCTGGATCTCTCTAGCAAACCCGTATATAGTTTTCTAAGCTTCTCTAAAAATGAATTCGCTACCGGACCTCCCCTGCCTTCCAAATCACGTTTTTCTCTTGTTAATTGAAGAAGAAGGCCATTTCAGCCTTTTTTGTCTTCTAGTTCACTTAATCCCATTTAATTGATTAATTTTCTTTCTTTACCAGCTGACATTCTAAGACTACCTCCTCGCCATCCATTTTCATAATTTCTCTACTCATACCACTTATGGTACATGAGTACATGCTATATGTGCCTTTCTGCCGCATCGGTAATCGATTTACTAAGACCGAAACGCGATGCTCGAAAACGCGGCCGACCCGACCTCAAGAAATTGCAATTTTACGTGCTAACTAGATTTCATGAGACGATTCCAACTAATCCAAGCCATTATCCGAGATCTAGGGAATTAATTACGACTTTTTAATCAGATTTGTATTTTGTAATCAAAATTACGATTTTGTTCTTTTATTCCGTAAATTGAAATTTCTGCCCATATTCTAACCCAACCAAAACTAAACATAGAGATTAATTAGGGCTTTCCAAATCCTAATTCAAATACTTGTAAGTTAGGTTAACTTCATATATCCATGTACCATAAAACCAAGAATCCATACAAAGCCTTACTTTACTTTATGGAAAATAGTGGTATTACCAACTCCAATTCTTCAAGTAATCTAGGTTAGGATAGATTCCCACCAAACCCAGAAATGGAACAAAACTAAAATCCATACAAACCCAAAGCAAATTCAAACAAACCATAGCAAATCCAAACTAGTATCCAAACCTTTCGCTTCCTCTCTCTTCTTTCTCTTCTTCTTTCTTCTTTTCCCTCTCACAGAACCCCAAATGTTCAAAATGAGAGACCAATTTGGTCTATCTCTGCTTCGGAGTTAAGGCCATGTTTGGCCACAAAAATGCATTCTTTTGACTTAAGTTTCATTTTATTGAACTTTGGTCCTTCAAATCCTTTCTATTTGCTCCAAGTTATAAGTATTTCTATAATAAATTTCACATCTTTTTATTTTATGACTTTGTGTCCTGCTTTGACAAATTACAAATTTACTCCTTACTTATTTCCGGTTTCTCATTTCACATTTTGTATTTAATTTAATAAAAACAATTATACCTACAAAATACCCTAAACATGCCGAAACCACTAGGTATATTTCTGTGGTGTTATGAAGTAGAATAAATTCTATTCTTAAAAAACAAGGACAATGTAAAGATCGGTTTTCCTCCATAGGTCGTAATTCATCTATTCATCAGTTTTTTACTTAAAAAATCGCAGGATTGTGCTGATGTCATTTTCCGAAATATAAAAAAAAAAACACTAATCAAAAAATATACCAATAAGTAGGTTTGGTATATTGCAAATAACATTCTAGTTTCCATTATAAATACTTACGCTGAGCAAAGACATTTATAACAAACCAATATTTTGAACATGATACCTAAAAGTGTCCCACCAAGTCGCCTCAGGTCTTAAACTCAAATAGTAACCCATGACAAGAGGAGTTTCTATGTTAATATTAACAAGGAAAGTCCCTAGGTAAGTCAGTCGCAAATCCACCTCCTCCGAAAAACTCTTTACCTGTTCTTTATCGCCTTGTAATGGCACTTTCCTGCATATGTACCAACAAGTCACTATCCATGGAAAATCGACCTTAAAATTTATCAAATAACACATATACCCTCAATCAAAAACTTTGTTTCCAATAAACTTTAGACTTTCAATAACACTACTGGTAGTCTCGTAGAAATGATTAATGTTACTAGAATTAAAATGTAATAAATCCATTAATTTAATTTCAGTTCTATCTTTAATATTCAAAGTGCATCAATGTTAGGTCATAAAACTCTATTAAAAATTGAAATTATGTTAGATATAATCCAATAAAATCCTAAGCCATGTTTATCCATTGTAAGTATCACATAACCATTTTATTATCGACCCTTAATGGAGCTCGTAGGTTTCAAATTAATTAAATTAATTTTAATATCTACTCATTCAATATTTTACATTAACTTATTAGGTTTTTATATGATAATAATTTAAGACCCGAGAAATTCCAAATTCTGGAATAAGGGCAAAATCAGAATTATATATATATATATAGTTACTATATATATAAATATGTATATATCTATATATATAGATGTATATATAGTATCTATATAGATATTTATATATAGATTTATATAGTATTGAAAGATATATATATATATATATATATATATATATATATATATATAGTGTAAGACCCAGAGAAATTCCACTTACGGAAAAGGGCAAAATCGTAATTTTAATTACATAAAATTGTAATTACGATTAAAAATCCATAACTAATTTCAGACCCTGATTTACCTAAACGGATCGCGACCGCTTAATCGCCTCACGTAAACCCAGTTAGTAATGCGTACCTCACCTTCTGAGATGCCGATTCGCAAATTTTCTTCGAGGCATCGCTTTCGTGTCAGAATCGTTTTCGGCGCGACTAAAGCCACATATAACATGTACTCATGTACCACAAGTGGTACGCAGCAGGTAAATTCGCCGAAACCCGACGGCCGAGATAAGGCCGAAAAATCAACCGAGAAAAAGGGACATGAAGGTCATTTTTGAATGTTATGACTAGAAGACAAATTAGTAAATAGTCTTCATCTCCTACATTCGGGGCCAAGACTAAAAACGTGAGGAACAAAAATGAAGTTCCAGTAGCCAAATTCTTATAGTTGTATATAGAGGGCTTCTCTCTAGGTTATCACGCGATCGGACCGTTGGCCGGCTTCGGGACAAAAAGGGGAAACGTTCTACGCGGAGCAGGCTACGCGTGGACCCCGGATTTGAGAGTTTTTGACAACTCCAAGAGGTAGGATTTTCTCACGGCGCGAAGCGCTTTTATTCCCATTTTTAAGTATTTTTGACAAGTCAGCGGGTTTGACAATGCTGGAGTTGCTTGATCGGTCCCAAAACTTGGGACCGAGTTGTTAGAATTTTTTTTGGGATTTTTGAGAGGCCGTGACTGTCCAGAAAATTTGTGGACTGTCGGGGCCTTTAATTTTGGAAATTTTTAAGATTTAAATCATGTGCTTGATGCGAATAAATGTCGGCCTGGCGTTGATCGGTCCCGTTAAGCACCAATTGTTAGCTCCTGGGTATTCTCACCTCGTGACTGTCCAGAGTCAAAAGCTGCTTAGGGAGATTTGGTATTAAAATGCTTGCTTGGTATGCTTGGGCCTAGTCACTGGTCACGGGTTCACTAAGGAACTGATTTAGGATTTTTCAGAATAGTAACCTAGGTTTCAATTATTCCTAAACCGTGTTCTAAAATGTATTTTTGTGAAAATATGCGGTTGGTCGTGCAATTTAAATTAAATTGTTTTGTTTGATCAATAGCCTGCCAGCTAATTTTGATGGATGAAATATAATGTGGCACATGATTCGTAATTTTAATTATGCGAGTATATCTCATGTTTATATATTTGCATGTGATTAGACTGTATTGGAACTGGCATACATGCATTCCATATGCACTGGATCACCCTAGGATTATAGGAGGAGTGGCTGGGAGGTAAGTCTATGTCAATGGTTCCGAGGGTAGTTTAAAAATATAAATAATACCCAGGGTAGTCCAAACTAAATAATATATCAACCGTCTGAGCGCCCAGCTTGATATTTATTCATCTGAGGGTAGTCCACAACTAAATAATATATCAACCGTCTGAGCTCCGCAAGCAAATGATATTTGCCTATCAGGTAGTCCATTAAACAATTTATATATCAATCGCCTGTTTTTCCAATTATATATATACACGGAGGGTCCACTATTAAAACTAATATTCTCATACGAGGCTTAGGCGAGTGGTGAGAGTCGGTGAGGACCCTGGATTTGAGTTGGGTCATGTAGACATCCGGCAGGATTCATGCATTGCTTGAATGTATGTTTAATTTGGGAACATTGCACCTGCACTTAGCGGTGAGTGTTCCACTTAGTGCCATTCTCCTACCAGCTTTAGTCGCCCCGTCGTGGGATCCCCCTTTCACACGTGCACAGGAGCGTACAGGAGAAGACTCATCCTAGACCATGGATTGTGGTGCTTAAAGCCGATTGTGGCTTGGGTCAGACGATGCATGTATTAGAATTTCTAATCTTTAATATATGTATTGTTTAAGAAAATATTAACTCTCAAACCATTGGATATAGTTTGATAAACAAAGACGGCTGATGGGCCCATGGCCGTATTGGATATATTGTTGATTGGGACAGGTTTATACAGTTAGATTTCGTAGAAGCTTCCCGCATTAAAGGAGACTCGCCCTCGATTTTCTAAAGTACGCCGGGTAACCGACCTCCACTTGTATTCCGCGTCGACGGTAGTCAACTAATCCCGCCGTCACAAATTGCATCGTAGCTTCTAGGCATACGAATACCAGTGGAGCTCCTGCTTGGGTATCCATCACCATCAGGTGGTTTGATGTGGAACTTAGGTAGGTGGAAACCCATACTTATGATTTGGAGCCAGCCATGGTTGAAGAAGAACATCACCACTAGGTGTGGTTCGATGTTTCGCTTAGGTATGAGATTACCAGAGTGCGGCACCAATAAACCAGGACACTAAGATGTAAAATGGTGGTGTATTCAACTGTCATGGTGAATGGTGTAAGCCATACAGCCGTGTGGTTGTGAAATGATGTGTGCTTGGTGATTAGCACATGAATGTAGAAATGTTTGATGGAAAAGTGTACAAAATTAAAAAATGAAGGAAAATAAATTTTTAATAAATCTTATTTGATAGACTAAGAAAATAAATTTTTAAGAATTTATTTGATGTATTATAAAAAAATGATTTTTAGAGATTTTAGTGATTTTTCCATTGTCAAATAATTGGGAAAAATCACTACTTATAATGGAAAAACAGAATGTGAATTTTGATGGGCTACCGCCATCAGGATCAGTACAGGTTGGCTACTGGGCAAAGGCCATAACAAAAGTAGCGTAAGCAAGCGCAGATTAACGCGATACGTGGGCGTGGCTGGTGCGCAGGCGGCGCGCAAAAAGCGACGAGCGCAGAGTGTGGCGCGCGTTCGTAGGCGCAGGAGTTAAGTACGCGCTGGGCGCACGGTATGCAAGGCCAGCGCAGACGAGCGGCGTAGTAATCGGCGTGACGGCGCCGCGTATTGGCGGCTGGGCGCGCGCAGGCGGCGTGGAGCGGCGTGGCGCGCAGTGGCGCGGCGCGCGGCAGTGTGCACGCGGCGCGGGCAGCGCACGCACGCCTACCGGGCGTATTCGAGAGCCAGGCGCTGCCAGTCAGCCAGCCGGGCCAGCTCGGGGGCTTCTCAGGCACTCGACCGGTTTTTCGCCTCGGCTCAACCCTGCAGTTTCCGAGTCACCAAATGAACACTCACCACTGTAAAATACCGATCGCGATGGTAACTCTGTTCAGCTGCCTGTAATCTATACATAACCGCAAACTCCCATCTTTCTTTTTCAATGGTAATCCGGAGCCCCCATGTGGGATATGCCCTGGCCTTAATGAATCCCTTTACTTAACAATTTTCTAATCGGGGCCTTAAGCCCTTAACTCGCAGGAGCCATCCACAAGGAGGAATGGAAATGGGCCTACCCCCGGATCAAATCAATGGTGAACCCACTCTTTTCCTGGAGGTAAACTGAAATATCAACTGAAATACATCCGGGAATTTCTAACAACCTGAATCTCATCCACTAGAATCTCCCTCTTTACTTCACCATGCTAGATAACCCGACAACCCCACGCAAAGATTCTCTCGTTACCACATGGCAAATAGGGACTGATACTTCCAGTGAAGGCCCTCCTCATCTGAACTAACCCACTTCCCCGGCTTATCTAGCTACTCTTTTTTATACACCCAATGTGTGTCTCTATGGCGAGACAGCCAATCCACGAGAACCACATCGGGTCCCCATATCTAAAAGCCAAGATCCGGCTGGGAAATCCCTGTCCCTCAATCTAATCTACTATCTCTTACTACTCTATCTGAGAATAATGGATCTCCAACTGGAAGGGAAACTCTCATACGAATCTCTCCAATGGTTGGGTCTCTATCCGAAGCGACATCTAAGAAATGTGCTTCGATGCAAAATGAATGCGTATTCCCGGGTCCACTAATGTATATGCATCATGATCAAGGATAGAAATAATACCAAATAATCATTACCTGAGCCGCATCCGCATCTTGCCGAGTCACAAAGATATACTTCGCCCAGTGCCAGGCCTCGCTCCATCCCCGCACCGCCTACCTCTACCACGACCACCTCCGCTCATGACGTGTTGGCCCCCACTGGGAAACCCTCCCGTCGACCCGTGGTTAATCTCCTGTGACCGGGCAGCTAGACTCAAGCACGATGTTTCCGCACCAATCAGCCGAGGGCACTCCTTAATGAAATGGCCTTCTTGGCCACAGTGGAAACACCCTATACTGAATCTCCTACATTCTCCATGGTGTCGTTTCTGACACATATGACAGACGGGAGGAATACTCTGGGTGCCACTGCTAGCAACCGGGGCCCCACCGATTCCTCACAGATAGCTCCTCGACCGCACCTCACTTATAACCTCTCGCTTTTGCTTTTCTTCTACTATACCGTCCCGAGCTTTGGTCGACGTGCCTGGTGCACTCCTCTTACCTTACTTTCCCGCTACTCGATACATAGCCGTGCATTTGTCACCCCTCAGCGCCTCTACTAAGTCCCTTAAATCTACACAGTGAACCACTACTAAATGCCCCCGATCCTGTTAGTCCCGATAAAAACCTTTACACTTCGTGACTTCATCCGCTTGAACATAGGGAACCAATCTCACTAATTCCGAGAACTTTTCTCATATTCCACTACATGTCTCTTTTGTTCTAATTTACGTAACTCCTCAATTTTTGAATCCCAGCTTTAATTAGCGAGAAAGAATCACAAGGAATTCAATAAATTGGTCCCATGATATGCCAATGGATGCCTCCTTCTACAGCATCCTGCTCAATCTCACTCTGCCTTCCATCGAAACCTAAAAACAAAGACTCTTTACTCATCCGTGCGTACCTCATAACTCCATAAACTTTGTTTACCCTGGGCCTAGCTAATTCAGCCGCTCGATCACCACCGCCGTCATATGGCTTGGCGCCCAGCTTTTGTAATTTCTACCTGCCTCCCAGCCCCCAATAACCCTAGGTGGTGGTGAAAGCTGCACTGCTTCACGTGCCGCTATGGCTACTATCCAGGCAACTGTGCCACTTGCTCGTCGTAAATAACTCAAAGACTGAGCTCCCTCCACACCCACTGGTCCAAATGACCCATCACCGGGAGGCCGATTCATAGAGGCGTAGGTGGAACCAACTACGTGCCCACCTCCTGCGTACTACAGACGCCTGAAACCGTCGGAATAACTCTCCTCAGACGCACTTCACGCCCTCTACCTCGATATAGTGTCAGAATTTGTCCAAAATCAACTTTTTAATACTTTGAATCACTTCATATGTATGTACTTTAAACTTAAACATGCATGGTTGCCAATACTTATGCTCGATACTACCTTGACACCCCCACCCCCTTCCAAGGGGGTGACGTGAGCCTACCACTCCACAAATCCCCGTACTGCTACTCTAACGAATTAGAAACTCCCGTGGAAGCCGCCGCATTGCTTGCCAAAACCTCCTATAAAAAAATCTCTTTCTTTTCTAAAACTTATGATTTTATAGTACTGCAGCATGACGGCTGCATATAGACAATTCCAAATCCAGATGTACATCCAATTTACACTCATATCCATTATACGGCAACCAAAGAACCCAACACATTCTCACAAAACTACACTATGTACATACATATGTTCCAATATACCTCAGTGTTTTCCTTTAGATATAATGAATATTCATTACAACACTTGTACAATGTCAATAAACTCCATATGCTTCAATGTCTCGCATAACTGCACTTTAAAATAGTTTTTAAATACAAATAATGAGCTAAACGAGTCGTTGAGTGTATGCTTATAAACTGCTTTGCTTTTCCGAAACCATCTCAAAATGTAAAACTCTTTTTTTCAATTATTTTCCGTAAGCTTTTCTTGCTTCTCTTCTAAAACTTTTCTTTGCTTGCTTGCTTTTGTACTTGCTTGCTTTTAAAAGTTTCTAAAACTTTTCTTTACTTACTTGCTTGCTTTGCTTTTCTTTAAAAGCTTATAAAACTCTTATTGTTTGCTTGCTTAGAAGTTTATAAAACTTCTCAAATTTCTTTTGCTTGCTTTCTTTATCTTGTTTGAAAGTTTCAAAACTTTTCACAAACCTTTGCTTTAAAAAGTTTCTCAAAACTTTTTCATAAAATCCGAACCCGAGCTCAACCGCATTCTTGAAAAATAAACGGAGCCCGGGCTCAACCGCTTGCTTTAAAATCCCACTCGAGGCTCAACCGATCGCTTTGAAATTCAAACTGAGCCCGGGCTCAACCGTTGTTTTAAAACTTTCCCAAGCCCGCGACCGTGAACCAATGGTTGATTTTTCAAAACTCGTATATTATGCTTATAAACATCAAATCCATCGAGGCCTATTTTTGCTTATCAGACTTAGTGAACACTGTTTCGCTAATGCGGCTTCTGGAATGACCGTGTCCGTGATCGCTTCCTGAATATGGGGAATTGACACAGGTACGCCATCACCATATGTAGTTAGAGCTCATAACCTTATATACTCTATGCGTGCCACGGTCTCCTTTAAATGCATGATGTATGTCCTACGTTTGCCAGTAAATATAAACTAAAATGCATGTATGAGAATCCTAACACCCGCATTACATGTGAATACCTCGACGGTTTCTTGCTTAGAACTAGGGAAGGCCTGTTTTCACAGAAGCATTCTTTGCTTGCTTATCTTCAGCAAAATGATTTTGTTTAAAACCATTTGCTGCCTTGAAAAATGGTTTATTATTAAAACCATTTGCTTACTTTAACTTGTAGGTATGGTTTACAATTTAAAACCAGTAGCGCTTTTCAAAAATGGTTTAACTCAAAAACCATTTGCTTATTTCCTATTCATTCTTTAACTAGAAAATGGTTTGCATTCAAAACCATAAAATACCCGATGTCGCCAGTTTGTAATAATAATAATATTACCTGCTTTAGTATTTGGAAAATGAGTTTAGAACACTCACCTCTTTGCTTGCTAAGCGACACAGTTCCACAACTTCCCGCCTTTGCTTTTGCTTTACACACTCGATGTATTAAAATCACACGTGTACAGCCAAACAATTTGCGCACTTGGTGCTCTGATTAAAATTTTTCGAGGAAAATATGTGGGCCCCAAATGCCATTCACAAACATATGGCTAGATTCTAGACTAAAGGGACTTTCCATATAGTCTAAAAACGCAGAAAATATTCCCGAAAGTGCATCGAACTGTTTGAATAAATCCTGAAATTTTAACCAAAGCGTCAGAAACTTGAGTCAGAAAGTCGGCCGGTTGTTAAAGAAAATAAATCAAAATTTCCTAAAATTTCCTAAAATTCCTAAACTCAGTCTAAAAATTTTGGGACTAGTTTATGTCTCTAAGAATATTTCAAGCCATTACCATAGTCTTTAGGCTCGAGGAAATAATACAAATAGGAAAATTTTCCTACCTCTTGAGTTTAATGGCAATTTTGAATTATTTCATATTTGTGCTCTCTCATCCAGCGTGAGTAACTTTACCTCTTGGTCAGAAAAGCGCCGAGACCACTAGAATAGTAGATGCGAGAAAAACTAAAAATTTGGGTTTTTAGCATATTTACACTGAATTCTCGATTGAAATCTGTGTTTTGCTACTCATGGCCCTGGTCGCGTGAGCACTTTCAGTGTTTAGTAAAATGCGAAATCAGAGTAGTTAGATTTCGTAAATCGAGGAAAAAGTAAGAGAAAAAAAAATTATTTACTCCCCACGCTGTCTCTGCATCTCTCGAGTCTGATCAATTTGGCTTCTATATTGTTTGTTTGTTTTTTTTCTTTATGTAGGACCCACATGTCCTTTTTCTTCTTTTCTGTCAGTTAAATACAGAAACAATTTATTTTGTCCGGTTTTCAATTTTATTTATCTAAATGAATATTGCTAACTATTGCCATTTTGAATTTTCTAAATCCCGTTTTCGAGTTTCACTTTAAACTCAAATACCGCCTAAAATTAGTATCTTAGGTGTGCCAGATTAACGAAACTTTTCTAGGTCACTAGATTCAGCGAGAACTGACTTATGTGTGATCTGTTTGTGTAGGATCAGAAATTTCGAGACTACGAAAAATTATGGCAATTCATTATTATTATTTTACTATTTAAACTTCCCTTAATTATACTTTCACCCCTCAAGCTTTCATGGTACGAATTTTGATATAAGCATTTAAAATATTACCAAATCAACAAGAATTCTCCTTCTTGTGCGTCTCTACTTAGCCTTATATCCTTTTGCTAAATGACAATTGTACCCTTGTTTTAAGTGAAATTAGGGTCCCAAAGATTTATAATTTCTAATTTCATCTCCAAATACTCTGATGTGACACTTGGTACTCTTATACACCCCCTCTGATGTCTGTGTCTTTATTACACTCTCTCTAGGGCAAGGGTGTTACAAAATCTCTACCAGGAACATTGTCTCAAATGGAATAAACTAAACTCGAAGAGAAGCTGAAAATATCATCAGGAAAATAAGTGAGAAGTCTTGGCGTGACATACGAGCCTGCGGCCGATAAATGCCTCCTCTCATGATTCTTCCATAAGACTTTAACTAATGGAATCCTTTTGCTTCTCGGCTTACATTGTTCCTTGCGATCTACAATCTGCAGGTATCTCCTCATAAGTGAAATTTTTCTTTAAATGCTTGGATTTGCTCTCAACACATATGAAGATCAAAGGGATATGTTTCCTCAACATCGATACATGGAAGTATCATGAATCCTTGACAACTCTGGGGTACTTCAACGCGCTCTTTGACCTTACTTTGCTCATAATCTCATAAGGTCGATATACCTCGGACTAAGCTTGCCTCGTTTCCCGAATCTCAGCCACACCTTTCCGAGGTGAAATCTTTGGGTGGTCACTATCTGGTGTAAGATCTCTAAATGGTTGTCGCATAACTTTTGTCTATCTCTTGCTATCTTCAAGTTATCACGAACAACTTTCCTTTCTACGAATTGATCTGTGTGCGGATTCGGGGCCTATTAGTCTTCTCTCGCTAACCTCATCCAACCTGGAGTCTACATTTCACGCCATACAACGCCTCGAATGGAGCCATATCTATGCGGCATATTCATGTTGTGACAAACTCCGTGAGTGCCCAGTGAGTATCGACTTCCTTTAGATTGGTGCACAAGCTCGGCCTTATCCTCTAACGATAAATAGTCCTCATTGCCACTTCCGTCGGAGGATGAAATCTTGTGAAGTGAAGGCGATATGTAAGGCTGTTGCAAACTAGGTAGCTGGATGTGAACACGGGGTCTCGATAAAACTATTGAAGCTGGAACCCGCGAAGTCTCGCTATCTAAATCCACATCTGTTGGAGCTGACTTTTCTAGAAAATCCTGACGATGGCGGCGGAGAAAATGACAGTTTATTGTCGATCAAGCTATCATATATAGCATCATGTTTTCTGCGGGTAGTGGAAGACCTGTTACAGAAATCCATAGTGATCTTTTCCATTCCACCTTTAGACAGGGGAGTAGCGTATCTTCTACGGGCCTCGTCTCTACCTTCACAGTGATGACAGGTTAGGCTTTAAAGCGAAACTTACGATCTCTTTCTTCATCCCCTCCACGGTAATGTTCTTTCAAGGTCACGCCCACATCTTAGTGCTACACGGATGCACCGCATATGAGATAAATTGTAACAACTTCCATAATTTCTTTCTTCAGTTCGCCATACTCTGGCACACACATTCTTTGTCCTTTCACTATCATGCCATCCTCTCTAATCTGAAATTCTGCTTTCTTTCCTTTTGCTATCTCTTCCTTAAGCTTAATCATATGTGGATCCTGTGGTGCCACAGAATCTGGTCGCTAGGAAGCGATCTAACATGAAATGTATTCTTCGACTCTGAATCCCTCAACCTCCAATATCACCCCTAAAGCTCTCATATCCACAGCCCAGTGGAAATAACTTTGATTTCATATGAAGCCAAAAGAACTCTCTGCAGTCGCTGCCAGGGGCATGCGCGCTCGACATTAGCTTTCTGGATGGTGCCTCAATAAAGATGCGGTCGTAGTCCTTAATCAACTCAAGCCATCTTCTTTGCCACCCGAGGTTGCTCTTTGGGTGAAAATATATTGAAGACTTTTGTGATCACGTAAAGATCCTACAAACACCATATAAATAATGTCCATATTTTTAGTGCAAACACGACTGTTGCTAGCTCTAAGTTGTGTGTCGGGTAATTCTCCTCATGCTTCTTTATTTGTTTTGGGCATATGCAATCACCACATCGTGCCGCATTAAAACACAGCAGGCTTGCACGGAAGCATCTTATAAACCCGCAATCCATAGCCACATTAGGTAAAGCTAGGGCGGGGCTGAAGTCAATCTACTCTTCAACTCCTCGAAGCTACGTTGGCGGTATCACGATCATACATGACATCTTTCTTATCGGCAGTCGGTGGGGCTATCTTGGAGAACCCCTCAAACTTCTGTAATATCACCTTCAAGCGAGGAAGCAGGCCTCGTACATTCTTTCAGTGGTTTCGATTTACCCACTGCCATTTTTACGGGATCAAATCACCACAGTCATTTAGTGGCATATTTAGGAATGCCACCTGATAGCCAGCCGACACTTATCAACTTGTATGTGTCTCTCCCTTAGGGTGCAACCACAATCCTCAGGGTACTCTGAATGTTCCTCTGAACTACTGAATACCTTTAGGATATCATCACGATAAAGCTATGGCGAACCTATCGAAATCACGGGCTGGAATACCGGTTCATCAAATCCATCGCCATTTGCCGGAGCATTAGATCAAGCCATGGCATCACGGAAACTCATAATGTCGTAGCGTGTCTGAATGCGATCTTAGAACATCGCCTCTGCGCCTCAGTGGTGATGCCTGACCTCAACTCTATCTTGGAGTACACTCAAGATCCTTTGAGTTGATCAAATAACTCATCGATCCTAGGGAGTGAATGCGGTGCGGATGTAAGTAACTCTATTCAATTTTGCTGTAATCTATACATAACCGCCAAACTCCCATCTTTCTTTTTTTCACGAAAATGGAGCTCCCGTATTGGGGATATGCCGATCACAGTGAATCCTGCTTAACAATTCTTCTAAGCTGGGCCTTCGCTCCGCCTTCTGCGGAGCCATCCATAAGGAGGAATGGAAATGGGCTCGATCCACTGATTAAATCAATGGTGAACTCCACCTCTCTTTACGGAGAGTCAAACTTACCCGATATCATCCAGATACATCACAGGAACTCTCTATATTTGGAATCTCATCCAGCTGATCCCATCCTTTTTCTTGTTTCCACCACGTAAGCTAGATAACCACACAGCCAAGCCCGCCACCTTTGACATTCTACTGTCATACTTGAGAGATCATCTTGGAAGATAACTCTCTACATATTCCCTTGAACGCCTCGATTTCCACCTTTGTGAAACTGCCTTCCTTTTTTTATAACAATCTAATGGCTCTATGGCGAGGCAGTAATCCGTCTGAGAACCACATAAAGTCCCAAATATCTAAAGCTCTGAAGATCAGATTGAACTCTTGTCTCGTGAGCTCTATCTCTTACTTGCTCATCACAGGAATAATGGATCTCATTTGGAAGGAAACTCTCATACGACCCTCCCCAATGGTTGGGTCTCTATCTGAAGCCGATCAGAAATGCTTGGATGCAAATGAATCACGTGGCTCACGGGTCGCTAATGTATATGCATCATGATCGAGGATAGAAATAATGCCGGTGACCACATTTGGAGGCAATCGCATCTTCGGAGTCACGGCATATACTACGGCTTTGAGTCGCAGGCTCTGTACGTATCCTGGGGCTGCGCCTCCTGCCTCTACCCGACCACCTACCTTTAGCGGATGTGTTGGCCCCTACTTAGAAACCTCCTGATCGACTTTGTGTGTTAATCTCTGATGCCCCCAGGGTAGCTAGGCGGCTGCGATGTTTCCGCGTCGGTAGAAATGACTCGCAATGAAATGGCGCTATTGGCCACGGTCAGGAAACACCACTATCTTGAGATCTCCTACATTACTCCATGGTGTCGTTTCGACACATATAATGACAGGAGGAATACTCTGGGTGCCCTTGCTAGCAGCTGAGGCTCTTGATCTTGAATAGAGATAGCTCCTTGACTGCACCTCGGCCTCCATAACCTGCTCTTTTGCTTTTCTTTCTGCTATCTTTGTCACGAGGCTTTGTTGGGACGTGCAGTGCACTCCTCTTCATATTGCTCTTTTATACGATCTCATCATTTGTAATTGCTTTGCTCGACTCTCGGGCGGCCTCTACTAGAATCCCACGTCTATTGAGGAACCAGCCCAATAAATGCACTCACGATCAGGTGTTGTAGTCTGATAAAACCTTTACAACGAGGACTTCATCCGGCATGAATATAGGGAACCAATCTCACTAATTCCGAGAACTTCTTCTCATATTCTGACACTGACATGTTCTTTTGTTCTAATTTACAGAACTCCTCAATTTTTGAATCCTTATGACTATGAGGAAAGAATCTGTCAGTGAATTCTTGCTGAAATTGGTCCCATGATATGCCATCAGGATGCCTCACTTATACCAATCCACGATCCTTGTACTATCTTAGTAGGAAAGGCTGGAAAACAAGACTCTTTACTCATCGCCGTGCGACCTTGCTCCATAAACTTTGTTTACCGGTCTAGCCATAACTAGTACATACGGATCACCCTTTGCCCGTCCTTATGGCTTGGCGCCCCGACTTGTACTCTCTCTGTGATATCCGGGTTGATAACCTCTGCAGGTGGTGGTGGGGTTCTGCGGCTGGCGGCGGTCATTATGGCTCTATCGCCGATGCTGTTTTGCTGCTCTGGTAAGTAAAATCCGGCGCCAGGCTCCCTCTGGTGGCCAGTGGTCGGCTGACCTCTTTGGCGGAGGCCCGATTCGTAGGCGAGTGAGTGGAACCGACCTACGTGCTCACCTCTGCGGAAGATGCTACGGGACGGCTCGAGAAGCCATTGGAATAGCTCTCTGGGACGACCTCTCGTCCTCTGCGATATAGTCTTGTAATTTGTCCAAAATCAACTTTTTAATACCTTTGAATCCTTCATATGTATGTACTTTAAACTTAAACATGCATAATAGTTTGCCAATCTTTATGCTCGATACCACCTTGACACACCTTTCCCGCTTCCGGTGGCGGACGTCACGACGCTCCACAGAGGGAAATCGGTAGTTACCTCTAGCGACTAGAAACTCCCACTGTGAAGGCGGAAAAATATTGCTTGCTAAAACCTCCTATAAAAATTTTCTTTTCTAAACTTATGATTTTACCAATTTCGTGACATAATGGTACACATATCAGACAAATTCCAAATCCACAGTATACATCGATTTGTATATCGATATATGGCAACCGGCAACCCAACACATTCTCACAAAACTACACTATGTACATATACATATGTTCCAATATATAAATTCAAAGTATTTTCCTTACATAATATTAATATTTACAACACTTGTACAGTGCCGGGACAAACCCTATTATGCTCTAAGCGTCTTGCATTTTGTGCACAAATAGTTTTTAAATACAAATAATGAGCTAAGGCTCGGTGAGTGTATGCTTTTATCGCAGTTTTGCTTTTCCGGAAACCATCTCAAAAATGTAAAACTCTTTTTTCAATTATTTTCGGAAGCTTTTCTTTGCTTTTCAAGTTTCTAAAACTTTTCTTTTGCCCTTGCTTTTGTACTTGCTTGCTTTAAAGTTCAGCTTTCTTCCTTACTGCTTGCTTTGCTTTCATTTAGCTTATAAAACTCTTATTGTTTGCCTTAGAAGTTTATAAAACTTCTCAAATTTCTTTGCTTGCTTTCTTTATCTTGTTTGAAAAGTTTCTTAAAACCTTTTCACAAACCTTTTGCTTTAAAGTTTCTCGAAAACTTTTCATAAACGAACTGAGCTCAGCGCATTCTTTGAAAATAAAAGCGGGGGCACAGGCTCAACCGTTTGCTAAAATCCCACGGGAGCTTGGCTCAGCGATCGTTTTGAAATCCGCGGGAGCTGAAACCAGTAGATTTGCTTTAAAAACTCTCCGGAAGCTTTGGGGCGGCCAAGGGAACGATAGTTGATTTTTCAAAGCATATATTATGCTTATAAAGCATCAACCCTTTGGGCCTGGTACGCTACTGTACCTAGTAGTACGGAAGCACAGGCGACCGTGCGGTGGAAGGACACAGTATCGCATCACCTTTATTGAATATGGTGGAAATTGACACGGGTCGCCATCACCATATGTAGTTAGAGCTCTTGCCATATACTCACATGCGTGCCACGGTCTCCTTTAAATGCATGATGTATGTCCCTACGTTTAGGCCCGAGCCAAACTAAAATGCATGTATGAGATCTAACCGTCTTGTAGCGTCTGGAATCTATCAGCGTTTCTTGCTTAGAAGCCCAAAAGGCACATTTTCTAAACATTCTTGCTTGCTTGCTTGCTTGCTCTTTGTAAAATGGTTTTACAATTTAAAACCATTTGCTTGCTTGCTTGCTTGAAAAATGGTTTAATTATTCAAAACCATTTGCTTACTTGCTTGCTTAATTATGGTTTTACAATTTAAAACCAATGCCCTTTTTCAAAAAAATGGTTTAACTTCGAAACCATTTGCTTATTTCCTAATTCATTGCTTGCTTCGCGAAATGGTTTGCGTGAAACCATAAAATACCGATTAATAAGCAGTTTGTAATAATAATAATAATAATACACTAGTATTTGGAAAATGAGTTTAGAACACTCACCTCTTTGCTTGCTAAACTTGGCTGCTGATTCATGGCTGCAGCCTTTGCTTTTAGCCTACACACTCGATGTATTAAATCACACGTCAATACAACCAAACAATTCTTGCGCTTGAATTTCTGATTAAAATTTTCGAGAAAATATGGGCCCCAAATGCCATTCCACAAGCATATGGCTAGATTCTAGACTAAAGGGACTTTCCATATAGTGCAAAACACCCTAGAAAATATTTACGAAAATTCTGTCAGGGCCCATTTGAATAAAATCCTGAAATTTTAACCAAAGCGTAAGCTTGATCCGAGTCGGCCGGATTTGTTCGAAAAATAATCCCAAAATTTCTAAAATTTCCTAAAAATTCCTAAACTCGATCCCCAAATTTTGGGACTAAATTTATGGTCTCTAGAATATTTCAAGCCATTATATAGTCTTTAGGCTCGAAATAATACAATGGAAAATTTCCTACCTCTTGAGTTTATTGGCTTGAATTTTGGTGTTCGTAGCTCTCATAGCGTAGAGTAACTTTGCGAAATTAGAAAACGCGGACCACTAGAATAAGTAGATGCGAGAAAACTAAAAATTTGGGTTTCGCATATTTACTGAATTCTCGGTGAAATCTGTGTTTTGCTACTCACGCGTAGCCCTCGTCGCGTAAGAGCACTTTCAGGTGTTTATCCAGGACGAATCAGACGGTCGGATTTTTCAAGTAAATCGAGAGAAAGAAGTAAAAGAGAGAAAAAAATTATTTCTCCCCTTATTTGTCTCTCTGCATCTCTCCGTCAGTCAATTTGGCTTCTATAATTGTTTTTTTTTTTTTTTGTTTTGTTTTTTTTTTTTTCTTTATGTGGGACCCACATGTCCCTTTCTTTCTTTCTGTCAGTTTCAGCCCGAAACAATTTATTTTGTCCAGTTTCAATTTTATTTATCCTAAATGAATATTCTTTAACTATTTTATTTGAATTTTCTAAATCCGTTTGAGTTTCACTTTAAACTCGTCGCTAAAGTGCCATTAAAATATTAAATTTGTCTCGAAATTAAGCGAAACTTTTCTAGGTCACTGGGTTCGCGAGGCGAACTTAACGTGTGATCCGTTTCGTCATCAAGAGATCTAGAAAATTTTGAACTTCCACTGAAAAATTATGGCAATTCGGTATTATTATTTTACTATTTAAACTTCCCTTAATTATACTTTCACCCCTCGACTTTCCTTAATTGCAATTTTGTCCTCAAGCATTTAAATATTGCAAATCCGACTTGCAAATTCCCTCATGGCCCGTCTAACTTAGCCTTACATATCCTTTTTGCTAAATGACAATTGTACCCTTGTTTTAAGTACCAAATTAGGGTCCTGAAATTTATAATTTCCTAATTTCATCTCCAAAATACTCTGATGTGACACTTGGTACTCTTATACACCCCTACGATTATCATGTCTTGTACACTCTCGGGACGGGAGTGTTACAACTATTCCCCTAGGAGCAGGTAAAACCCTAGGGTTCTTTTGTTCCCGAACCTCTCAAATTAATCCTAGGTTCATATTTTGAACGTTTCCATGGCAATCTGAAGCCTCAAAACCCTTGATACATGATTCCACACCACCAAACCCCATCTTCATACCCATACAGTAGTGGAAGCTATTTCACATTGCTCATTGGTTTAAAGAATTTGTATTAATTCGGTCCGTGTTTAGGACCGATCAACAACCCTTAATGGCCTGGCTAACATTGAACAACATTAAAAATGGGAATAAAACCCAAGTAGGGAGAAAATCCTGCCTCGAGGAGTTTGCGGAAGAAACTCTATCAGTCAGCGTGGCTTGTCCCGCGTAGAACATTTCTCCTTCTTGCCCAGAAGGCCAGTAGACGGTCGGGATCAGTATTTCTAGAGAAGTACTCTCTCTCTCTAAATTTCTCTCCAATCTGCTCCTCTGCGTGTTTTATTCTGCCCTTTTTGCTCACTTTTAATGTTTGGAGAAGAAGACCCAGCATTTCCCACTTTGCTTTATTATCATTTAATTCAATTAAAACAATTAATTCCATGCTTTCTCGAGTTTGACATTATTACTATCTCGGTCATCCATTTTCATCATTTCTCTACTCATACCACTTATGGTACATGATTACATGCTATTTGTGCCTTTCGTCGCATCGAAAATCGATTTACGGCACCCGAAACGCGATGCCTCGAAGCGTCTGAGCTCATTTGACCACCGACCAAATTGCGAAATTTTGCGTGCTAGCTAGATTTGGCGAGACTGATTCAACGGCACAATCGGATTTCGGTCATGCGAGATCTAGGAATTAATTACGGACTGCTTAGTAATAATTTTGTAATCAATTGCGATTTTGCCCTTATTCGAATTTGGAATTTCTAGGGTCTTACATGCGGTAGCATGGGCAGAAATTAATTTGAATAAAGAGGCAAAATCGCTGTTTGACAAAGCCCCCAATTACGATTAAAATCCATAATTAATTCTCTAGATCTCGGATGACAGCTTAATTCACCGTTAGGTCGTCTCGCCATCTGAATGCATCAAGCCGCAACTGGGCTGTCAGAGCGAAAGCATCGCATTGTCTTGGTAAATACATTTTTTCGTGCGGCAAACTCACTGCTGCTCATGTGCCGTAAATGTGTAATGAAAAATATTGAGCGGCCGAGTAATGCCGAATATCAAATCTGGTAAAGAAAGGAATTAGATCAGATAAATGAGGGCAAACTTGTAATTTTGAGAAAGACATCATCTTCTCCACTTAAACAAAAGCGAAGCAGTGGGGTCATTTGGGGAGATGCGTGGCGTGGAGGAGACCAAAATGGTGATTCTAGAGAGAGAGTCGACTTCTCTTTAGAAATACACGTGATCGGACCAGTTGGATTCGGCCGGAGGCGAGGAAGGGAAAGCGTTCTCTCGCGGGCGAGCTGCAGCGTGGACCTCGGGTTTACGAGTTTTTGACAACTCAAAGAGGTAGGATTTTCTCACCCTTGCGTTTTATTCCCATTTTTTAAGGGTTTTTCGATGTTTCGGATAGTTTGAGCGGAGTGAGGGGGCCGTTTGATCAGTCAGCTGTGGGTAGGTGTCAAATTTGTGGGATTTTCTCTTGTGGCCGTGGTACCCGGAAAGTCAGAACATTGGTCTCTTAAATTCAAATTTTACTTTAAATCATGTAATTGTATGATAAAAGTAGGGAATGGGCAGCAGTGTCCCAAAACATGTAGCGGAAATTGTAGGAATTTTGGAGGCTTTGTTTGTCGCGTAATGATCGAGCTGATTGAGCTGTTAGGTTGGAATAATTATCTTTAGTGTTTATAAGATAGGAAATGGTAGAAATTCGGTTCCAAAGGCAAGCCCAGGGTTGGACATGTGGGCTGCGAGTGGATGACCCAGCTATTGAGATTCAGGTATTAAAATCGATCCGGGTTGTGTAAATTAGATAAAATCGTCCATATGTTTTGAGTATGAACTTGTTTGAAATGAATGGCTTGAGTTGGTGTGGTGTAGAAATCAATAGGTTAATGCTTAATGAAATTAACATGAAATTCACAATTATATGGAGATATGATTTGTGTGTATAGGATATTGGGAATAAAAATTGTGATTTGCTCAATTATATGGAATATAATTGTGAGCATAGGCCATTGGAGATAAAATTATGAATTGCTTTCAGGTAGGCTAAATTGATACTTGATGTGTTGGAATTACATGCGTGTAATTATAGTTGATTGAAAATATGCATATTGACATATTGTGTAAATGATTTTGAAAATGGCATAATGCATTTTCATATGCACTGGGTAGACTAGAATTAGGTGTGAGTGCATGACAAGGTATTTTGTAAGCCGGATATGTTTGCGAAGGAATTTCCTGGATGATAGGAGGTGGAGTTGGGAGATGGGCGCGAGATCATTCGGATGAGGACCATGATTTGTTTCGGACAGGCTCACCCGACCAATTCACCTCGGAGGAGTAGTCCCATATTTTAGAATATTTCGGTGGTATATTTTCAACAAAACAAAGTTTGTTTTGAAAATGATTATTTCATACATGGCAGAGCAGTGTGAGTGGAGTGCGTGGACTCGTGACATAGAGGATGACATGTGGGCAATTCAAAGTAGGATCATGTATTTACTTGAGTGTGTGTTTACTGAACATTGCCTTGCACCTTAGGTGGTGAGTAAGCCCACTTAGGGCGATTCTCCTCTTGAGCTTTAAGCTCACCGAGTCGTGGGACCCATTCTATTTTGGTACATGGGCGCTGAGAAGACAATTCATTTTGAAGATGCCGGTTCATGATTTTGATGGTTTTGGACATAACATGTAGTAGACTTGTAGATGTTAATATATGTTTTGTATGCGTAGAAATCGCTCATATATTATTGGAGACATTGGAAATGGATAACCAGTGTGTTTTAGAGCATGATTATGGGTGTGGCGTGTGATCTCATTATATATTGGGCATTTTGGGTAGAGTAGAATGAGTTATTCTGGGTTTTGCATATTTGAGTAGAGCTCCGTACAAAGGGACTACTGGAATTTTCCCCCAGTGGTGTCGGGTAACGAGCATCCGCATATGTCCATGAGTTATTGGGTAGTCAACGGACCCCGGGTTTTGGGCGTCAGGTTAATTTCTCTCTAGGTACTTCTGGTAATCTCGTACCTAGCACATCATACCCTGCCGTTAGTAATGATTATTCCTCGACCATGGCCTAAGCTCCAAATCCTCCATCCATAGGTTTCCACCTACCTAGAGTTCCACATCAAACCACACAACTAGTGGTGATGGATACCACTGCAGGAGCTCCTAGGTATTCGTATACCTAGCTCGATATAATTTGTGAAGCCCCAAAACCTGGTCAGTTGACTACCGTCCCTGACCCATGAATACAAGTGGAGGTGGATTTTAGAACACCACTTTAGAAAATCGGGCGGAGTCTCCTTTGTGCGGAGCTCTGCAGATACAAAACACGTATAAACTGTCCCAATCAGCAATATATGCAGCTATATATATATCCAATACGGCCACTTGGGCCCATCAAATGTACTCAACACAATAATATATATCCAAACTATATCAATAGTTTCAAGGATGTATGTTTTTACTCTTATCTGATACATACATTAAAATTAGAATTCTAATACATGTATAAATCAAAGCCCTGACCAGGCTTCTTTCAGTAACCTCGGGCCAGGCGAGTCTCGCACGCTCCTGTACGTAAAGGGGATCCTGACGAGGTGAGCTAAAGCTTCGATAGGAGAATCGCCTAGAGTAGGGCTACTCGCCACCCCAAGTGCGGTGCAATGTTCAATTTAAACAAACATTCAAGCAAATGCATGATCCTGTGAATCTCGTGACCAACTCGAGATCACGAGCCTCGCGAGCTCTCTCACACTCGCCTAAGCTCGTGTGAAATTTTTGTAATTTATTAGTGGAGCAGCCCTCCGATGAATATATATCAATTGGGGTAAAGCTCAGACGATTGATATATATTAGTGTTTAATGGACTACCCTCAGATGAATAAATATCAATGAGCGTATGACGGTTGATATATTCTTTAGTTTTTGGACTACCCTCCGATGAATAAATATCCAATTTGGGCGCTCAAGCGGTTGATATATTCTTTAGTTTGTGGACTACCTCAGGTGAATAAAAATATCAAGCCAAGCGCTCAGGCGATTTGATATATTATTTAGTTGGACTACCTCGATAATTTTACATTTTTAGACTGCCCTCAGAACCTTGTTTCTCTAGACTCATCTCATGCACTCATTCCTATATTCTAGGATGTTCCGGTGCATATGGAATGCATGTATGTCGGTTCAGTGAGGTCAAATCCATTTAAATATATACATGAATATATTTACATAAGAGCTTTAAATCACACATGAAATTATTTCCTTGGGGTACAATGATCATACCACGAGTAATTTAATTTAAATCACTTTCATTGCTGCAGTACTTTCACAAAATATATATTTTTAGAGACAATATTCAGAATAGTGAAACCTAGATTTACTATTCAGGAAAATCTAAAACAGAGTTCACTTAGTAGAACGCCAATCACGACCATTCAGGCCCCAAAAGCATATCAAGCAAGCATTGTGCATAATTAACACCCATCACAGCAAACGGCCCTAACATCCATGGAGCGTCAAGCTACACAAGAAAATCCCAAATAAATTCCCACAATTCGGTCCAGCATGTTTAGGACCGATCAAAGCAACCCCTCCGCCTCAGTATAGAAACATCGAAAAACCACTTAAAAATGGGGAATAAAACACAAGTATGGAAAATCCTACCTCTTGGAGTTGTCGCTTCGCAAATCCGGGAGTCCACGCGTAGCACATCCGCGTAGAACATTTTCCTTCTTGCTAGAAGGCCAAGCGATTGTCCAGGTCGTAGTATTTTTAGAGAAGTTTCTCTCTCTAAGCATTCTCTCAACCCAGCTCTTTGCATCCTCCAATGGCAATGCGTTTTTTGGTCTCTATGTTGAGAAAGCATTACATGTACTATTTGGCTTATATTGACTAAAAATAAATTCCATAATACCCGTTGTATTTTCGTTCTCGAGATTTGATTTTAGGCACTATCTCGGCGAATCAATTTTCATCATTTATCTACTCATACCACTTATGGTACAGCATTACATACTATATGTGACTTTCGTATCGAAAATCGGTTCACATTTTGAAGCGCGATGCCTCGAAAAAAATGTCGACTCCGACTGTCTCAGAAAATTACGAAATTTTACGTGCTAACTAGATTTCGCGAGACGATTCCAACGGTACAATCCGTTTCATCATCTGAGATCTAGAGAATTAATTACGGACTTTTAATCGTAATTACAATTTTATAATCAAAATTACGATTTTGCCCTTATTCAGTGGAAATTTCTGGGTCTTACATTCTGACTCTTACACTAGCTTTTGTAGAATTTGTTTTAGGAGAAATCTTTTTCATATGGTAAAGAAACCATATCTTGTTTTCTATTCAAGAAATGCATTTGGTATAGAAACAGGTACTTTATTGTTTTTGGATATTTTATTCTTATTTGAATTTATTACATTTGTAAATTTTCTTCGGTTTCTTATATTGTATTTCTTTACGAGAGAATTTTACATGTTTTGTTTACATATTTGAAGTAAAGAAATAAAATCTTGAACTTGATTTATTTCTTTAACTTCGATACCTCTTATAAATTCAAAAAGAATTTCTTGACCATTATATTTAGTTTTTAATCCTTTATTATCAATTTGAAAAGGATAAAGTTGTGTTAGGAAAGGAGTTCCTAAAACAATTTGATGACTTATATTTTTGACTAGTAAGAATGAAGTTTTAATGGCCTGTGCAGCTCTCATGGCATTGTGGTATTTTGTATTGTTTTAATCTGAAATACCATTTTTGAATATGACCTTGTGGTATTTTGTATTGAACCTTCAAGGATCATTACTAACAGTTGATAATCTTTGAGATGTTTTTTGCAAAATATACGATGAGATTAATCCTTCACGTATCTAATTTAAATAAACTCTGAATAATTAAAGCTAAAAACTGCTTTATGTCGGGTTGATTCTCCAAAGTTATCTTTGTATACCATCTACTGTTTTTGTACTATAGTCATACTATGTACAAAAAAGTTTCAACTTCTTCATTTGTTCAATACATTAAATCTTCTTTTGGATTTCTAAGTTGGTTATTCTTTCTCCTAGGTTTGTGTACAATTTTTTAATTCATTTATTTGAATTTTTATTTGTTTCTCTTCTGAAATCTTGCAAAGTTGCGGGTTCTGATACATAATATTGAAACATATCTTTCATTTGATAGGGTGATAGATTTATTTTAGGCTTTGGTTTTGAATTTTGTTGTTCTAAACCTTTCTTATATATTTTGCTTTAGTCTCTTTGTCTTATCATTGATCATTTGAAGTAATTCTTGATCATTTGTTAACATATTTATTTGACATAAGCAATTTCTATTTTCAATTTCTTTTTCATTTTCAGAATTTGTTTGAAGTTATCGGTTTTCAAGATGAAGTATTATTCTGAATAATCTTCTTCTTTATCGATAAAACACTTACCTTGTTTTTACAATTAGAGTATATGACCTTTTGACCCCATTGAAACATCTAACCTCTTTTTACTGATGTTTTTATTTTGTTATTCTCGGGGGTTTTGGATTTAATTTTTTATCTTTTAAATCTTTTGAATTTTTATAATTAATTCTATATTTTAAATGCTGAATAGTAGATGAATAGTCTACTTCTTCTAGATTTAAGTTTGTGAACATTTGATCTTCGGAAGGAGTTCTAATTCTAAATAAGAAATAAAGACCTTTACGAATATGATCTTGTTAAGTTTTCTTTTCTTGGCTCAAAATTAATTTCCAGACATTTTCCTTATCCATCTTCTATTATGGATAAGAGTTTTGGTTGTTCAATATGGTTTTGGGTATATATATATACATATCTATAGATATATAGATATCTATATATAAATATATATATATATATATATATATATATACCACCCATATAGATATCTATATATATATATATATATATATATATATATATATATATATATATATATATATATATATAACTACTCTCCTCTATATATAGTTATCTATATATATTGAGCACAAAAAGAACCTAAATCTTTTTTAGAAGCTTTTGGTCTTTTGGCAATATTGGAGTTTAAGTTGAAACACAACTTAAGACCTTCATTACAGCGTACTTATGGGGTCTCCATAGTAGAGTGTCGAGTGGATTGTTCCTCCATGTTTTTTCTCTTAGGGCATCTTGAACTCAAGTAATTTAGAAGCTGCTTAGGGAGTCCATAAGGAATCTTTCTTTCCGAGTAAGAGGCTCTGGCATCAGCCCTTACCATCAAGGTTGCTAAAGAACACATCATAATACCATTTAAGATCACTCGTGTTCTACATCTTAAGTTTTGTAAATTTGAGATTCTTTTTCTCTCCATAAATGCTTGGATCACTATGAAATGTTTGGTTATAGCATAGACCAATCTTATAATTGAGTCTTGCTCTCCTTCCTCATTGTACTTTTTAAGATATAGAAATCTTTCTTTTTCACTTAGGTAGTTTTCCGCAAAGTTTTAGTAATACCATTGAAACTGTGATTAATTGAGCGGCTGATTACGATCATCATCGATTTGTAATGGCGAGTAGTTGCCATTTGTATTTGGCGAAGCACAATAAAATTTCATGTTCGAAACATCTATATTCGAGAATAGATGTCATTGCTATTATAGCTATTTTTGTTTGCAGTTTGTTTCTCATAAATTGCAAATCACGGAGGGAGTAGGTCTTTGATAAAAGTTTTTTGATCTTTGATGCCAAGTTTTAACTTGTTTATTTGTTCATCATCTTGCTCGGATGTTTTTGTAGAATTTTCAATAAGTTGTTCGGAAGCAATTGAACTTGTTTACCATTCCACTTAGAAAATTTACTTGACTTTGAACAAGAGGGATCTTTTATTTCTATTCTGCTAGTTTTTGGGTTAAGTGTCTTATTAGTCGTCATTATTTTTGTTACCTCCCTAATTAGAGTTTATGGGAGTTGAATATAAGACTTTTCTTGTTTTCTTCCTTTTCATCTTTTTCAGGACATAATTTTTGTAAGTATTTACTTTCAATTCTGTTTAATTGAGTTGAAAGTGTTCTAAGATTTGATTTGTAAAATTATTTGTTGTTGAATTCCTTTTATATCTTTTAATTTTGTCATTACATTTTCATGCGCTGAGTCAATTTGTTTGAAAGGTGAGGCTATTATTCAACACCTTGAGCTTTTATTTTTATTTCTTCGAAAGGAGGATGAGTTGATATATCTTCTTTTCAGAGTAGTATTTGACTTCCATTCCTTTTGGAACATATTTATTTGTGAAAAAGGATATTTTATTTGATTGTTTGCAGCATAAATATCAAAATATGTGAACATTGGAATATTCATTTCCATTGTTTCCATAGTTTGATACCATTGATTTCTAAATTTCTCTTTTATTTCTTGAGATAATTTTGAGAAAAACCATTTGCTTTTTTCTTTATGTTCTTTAGATTTTGCTTCTTTTCTTAAATATTCTTTGTCTATTTCAAACACATTTACTTTGTCATCATGTTGTTTGAGAGGCTCATCATTAGGTGACATCATTTGAAAAATATTGGAACTATCATTTGAATGTTGGATTCGATCCTTGTATATTTTAAATTTGGAATAGTAGATAGATAGTCTACTATTCTAGATTTAAATTTGGTAGGCTGTTGATCTTCTAGAAGGAGTTCTAATTTCTAAGTAAGAATTAGAAGACCTTGCAGAATATGATCTTGTTAAGTTTTCTTTTCTTGGCTCAAAATTAATTTGAACATGTCCTTGTCCATCTTCTATTATGGATAAAAGGTTTGGCTGTTCAATAGGTTTTGGAGCTAAGAGTTGTTTAAAATTCCATTCGGAGGACTGTGTTAGACATTCCCAAGGAATTGGTTTTGGAATTATATTTGTGAATTCTTTTCATTCTTGCCAAATTAGGTTTGATCTTTTGGGGAGGACAAAAGGCAATTTGGGTTAATGCGGAGTCATTACTTTATAGTATACTCTGTATACTATAAGTATGTTCCTGGATCTAGGGTCCATGTCATAATTTTGAGTTTGAATGTTTAGAGTTAAGGCTTTATGAATGCTCTTATCATTCCTCTGATCCAAACTCTAAGTTTGGATAAAGGTGAAATACCTTTGGTCCAAAAGATGTGTTTGTTTCCATTAATCTAAAGGGAATCACAGAGTTTGTTATGTCTTGCATCAGACATATACATATAGGTTTGTCTAATCCTAACACAGTTAAAGTTTGGGTTTGCTACTGGATAGCTCTATATGTAAGACTTTGAATTTTTCTTTTTGAATTTGTTCTAAATCCTTGAAATCTAGGAGTTCAATAGTTTATGTCTCAGAACCTATTGAATGAGTATTTTCAGAGATTTTGATTCTATAATCTTTTCTAAATTCAAAAGTTCCTATTTTATATAATGCACTTCGAGAACCTGCACTTCAGAGCCTCTTATGCAAGCGATAAAGAAGCCTCGAACTTGAATCTCCTTGAAACTTCCGTCGTTTCGAAGTCTTGGGGGAATTCCCTCATTATCTTTCAAACACCTACCCCAAAATTTGCTTACCAAACAAAATAACAAAAATTATTCTATGAATTTAGAACCTGATCATATATCGGTTTAAGTGAGATTGAAATCAAAAGATTTTTCAAAATGAAAAAGTATTTCAGTTCGATGAAATACTAAAAACCAATGAATTCTCACGAATTCATACTCGTGAATGCAGATGCTGTCTAATTTCCTGTCATGAACCACTGAAGGTAATGATATTGCTTATTCAAAATGCAAAATTTTAAAGTCTTAAATGAAAAGATTGGGAATTAAATATTTTCACTCGCTAAAAGATTTTACGAGCATTTAAACCCTCAGGCTTTTGATTTTATATTCTATAAAATGCCCAGTACATCATATGTTTGTATCGGGCCAAAAACTCATTCTGGTTTTTAATTTGGAATGAAAAGTTCAAAAAATCTTCCAAAATTGGTTTCAGGATTGGTGGCTTCTTTTAGGAGCTAATCCAAATATTTTCTGTCCTGAAATAACCAAAAGTTTTGATTATTTCAAAGCAAATTGTGAAAGCTTTTTCCCTTCTGGAAATTCCTATTCACTTTATTTTTGTTCTCAATTGAGGATCCCTTGGATTCTTTGCTGGGATTTTTGCACCTACCAATTCCATCCAAGCCCATTCCCTAAGTTTTTGGCTAGGGAATTTAAAATCAAATGGTGGGCGCCAAAATTTAAAGCTGATCCTTTGATCTTTGTCGAAAGATGGTGAAGCCCGAAGCCAAGTTGAAAAAGCCTTCAACCTCAAAGTCCAAGGTACCCATTTGGTCCCAACCTATGACTGGCCCAATTTCAAAACTCATTTCCTTGAGTCGACACGGGGCATACCTCAAAGAGTCCGAGAGATGCAGTGAGCTCTCTCTCGACTAGCGACTCGGACTTAGATAGCGAAGACCTGACCGCGTACCGGCTCTTCCTCGGCCATGAAGACATGTGCTTGACACCCATTTACTCCCCTTGAGTAATGGGAATGATAACCTTTTCAAAAGCCTTTGTCTTATAGAAAGGACAGGCTCTAGAATTCCAAAACTTCAAATTTGGATGCTCTCTTCTGACAGGTTCAATGAAGAATGGAAGATTTGGTGTGAGACCCCGGAAAATCCAGATTCCCTAAAGGAGGGTAAAATGGTAATTTCGGTAAAAATCCGGAATTTTTCTAGATCTCGGATGTGAAAGCAGTTCTCGTTGAAATCGTCTGTGAGAACCCAGCGACCGCCGAGATTTCGTTGGATTAGGGTGGTGAGTTTTCCGCACGTTTTTCGAGGGCGTGGGGTGTCGGGATGGCGTGGTGGTCAGGAGATGCCACATGACACCTCAAAAGGTGTGACACTTGGCATAAAGAAATGGCTCACATTGAGCCACATGGGCAGCATGATCGCGAAGCTCCATGATGATCCGCTGAGTGGATGATGTCAAAAGGAAATAAAGAAATAAAAGAAAAAGGGATGGAAAATTGTAGGCCACACAATTTGTGTTTGGGAAGAGGAGGGAGGAGCTTCCTCCTTTGACCTTATACAGGTCAATTCTCGGAGAGAAGGCAAAGAGAAATGAGAAAATGGGGAGAAAATGAAGAGAAAAAGAAAGAAATGAAAGAAGAAGCGAAAAGGAAACGTAGGGAGGAAGAAAAGTAAGGGAGGTCTTGGATCTCATTTCTAGAGAGAGAGTCTCTTCCTTCTCTCTAGGTCGTAAAGCGATCAAATAGTCGGATTCTTTCGCGACAAGAAGGAGAGTTGTTCTGAAGAGGACAAGCGTGTGGACTCCGGTTTTAGGGAGTTTCGACAAACTCAGAAGGTCAGAAGACACACTTGGGGATGGGACCTTGTCAGAGACCTTAGGCGAAGAAATGGCCAAATCGGCCTTATCTTGTATTTTGTATTTTGTAAAATTTTGGGCTAGAACCCGATTTTGTATAAATTGTAATTAAAGCACAATTGTAAATAAATGCTTTTGTATAAAATGCTTCATTTTATGAGCATGACGTGTAGGCCCAAGTGGCCATTTTTGAACATATATGGGTCTCATGACATGAGACATGTAGATTTCCGCGGGTTGACGGGTGGTCAACGGACACCCCGGGATTTGGGGCGTCACAGCATGGTATCAGAGCCAAGGTAAACGGTTACCTTGGGAGCTCGGTGGGTGTAGAGTTAGGTATACGAAATACCTAGGACTTGATGGGCACGAGTTAGATCATACATCAGTGTGCATTTTGGTGAATTAAATGTGATGTGTGATGGTGTATAACATGTTTGTTATGAATTGGCGGTGTATGCTTGGTGAATAGCATAGGACAAAGTGTTGAGCTAGGAGTAGAAAATCTAACCTTAGATGTTTGAGAATTATGGGCGGAAACGGTCCAAATGAACAAGAAATAAACAAAAAAAAATATTTTAAGGCGATTACTCAGTTTTTGAACATGGCGAATGGAATTTGTGGAATTACGGAAATTTATTCCGAGTTTTTGCCTGAAAAGGAAAATTGAAATTAAATTCTAGAAATTAGAAGTGGTAAGAGCGGTGTTCAAAATCTTGCATCTTTAGGAGTAGCGGAAAGGCTCTTTGGAGAGGAATTGAAAAAAAAATTTTGGTTACACGGGCGGTGTTCCGGTTGGAATAGCGGTAGATGGAGTGTTGTGAAGTGCAGAGTTGTTCAGGTTTTAAGCACACGTAAGGAAAGAGTTGAACTTCAACTCTTAAATTTTGAAGCTAGGTATGCGATGGGTTAGGCTATTGCATCAAAGTAGCGAGAAGAAGTTTCTTCGGAGGATGAAAAAAGAAAAAAAAAAAAAAAAAAAAAAAAAAATTTCGCTGCAGGTTAGGACCTGTTTGAGGTCGCGACATGGATTCGAAGTCGCGACCTGGTGTGCTTGGACGTGAGGTCGCGACCAGAAATGGACGTCGCGACCTGGATGGATTGGCGACAGGCTTAGAAGCCTTGAGGGGCGACTTGATCCGACATCGTCGTGATGTCGCGACATGAAATTTAACGGAGAATTCGCGACATGGAAGGGGGCCGTCGCGACTGGGTGAGTGCGGTAGGAAGTGGCTAATGTCGCGTGTTGCGACGTCAAAGTGAAGTCGCGACATGGGTGGCAGCAAGAGAGGTCGCGACATGGCGTCGCGACGTAAGAAGAGATGGTGAGATGATGATTGATGCGACAGCGCAGAGTGTGTCGCGACATGGCGACTGATCGCGGGAGGTCGGGCATCATTTTGACGTCGCGACACGGCACGTGGGGATTGATGTGGCGACATGAAGTTGATGTCAGCGGCGTAGGCTTGTCATCCGGGATGCTTCGCGACATGGGCGTCGCGACGGCACATAGGGAACTAATATCGCGGCGCCAGGGCGATGTCGCGACATAGGTTGGTCGATCGGAAATCGCGGGCGCTCTGGTGATGTAGCGACATGGTGCGGCTGGCGTGAAATTTGGAGCCGGTGAAGCGGTGTCGCGACACCAAGGTGATGTCGACATGGGATGGGCTCAGGTGTAAGGCCCACAGGCGGCGTCAGCGACCTCGGTTCGGCTGGCGAGGAGAGTCGCGACGTCGCGCGACTGGCGCTATCGTAGCGACTGCTACGCCCGGCCCGGCGCTAGCGACGGCGGCTGTCACGGCGACATGGGCGTTGTGCCTTGGCGCGCCACGACACAGGCGCTGCGGTGTGCTCGCGACATGGGCTTTGGGTGTGCGCCTTTGTGCACCCAAACCGGTTTTGTTTCGATTGCCTTTGTTCTGATCCTTGTTTGAGATCTTGTTCATGGTAGCGTTCCGTGAACGCCTTCATTCATAGGGATTAAAAAAAAAAAAAAAAGTCTGAAAATTTTAAAAAATTTTCTTGTGTATGATTTAATATATAAAATGTTTATATGGAAATTAGTATAAGTGCATCAGCGAGGTATGTGAAAATTTTTTTCGGTGTGTGTGAATAGTATGCCGAGCGCATTTTCACATGAGATACGTTCTTGAAAATTAATTGCCTTGACATGGTGTATGAAAAAAAAAATTTCCAGTGTATGAATAGTGTCTCGGGGCTGTGTTTGAGCCTTAGAGATACTGCATTGAAATTTAATCTACCATTGACTTGTGTAGATGGCTAGTAGAGGACGAGGGCGTAGGGGGCGTCCACGGGGTACTGGTCAGGCACCACCGACATTTGACCAGCCGCCCGTATTTGATCAGCATGCCTTTGCGGTACATGGGATGTTCTTGAATTTCTTGCTCGCACGGGAGGCGGCGTAGCGGTATTCGGGGAGGTCCCTAGTAACCTCCGGGGGTTTAGAAGCAGCACCATCCTCCAGGCGTTCGCGGGAGGAGATCCGATGGTGGCGGACCATTCAGTTTATCTTGATTGAGAATATTGGAGGTATGGAGATCACCTCCCGTCTGACGAGATCAGATTGGCGACCATTTGTTAGAGGGCGAGGCCGGGCCCTTGGTGGAGATGGGTTAGGACTTCTAGAGACTTAGAGGTTATGACATGGGCGAGTTTCGTTTGTTCATGGGTAAGTACTCGGAGATTTGCGAGGCATCTGAGGCTCGGGAGTTCCTAGAGGCTGACGGGGGCGATAGTTTGTGATGGACTACGTGGCTAGATTCCACGAGTTAGCGGAGTTCTTGATTCGTGTACGGACATGGCGAAGTCGAGAGACCGAGGGAATGGTGGCGTTGTCGGTCGAGTAGGATAGTAGGACTCCGCCTACGGGACATGGACTCCATGGTTGGGACATACGACCGTAGAGAGAGATGGGGTCTTTCGGAGCACTCGGGATACGGTGTTAATATGAGAGAAGGACCCGACCTTCTAGTTCGGGAAGAGGCGAGAAGACTTACGCACACGGTTTCGGGGTCGGGGCGGGATTGGGCGATTAGTCGAGCGAAGCGGTGGTATGTTGTTATTTGTCGGCTGACGGGCATGTGAGCGGGATTTTCCCGAGCGGGGATCGGGATTTTGGGACGGCGCTGATCCCGATTAAATTGTAGAACACGGGCGTACGAGTTCATTCCTCCACACCTGATGCGGTCGGAGAACCAGTTTCAGTTTCGGGGCGCTATACGAGCACCTTCGGCGGCCGCAATTGGGCGGGCCGGAGTGTGCGTTGGTCAGTGCAGGGACTCACGGGTCGGGATTTCTAGTCAGGCGGGGCAGACTATATGTTATTTCTGTCGGCGGCTGGGCATATGAGGCGGGTGTCCTAGAGCGGAGGCCTCGTAATTACGGAGGCTGAGCCTCTGGAAATGGCCGGATATCGCGAGTGCGTTTCCTACTCTCTCACTTGTTGACTAGTGGCGTTTAGTGGATGCATCATTCTTGTTGCATCTTGTGTGATAGACTTGAGCGAGGTTGGGACAACAGAGAAGCGGATATGGATGTTCTCCCCTAGGAGATAGGGTGAGAGTTGACCGGATAGGTCGGGATTGCGTTCATGTGCACAGTGACATCACGTCGAGTCAGGCGTGGGTGCACGGTATGGTCGTTCACCACTCTTGGTGAGTGCGGGTTGAGCTTGTCTTTGGGACTACGTCCAACGAAGACTCATGGTTCGAATCAGGAAATGAAGAGAAATTAAGGTGTGTTAGTGACGAGAAGTTGGTAATCCCGAGGTGAAACACGGAGTTTGGGTGTAAGAGACCGGGGAGAGATCTGAATTTGTGTGGGTAAGGGCCACGGGGAGAGATCCCAATTTACGCGAGGGTGTAGGGCAGGAAATTGAATTCGCCCAATGGAGTGTAAGAGACGGGAGATGTCTAAATTTAGCCTTAAGGTGTAAGAGACCAGGGAGAGATCTGAATTTACGTGGGTGTAAGGGCAGGGGAGAGATCCCAATTTACGTGAGGTGTAGGGCAGGGAAGTATTCCCAATTGCAGTATGGGTGTAAGAGACAGGGAGATGTCTAAATTTCTGTATGGGTGTAAGAGACTTGGGAGATATCTGAATTTACGTGTGGGTGTGGGACCGAGGAGATCACGAATTTACTGTGTGGGTGTAAGGGCTGGGAGATCCCAATTTACGTGAGGTGTAAGGGCAGGGGAGATATCTGAATTTACGTGTGGAGTGTAAGAGACCAGGGGGCGTCTTTGAATTTACGTGAGGTGTAAGGGCAGGAGACGTCCCAGACTACAATATGGATATAAGGAGGCTCGAAGTGTAGAGTAGCTGTGCGAGAGAAAACACAAGGATATGGTTATTGTGAGACCGGAAAATCAGTTTCTAACGAAGGATAAAATGGTAATTTCGGTCAAAATCAGGAATTTTCTAGATCTCGGATAGTGAAGCGGACTTCTCGTTGAAATCGTCTCGTGAAATTTGCTTAACCACGTCGAATTTGATTTGGATTCAGAAGGTGGTGAGTTTCCGTTTTTTGAACATGGGGTCGGATGACACGTGGTAGAGTTAAGGAGATGCCTGCACCTCAAAGATGGCAACACTTGGCATAAAGGAAATGGCTCACATTGAGCCACATGGGTGGCATGTTGCAATGCGTGAGCCATGTGGTTAATGATGTCATAAAAAGGAAATATTGAAATAAGGAATAAGGAGTGGAAAAAGGAGAGCCACACAATTGTCTTGGGGAAGGAGGGGAGGAAGCTTCCTCCTATGACCCATACGGTCAATTCTCCAAAAAGGGGAGAGAAAGGCAAAGAGAAATGAGGAAAATGGGAGAAAATGAAAGAAAAGAAAGAGAAATGAAAAAGGAAAAGAAAACGAAAAGAAAGAAGAAGTGAAATGACATGTTTAGGAGGAAGACATCATCTTCTCCACTTTCATTTTCTTCTTGGCTGGTTGTTTGCCGAGCAGTGGCTGGAGATGGGGATTTTAGAGAGAGAAAGTCTGGCTTCTCTCTAAGATCTACGACGATCGGACCGTCGGCTGACCGGCCTTGAAGCGAGGTTAGTCTACCGTCGAGGGCTCGATGTGATCACAGGTTGGGTTGGTGACTCCGAGAGTGGACACCTCTCTGCTGCGGATCTGTAATGGGTTTGTTTGTGGGCGGCGTTTACTAAGTGACGAAGTCGATCTAAATCCTCGTATGATATGGATGATCCGATTCATCTGAATTTGATGTGGTTGTGTTCTGTGGAATAACTTTGATGCGAGTGAGCGTTCAAGATGAGCCGCCCGGATTTGCCTTAGCCCACGTGTAATTAAGTTTATGTTATTATTATAAAGTTGAATAACATGATGTATGTGATTTAAATTGTTAATATATGCATGAGTGATATATTAGCATGAATTGTATTTGTGTGCCCGTGCATTTCATAGGTGGGAGTAACCCAGTAGGAAATTCCTGCGGGCTTTGCTCACCGCGTCGTGGGACTATTTTTTTAGGTCACAGAAAGCCTGGCAGGGATGGGGCCTTGTCAGGACCTTAGAGGAAGAAATGGCCAAATCGGCCCTATCTTGTATTTTTGTTCTTTTGTAAAGATTCTGGGCAGAAATGGTTTGTATAAATTGTAATTAAATAAAATTGTAAATAAGTAAACTTGTATAAAATATACATTTTATGAGCATGACGTGAGCCCCAGTGGCCATTTTGCACACATGCGTGCCTCGTGACTTGAGACACGTGGAATTTCCGCCGAGGTTGGCGGGTAGTCCAGCGGACACCCCGGGATTGGGCGTCACGGTTATCACCCCAGACTTAGGTTGGTGATAGAATTCGGGAGAGACTCGAGATGAGGACATACGGAGGTGGTTATCACGTGAGCAGAGTTGAGTGATAGAGTCGAGAGGAGTATTTCGAGATTTGGATACCCATTGGAAATTTCATTTAGGTGATGGTGAGCAGAGCAAAGGGCTCGGTATATGGATGTCATTCATGACATGATTGACAGTCCATTAGATTGTCAGTGATTGTGACCTTGGGAAGGTCAGCGTTTACACACCAAGCAGGAATTGGGTTGTGTAGGGTCGCATATGCACGTGATTGGATGCGTATGTGCATGGAATTTCGGGACGAAATTCTTTTAAGGGGGGAAGAATGTGAGACCCCGGAAAATCCAGATTCCCTAAAGGAGGGTAAAATGGTAATTTGGTAAAATCCGAGATTTTCCTAGATCTCGGATAATGGCTTGGACTTCTCAGTTGAAATCGTCTCATGAGAATTCGCAAACCACGTCGAATTTCGTTGGATTCCGAGGTGGTCGGGATTTCACGTTTTTCGGGCGTGGGGTGTCGGATGACGCGTGGTAGGTTAAGGAGATGCCACATGGCACCTCAAAGGTGTGACACTTGGCATAAAAGAAATGAATACATTGAGCCACATGGAATGGCATGATCCCATGGCTCCCTGATGATCCACTTGGTGGATGATGTCGGAAATAAAGAAATAAAAGAAAAAGGGATGGAAAATTGTGAGCCACACAATTGTCTTTGGGAAGGAGGGGAGGAAGCTTCCTCCTTTGACCCATACGGTCAATTCTCCAAAAAGGGGAGAGAAAGGCAAAGAGAAATGAGAAAATGGGGAGAAAATGAAAGAGAAAAAGAAAGAGAAATGAGAAAAGAAAGAGAAGCAAAAGGGAGAAATAGGAGGAAGAAAAAAAAGATACGGGAGGTCTTGGATGCGTTTTAGAGAGTCTTCATGCTCTCTAGACGTGGCGATCCGTAGTCCAGTTCTTTCGCGGTGAAGGGAGGGTTGTTCTCTGTGAAGGGACCCAGCGTGTGGACTCCGGTTTGGGAGTTTCGACAAACTCAGGAAGGTACAGACACACTTGGGGGATGGGGCTTATCAAGGGACCTTAGAGCGAAAAGAAATGGCCATCGGCCTTATCTTGTATTTTCTGTTTTTTTGTAAAATTTTGGGCTAGGGCCAGGTTTGTATAAATTGTAATTAAATACAATTGTAAATAAATGCTTTTGTATAAAATATACATTTATGAGCATGAGCGTGTAGGCCCCAGTGGCCATTTTGAACATATATATGGGTCTCATGACATGAGACATGTAGATTCCGTAGTTGGCCGGGTGGTCAGCGGACACCACCAGGATTTGAGTCATAATATATCGAGTTAGTAGTAGGGGCTACCTCCAGGAATGGAGTCTGATTTCATGAGTCGAGTTTGAGCCGGAGGCGAAAGAAACCCTGTGAGCTAGGGGATAGCACCTGAGGTGGACACCGACCTCGTCGGGTGGGCTGGTGAGACTGTGATATAAAGGCGCCTTTTTTGTAAGGGCCCTTTGGCCAGCGCTCAGACGGGGAATGATCCCACTCACGGGCTATCACAACTTCATGAATTCTACGCCTCCGTGGCTTCAACACAGATATATTAGGCTTCCTTCCCGGTAGTTCAATACAACTATTCTGCTTGGGTTGGTAGTGAGCTAACCGAGATGGAGTATCTAGTTTCGTGAGTCGGGAGTTCGGCGCGGGCGAGCGCTGTGAAATTGGGGGATGAGCGCATGAGTGGGACCTTCCCTCGTCGGAGTGGGCGGGGGATGGGACCGCACATTTGGGCCCCTGGGGCTGGTGTGATAGCATCTGGATCATTACAAAAGATAGTCGACAAGGTATTTGGTATCTCCCGTATTAGCCAGCTCAGAAACTTTCAGAAAAGACAAAACCCTTGACCTGGCGGTTGGCTCTTCATAAAGCAAAAGGTAACTCTTGAGCTTAGTGGCACTTCTTGGTTGGTGACCCTTGAATGTCACATGTGATCCCTTTGTGTGGACGTCAGTTTTATTTCAAGTCAGGCTTTCCTATTTAAGGAGGGGGTTGTCTCCTTAGTTAGGCAGGATAAGTTTTAGAGTGAGAAAGAAAGGTTAGAAGAAGAACACGAGGCAGTATCGACTCATCTTGTTAAACTTTCCGAGTTTAAAAGCTTTCAACAAAGTTTGTAAGTTTTCAAGTTCAAATAATTTCATTTTGCAAATTTCAATCTTTGTTTGAATTTTGATTCATTTATTACTATCTTGTTTCATGCTTTATTCAAACATCTTCAACTTCAAAAAATATATTCAGGTTGGAAACCTCAAACCTCTGAACCCACTAAGTGGTGTTTAAGCGAGGAAACCAGTTAATTTAACGCGTAGTACTTTGAGATTCAAGTCTTTTGTTACTCTGCTCAAATTTTCTTACATTCAAATTACATGTTGAATTGTTTAAGGTCTTGCTTAGAGTTAGTATCGAGCCAGTTCTTACAAAATTTTGATTAAATTTACATTGTACCCTTTCAAAATAATTGTGGTCCCTACGGTTAGGGTTTGGTCGACCAGAGTGTATCAGTTGGTCGACCATAAATCCCGGTGAATTGAATTGGTCGGTGGTGGGCCTCGATATTTAGAATCCCGATTCTTGTAGAAAAAGGTTAGAAATGGCAAAATTTTATCAAAAGTTTGTAGTACTAGTTCAAATACTAGTTCATCCAGGATAGATGAACAACTTAGACATATCTGGCCTGACAATTTGAAAACAAGCTGTCTGTTCTATAGAAGATTGGGAAACGATACATCAAAACAGGAAATGCAAAACAAAATATAAAGACTATAAAATAAGACTTTGAATTTAGAAAAGATTATAGAATCAAAATCTGCGAAATACTCATTATTAGGTTACGAGGCGAAACTATTGAACTCACAGATTGAGATTTAGAACAAATTGAAAAATTCAAAGTCTTACATATAGGAGCTAAATCTTTTAGTTGAATAATTCAATTGTGGACCATTCAAATACCCAGTGAAATCTAACGGTGAAATTTTGTTTTGAAAATCTTGTTTTAAGATTCCACCATATCCTATGTTGAGGCATCTGTCTCTATGATAGGAAAGGCTTTTGGAGTGAAGGATACCCTAAAGCGAGGAAGTTCCTTAACACGAATTTTGACACATTTGACCACTGGGTATGTTCCTCAGGCAGGTAAAGTTTTCTCTTTAACCTTTGAAATAAAGTTTAATTAAAATTCTAAGGTTTAGGTAAAACTCAACTACATAGTTTAGGAAGCTACCTAAAAATCTTTGTAAGCGTGTTTATCTTTAATTTCATGAAATTTGTTAGCAAATCAATTGCTCTTTGTATAGGTTTTATTTGTGCTATGAATGTCAAATCCTAAAAACCTAACATTTGTTCGAAACAATTTTATTTTTGTTGCAGAATTACTAAACCATTATCTCTACAATCTTTTGAAAAATTTTTTAAATGTTTGAGTAACTCTTCAAGGGAATTTGAAAATATGAGAACATCATCAATGTATGCAATAGAAAATCTAGTGCATTGAAACAATATTTAAATTAAATGCGTATTTTGGAAATTAAGAGGAGCGTTTTAGGCAATGGCATTACATTCCATTCATAATGTCCAAATGGAACTATGAATCTGCAGTTTTATACTATCTTACGGTTTTTATTTGAATTTGCGAAGCAGTTTCATATCGAATTTTGAAAAATTGGCATTATAAATCCTTTGAATTAAATCCTTTTATTGATTATTGGATACCTAATCCATTGAAGGACTTTATTCAATGGTTTATAATTGATTACCAACAGCAGGTTCCTCTTTCAGTTCTTAAGCCTTTTGGACATAAAAAATTTTCCTTTCGTAGTGAATGATTTGGTCTTATAAGTTTTTATTTAGAGATCATTAATTTCCTTTGCAGTATTCAAGGAGTTACGGACTCATTTGGACCGAGTCTTACTGTAGGAATTTGTTTTCAGAAAAATCTTTTTTTCATATGGTAATGAAACCATATCTTTGTTTTCTATTCAAAATGCATTTAGTATAGAAAAGAACAAAGATTTTGCTCTATTTATCTATAAAATCTATATATCTATATATATAGATGTATATACATATCTATATATATAGATGTATATAGATATATCTATATAGATATATACATATCTATATATATAGATATCTATCTATAGATATTTATATATAGATTTATATATATTTATATATATATATATATATATATAGATATCTATATATAGATTTATATATCTATAAATAGATATAGATATATATATAGATATATAGATATATATATTTATATTTATATATATATATATATAGATATATAAAATCTATATATCTATATATATAGATATACATATCTATATAGATATATATATAGATATTATATATATATATATTTATATATATATAGATATCTATATATGATATCTATATATATATATATATAGATATATAAAATCTATATATCTATATATATAGATATATACATATCTATATAGATATATATATAGATATTTATATATATATATATATATATATATATATATATATATATATATATATAGATATGTATATATAGTATATGTATGAATATGTATGTATAGATATGTATAGATATGTATGTATAAATATATGTATATATATATATATATATATAAGTATGTATATATAAATATCTATATATGAATATACATATTTATATATATAATTATCTATATATATAAATATATATATATCTATACTATAAATATCTATATATACATATCTATATACTATATATATATATATATATATATACATATCTATATTTATATATATATATAGATATAAATATATATAGATATATACATATATATATATATATATATAGATATCTATCTATAGATATACATATCTATATATATAGATATATATATAGATTTATATATCTATAAATAGATATAGATATATCTATTTATAGATATATAAATCTATAAATAGACTAATCTATATATATATATATAAATATATATAAATCTATATATAAATATATATATAGATATTCTATATACATACATATATAAAATGTATAAATATATAGATATCTATATATAGATATCTATATATACATCTATATATTTATATATGTATATATATATATACATATCTATATATATATATAGATATATAAAATATATAGATGTATATACATATCTATATATATAGATATCTATCTATAGATATACATATCTATATATATAGATATCTATATATAGATTTATATATCTATAAATAGATATAGATATTTATATATATAGATATATAAATTTATATATAGATATCTATATATATATATAAATATATATAAATCTATATATAAATATCTATATAGATATATCTATATACATCTATATATAGATATGTATATATATATATAGATATATCTATATATAGATTTATATATAGATATGTAATAGATATGTATATATATATATAGATATCTATATATAGATTTATATATATAGATATGTACATATTTATATATATAGATAACTATATATATATATATATACATATTTATATATATAGATAACTTCATATATATATATATATACTACTCCTGCCTCTCCTCCTCCTCTATATACTATATATATATATATATATATATATATATATATATATATATATATATATATATATATATATATATATATACATATCTATATATAGATATATCTATATACATCTATATATCTATATATCTATATATATATATATATATATAGATAGATATATTATGGGCAGAAATTCCAATTTCTGGAATAAGGGCAAAATCGTAATTTTGATTACAAAATTGTAATTACGGTTAAAAATCCGTAATTAATTCTCTAGATTTTGGATGACGACACGGATTGCACCGTTGGAATCGTCTCGCGAAATCTAGTTAGCACGTAAAATTTCGTAATTTTCGGAGACAGTCGGAATCGACACGTTTTTCGAGGCATCGCATTTCGGTCATAGTAAATCGTTTGATCTCTGCGACCGAAGGTGCATATAACAAGTACTCATGTACCATAAGTGGTATGAGTGAAATGATGAAAATGGACCAGTGAGGTAGTGCTAAGATATCAAATACGAGAAGAGGGGATAAAATGGTAATTATGGAATTTGATTTTAAGTGACTAGAGGGACCACGAATAGCCAATGATCCACTCATCTCCTACCTTAAGCCAAGACCAAAAACGTGAGAGGCTTTAATTTTGATGCAGTAGCTATGGGGTTTACATTTTTAGAGAGAGAAGCACCTCCTTATATACAGGTTATCTCATGTCCGGATAGTTGGATTTCGACGGACTGAGAGGGAAGCGTTCTGCGCGGACATTCGCAGCGTGGACCCCGGGTTTGCGAGTTTTTGACAACTCCAAAAGGTAGGATTTTCTCCCTACTTGCGTTTTATTCCCATTTTTAAGGGTTTTTCGATGTTTCGGTTGGTTGAGGCGAGTGAAGGCCGTTTGGTCGATCCCAGAAACATGGGGCCGAATTGTTCGCTGTGAAATTTTCCACCATCGAGACTGCCCAGAAATTAGGGGCTGTTTGGGTGTCTTTAATTCCAGAATTTTTGGCTTTAAATCATGTAATTGTATGGAAAAGTAGGGAATGGGCCGTATGATCGGTCAAAACAGGTTGACCAGTAGAATTGTTGAGATTTTGTTAAGTAGTATTGTCGGGAATGCTAGGGGCTGTTTGTGTGGAAATTTGGCATTTAAAATGCATGCTTGATATGAGAAAATGCCGGGAATGGGTGGTTGATCGGTCCCAAAACATGGGACCGAATTGTAGAGAATTTTTAGACATTCTTGGGCGTCAGTGGTACATTTTGGGAATTTGAATTAGGGTGTTTTGTGATAATTTGTGAATAAATTATGCTTTGGTGATTAGGAGGCCGGGTAGAATGGAAATCGGTTCCATCAAGAGAGGAACCAATGTAGGAAGTGTGAAATTTGCCGGGCGGCCCACCCACTACAATTTTGGGGCGTAAACGATCCAGGGTTTGTAAATGGTGAAATTGTCCATGTGTTTTGAGTATGAAATTGTATGAAATGAGTGACTTGATTTGGTGTGGTGTAGAAATCAATAGGTTAATGTAATGAGGATTAACATGAGGTCTGAGTATATGGAATATAATTGTGTATGTATAAACCATTAGAATAAAGATTGTGATTTCTTTCGATTATATGGAATATAGTGGCGATAATAAGCCGGGTGGAGATGAAATTATGAATTTCTCAATTGAAATTTAAGTTAGGTGATGCTTGATGTGTTGGAATTACATGCGTGTAATTATAGTTGATTGAAAATATGCATATTGACATATTATTGTAAATGATTTTGAAAATGACATAAATGCATTTTCATATGCCTTTGAGTAGCTAGAATTAGGTGTGAGTGTATGAGGTATTTTGTAAAACGGATATGTTTGCGAAAGGAATTTCCCACGGGATGATATTAGGGAGAATTGGGTTGGGAGATGGGCCAACGGATCACTTCGGGATGAGGACCATGATTTGTTTGGGAAAGCTCACCAACCAATTCACCTCGGATGAGATCCCATTACTTTACCCAGAATACTTGGTGAAGTATATTTCAAGAGCAGTGTTGTTTTGAAAATGATTATTTTCTCATCCGACAGCCCAGGCAAGTGTGAGTGAGTCGGTGAGGACTCGTGACATGGGGTAATCATGTAGACATTCAAGAGTAGGATCATGTATTTACTTGAGTGTGTTTACTTTGAACGTTAGCTGCGCAGGTGGTGAGTGGCCAGCAGGGGCGATTCTCCTCTTGAGCTTTAGCTCACCACAGTCGTGGGACCCGCTATTTTGGTCTGAAAGAATGCGAGGAATGACTCATTTTGGTTGATTTTGAAGAAGCCGGTTTGTATGGGGACTTGGACATAACATGTATTAGGGTGCAGATTTTAATATATGTTTGTATAAAACAAAAGTGTTATCAACTATTGAATTGTTAGGGGAATAATTGAAGAATAGTTATGATAATTGATCTTATGAGTATTGGTTTATGAGCCCGAGGCATTTTTACTCATGTTGGGATTATATTGCATACACATTGGATTGTTTGGAGACGGGATATGGGGTTATTTACAAGAATTGTATTTGGGTAGAGCTCAAGTGCAAGGAACTGCGAATTTTCTAGAAATGGTGTCGGGTAACCCGACATCCATATGTCCATGAGTTGGGTAGTCAACGGACCCCCGGAGTTTGGGGCGTCACATATATCTATATACATCTATATATATATATATATATATATATATATATATATATATATATATATATATATATATATATATAGATATATAAATCTATATATATATATATAGATATGTATATATATATATATATATATATATATATATATAGATATGTATAGATATGTATATATATACATAAGCTATGGCGCTGATCTAAGGGTGTCGTGTACCGTAACTGCAATCTAAATGTCTCGATGTGTGAAACATACGAGTAATATAGCCCACGTGGGCTCCTATATCCCATCTTTAATAAAAACAAATATCTCGACTATATTCTCATAGTTTTTCATGTTTGTTCTACAAAAAGATTTATACATTTTACAAAATGTTTGCCCAAAGCCACATTTCGACTTTCTTCTCAAAAGAGCTACCTTTGTTACTTATCATCACTGGATGGTCTGTGTGACGCCCCAAAACCCCGAAGTCAGATTGACTACGAATCAACCCCAGCGGAATACTCGTGAATCATGGTGGCAGGCATTTCCATGAAAATGGAATGAGTCTCCATATGCAGGGAGCTCTACTTGTGAATACAAAACTAGTATAAACACTGCATTCCTGTCCCGATCAACAATATATGCAATATATATATCAATACGACCACTTGGGCCCGTCAAGCTGTACTCTGACATAATATATCCAAACTATATCCAATAGTTCAAAGAGTTAATATTTTACTCTTAAAAGCGATACATATATTAAGATTAGAGAAATTCTAATATTATCACGAAAGTCATCAAAGCCACAATCAAACTTTTCTTCTAAACTACACTTTCTGGGCCAGTAGTCTCATGCGCGCTCCACATGCACATGAAAGGGGATCCACGGCAGGAGTGAGCTAAAGCTCGAGTAGGAGAATCGCCACCCCAGAGTGGGCTCACCTCACCACCTAAGAGTGCAATACGTGTTGAATTTAAACATACGTTGAGAAGCGAATGCATGATCTGCTTAGTGTCTACATGACCAACTCCCGGATCAGAGTCCTGGAAGCTCTCACACTACTTCAAGCCTCGTATGAGAATTATTATACATTCATTAGTGGACAACCCTCCAGTGAATATATATCAATTAGGCCGCTCAGTGATTGATATATATTATTTAATTTGTGGACTACCCTCAGATGAATAAATATCAGCTGGCGCTCGAAGCCAGTTGATATATATTATTTGATTTAGACTACCCTCGATGGTATTTTAGACTACCTCCAGACATGCTGTTTCTCTAGACTCATCTCATGCACTAACTCCACATATTTCTAGGATGTTCAGTGCATATGGAATGCGTGTATGCGAGTTCGATTCGATCCCAATCACATGCAAATATATAAACATGAATATATTCGCATAAAGAATTAAATCACACAAACATGTTATGTAATTATCATTTCAAACATCAAAAATTAGCTCGCATGGGCTAATAATCACACCTGAGTAATTTAATTTAAATCGCTCGGCGAACGCATTTTTCACGAAAATATATTTTCAAAGCATTATTAGGGAATAGTGAGCCCTCGTTTACTATTCTGGAAATCACTAAACAGCGGTTCACTTAGTGAACCGAAATCAATTCCGACTACGTCATCTGGCAATGGTACAATACATAAGTTAAACTAACCCACGCGAAATTACGGACTATCACGGACTGACCCAGCCAAAATCTCCAAGAATTCATACAATTTCGGTCCCATGTTTGGGACCGATCCTGACCCATTCGGCATTTTCCATACACATACATAATTTAAAGCAACATTTTCCAGAATTTAAAGACCCAGACAGCCTACACATTTACATCAGTCACGGCCATCGAGAAATCGAAAAATTCCTGAAGTTCGGTCCATGTTTTGGGGCCGTCAGCTGTACTGACCTCAAACCTACGAAACATAGAAAAACCGCCCAAAAATGGGGAATAAAAAAGCGCCGGTAGAAAATCCTACCTCAAGGAGTTTGAAGAAACTCGATCCGGAATCCTGGCGTAGCTTGTCCCAGCGTAGAACATTTCTCATGCGCCACAGCGCCGACAGTCGGATCACGCCATAAATCTAGAGAGAAGCATGAGTTCTCTCTCTAAACCTCTTCCTTATACTGCATCCCCCTACGCAGCTCGTTTTTTCTTTGGTTTGAATTTGGAGAAGAATCTTGTAAGCGATTTTTGTCTTTTTGTCTGTTTAATCCATTTAATTAATTAATTCATTTCTTTCTCGAGTTTGACATTGACCTTATATCACCGTAATCAGTTAATGCGTTTCTGCTGTACGACATAATTTTGGTATGCTGTCTCGCTGCTGTCACATCGAAAATCGTTCTGGCACGGCAGCGATGCCTTGAAAAGCGTGCGACTCATTGTCTCGACAAATTGCGAAATTTTACGTGCTAGCTAGATTTGGCGGGCGATTCAACGGTGCGTCCGTTTCGTCATGCGAGATCTAGAATTAATTACGGACTTTTAGTAATTATAATTTTGTAATCAAAATTCGATTTTGCTCTATTCAGAAATTGAATTTCGGGTCATACGTTCTCCCACCTTAAAGATTTAGATCCGAAATTGGCGATCACTATCAGCACATGCATATACAGCATGCACTCTATCTTTGCATGTAATAGTCATTTAAACCTTAAAAGCGAAACTAAATCACGTACCTTTATCCACACAAACGAAGGGATAGGTAGCGCATCGTGTCCTCGCTCCCGTTGACTCCTCCACTCCACGGTGCAGCGGCACTCACCATTAGCCTCGCTGATCTTGCGTCTTAAAACTGATCCACGACTACAACCAATGCACCCTGGTCCTTCCTCAAAGGTCCCATCGGTGTCAACCTCAATCTGTCCTCAATCCACCATATGAGCTGGATCTGGAGTATATATATCGGGAGCATGGAGGCATTAAACACCTCGTGGACACGATAATAACTGGCGATACTTTAACACCCGGTGCGCCGCAGTGCCTATCCTCAGTATCTCGAAAGGCCCACTAAACCTCGGTGATAGCCACGGCAGCACTTGGAACGTCGCTCCTCTCTTGACATCACCTTGAAAATGTGATCGCTAACCTCGGAACTCTAAGGGTCGGCGTCTCACATTAGCATAGCTCTTACCCAGGCTGGCCCGTGAGAAAGGCAGCTATTGTATCAAAGCTCGCCTTCGGAAGTGTCTCTAACCAGATCAGGACCAGTGTTGGAGCTCTCTCCCACCCTCGGTCCAACATAACGGTAATCTACATGGCCTCCCATACAACGCCTCATATGGTGCCATTCGATACACTGCTTTGTTAGCCCATTGTTGTAGGCGGGTCAGTACAGAGCGATTTAACCATATACACCCTTATGACCCGGGACACATGCTCACGGCGTATCCTCTAACCTGCGTATATAATCGTCTGACATTATAACTCTACACAACCCTTGCTTGGTGTGTAAGCGCTAACCTCTCCCGAGGTCGCGATCATTGACAATCCCGATGGAGCGTCAGCCTAGTCCATGTCATGAATGACATCCATTTCTAGAGCCACTGACGACAACATCAATGCAATTTCCAAGGTATCAAACCTCGAGTCACCCCAGAGCTCCTATCGCTCAACTCTCAGTTCATGTGATACTTGGCCGTGTGTTTCATCTCGAGCGACCTGCTCTTCGACACACTTCGAGCCTCTTACATTTCTTTGATTCAACTATGAGTCTCATTGGGCGTAGTCCACAAGGCAACTCAACCCCGCTCCTGTAGTGGTGAATGGCCGTCTGGTGCACCCTGCAGGCTAGGCCAGATGTTATCGTGCTGCATGCGCAATAATGCCATACCTTGACACCTATCGGGTGCCATGGCTTGAATGCGAGAGATCGCTCACTTTCGCTAATCTTGACTATCATGAAACCGGAAAAAAAAAAAAAAAAAATTTTTTTTTGAAAATGAGCGAATTGATAATTCTTACCGGAGCAGTGAGCCAAAAAACCACTAGATCTTTCTCTAGACCTCGGATGGCCCAAGCCGGATCACGCTAGTTAGAATCATCTCATGAAATCTAGTTGAACGAAAACGGCTAGCGTCTAATTAAAGGCATCGGTTTGCACGTATTTCAAGACAGAACGGGCCAATCATGGGGTGCCATGTGGCACTTGCATGGGAGACACTTGTACGTAAGATGGGCGAGTGTCATGCCCTTAGGATTGCGTGAGTTGGGTGGGAGCCAAATGTCTGAGCCACCTCGTGCATGAGCATGAAATTAGTTGAAGTTGTTGTGGCATGGAGACACTTGGTCTTGAGTTGACCAAGTGTCAAACAAATGGATGTGGGTGGGCTCCCCTAGGGCCGCTTGACTTGGTAGTTTGAGGAGAGATGGCAAACAATTCGTAGAGAAAGAGAAGAAGAAGAAAGAAAAGAGAGAAAGAAAGAAAGAAAAGAAAGAAAGGAAGAAAAAACAAGAAGTAGAAAGGAGGAAAGGGAGGAAGTTTTTTCCTCCATTGTTTTAATTTGGAGTGGATCGAATGATCCTACACACACTTGAAGGTGAGGATCTTTCCTCTTTGGTTATTTCCTTGTTTGGGGCCATGGAAATGGCATATGGTTGAGTTTTTCTATGTGATTGTTTGAATGAAAAACATCTTTGGGTGTGATGTTGTCCATCTTGAATTTTCGAGTTTTAAATTTGAATTTGTGATGTTGTCCATGCTGAATTTCGGGTTTTAAGGTGGTGCTTGATGTTGTACTTGCTGAATTTTCTAGGTTTGAAGAAATTGGAAATTGTGATGTTGTACATAATGCGGTGTATTATTTTATATGAATAAAAACATGCAGAAATTTATGGGCTTCCATGCGAGAATGTTTTGGGTGTTTTAGATCAAAGAAAACTCGGTTTGTGCATCCTTTAAATTGCATGACCTGACATCTTGCAGAATGTTCTAGTTTTAGTGAAGAAAATCAATCTGGTGTATTATTTTATATGAATGAAAAGCATGCCCAGAAATTTCTGGGCTTCCATGCAGAATGTTTTGGATGTTTAGATCAAAGAAAATAGTTTTGTGTATCTTTGTTGTGGGCAAACATCAGAATGTTCTAGGTTTTAGACTAAAAACTCAATCACAGTGTATTATTTTATGAATGAAAAACATACGAGGAAATTTACAGGCTTCCATGCGGGAATGTTTTGGGTGTTTAGATCAAAGAAAACTCATTTTTGTGTATCTTTCATGCATGACCACGACATGCGGAATGTTCTAGGTTTTTAAATGAAGAAAACTCAATGCGGTGTAGTATTGTATGAGATAAGAAAAACATACGGGAATTTGCGGGCTTCCATGCGAGAATGTTTTGGGTGTTTTAGATCAAGAAAACTCAGTTTGTGTATCCTTTAATGCATGACCAACATGCGGAATGCTCTTGGTTTTTAAGTGAAGAAAACTCAATCTGGTGTAGTATTGTATGCATGAAAAACATACGAATTTTTAAGGCTTTCATGCATATTTAGATCACGAAGATATTTTTTGGGTTATTAGATCGAGAAAACTCGATTTGATGTATCCTTGTATGCATGACTAACATGCGAGAATGTTCTAGGTTTTATCTTGAAGAAAACTCGGTTTGTGTATTATTGTAATGCATGAAAAACATGATGAATTTTATGGGCTTTCATACATGACTAACATGCGGAATGTTTTAGGTTTTAGATCAAAGAAAACTCGAGTTTGGTGTATCCTTGTATGCATGACTAACATCTGCGGAATGTTCTAGGTTTTTATCTTGAAGAAAACTTAGTTTGGTGTATTTTTGTATGCATGAGAAAACATCACGGAATTTTGTAGGCTTTCATGCATGATTAACATCACGAGAATTTTCTGGGCGATGGTGATGAATAACATGCTAGAATTGTGAATATTAATTCGAATTGTGAATGTTAACATCTTGAAGGTACCATGGAGCGATATTGATGAATAACGTCACGAGAATTGTAAGATAGTAACATACTGCAGAATTTTACGGAACTAATCGGTTAGTGCATGCTTATGTGATGTCGCGGTTGAATATGTGGAATATTAACATAATTTGCGTAATATTAAATATATGAAATGTTGTGTGCATTAGACATGGTATTCATAGCACACACATAGTGTACGGTGTAAGAATGTCCATGTAAGAGGTTTCATACATTGGTCATGGGTTTTTTTGAGTGTAGTGGCATGGCATTGGTGTGCGGTAACACCACATTACATGAGTGTGTACATAGTCTTGATTTGACACTTGCATTTAGTGTTAGATCATGGGCTTAGGAATGGGGCAGTCAAATTGGGTTCCATAGTGTTAAGCGTGAGCTAAAATGTGTCGGGCGTAGCAAGTAGGGGATAGAATCACCCCTCGGGTGAAAAACACGAAGAACACAGTTAGATAGGCGTATCCAGGTGAAAGCCGAAAAAATGTGGGAGGGTGTAAGAGACCGCGGTGAGACCCAGAAAAGTTACGTTGCCCGAAAAGACGAACGATCAAATAAATATCATATAGGCTGCGAGTTGTGAGATAGAGTCGGAATGACTCGATCTTGATTTCCATTGGCGCTGCGTTAGGTGGTGGGTTGGAGAGTTGACCGGTACTTGGGCCGTATGCGGTGTCGTCTCGCCATGCATGTAGATTTTCCATGATAGGATAACATGTGTGGATTGGTTGTGGGTTTGGCCCATTGAAATGATCATTTGCATGTGCACCTAGGTAGAAATAGCCCTTATAGGATTTATCTCTTTGAGGCGTTAGCTCACCGTCGTGGGACCCCTTCCAGTCTGGAGACGGAATCTGGTGACAGCGCTCCTTAGTGCAGGGATTATGAAGCGAGGCTGGATTTGTGGCCTTGGTCTTATTTTGTGTATATATTCGAAACGACCTAGTTTAATATGTTTTGTATTAGGAGTGATGTAATAACTCTTAGATCTATAGAAATGTATGGTCTTGTAATCGTATGGACGAGTATGATGATGGGCCCTATTGGGCCATTTTACTCATGTATGGGTCTTATGATATGAGACATCTGGGTTTTAACCAGTTGGTGTCCAATGGGACCCCGAGGTTTTAAGGGTGTCACATATCTCGGAGTCAACTCTCACCACACATCTGGGGAAGAACATCTATGTAGCTATAAAGGCCTTAACACCAAGCCCTGATTCGATAATAGGTGTCGGGTATGACAGCGGCTGGGGTCTGATGCGGCTTGACCCGATGGTTGTCAACTCATCAGTATTATCACGACTGTCGGCGTGGCTCTGAGTCTGCCGCGAGTCATCAAAACTTACTGTGACTCGATGTCCTGACTTTGTTGCTCAGGCCCATGACGATCTATCTTGTTGGAAGTGCTTGTAGCACCACAGAGCAGCTGGTTCCTGTAACCCGTCTTAGGGTGTGGAGAGATAGGCAGCCTCTCCACTTGTCCTACGGCTAGCTGGGGTGTCTTTGTCCCTGAGAATCACAGGATCCTGTCTGCAGGAAATCCGAGTCGCTCATGCTCGATCCACAGCCTGAGTCCTGAAACTAGTGTGATGCGAAATCTTACGCTATAGAACTAGGAAAGCTAATCCTCCCTCTTGTTACCAGCATCTGAGTGTTCCAAGTATCCTCGATCTCTCCTCTCTGTGGCAGTGGAATTTGTCTGACCATGGAGTCCGTATAAAGCGGCGAAGTCTACGATCACATCTGAATGGACAGCAACTTTAGCCGTTCGTGTCTCGTAATGCCCAGCCGTCGAGAAACTCCATATCTCGAAGATTGACATTCGGTCTCTCGACGCATCAACGCCTTAGCCTTCTCTCTAGGTCGATTGACACTCTGGTCGTGGCCAGCGCGTGTCTAAAATCTCACCTCGGTAGCGAAACTGAACTCACTTGAACTTGGCGTACAGCGATAGTCTCTTACTTGGTACCAGCTTGATCCTCGAATGATACTCCCATGCCCCCACTCGATTGGAGTAGATCAAGATGTCATCCTGAAGACCACGACAAAGCCCGATCACAGATAAGGTTGGAACACCATGCATGAGATCCGTGAATGTTCTTTGGCGCGTTCGTCGTCAGAAGGCATCGCTGTAACTCATAGTGCCCATAGCAGCGTCTTATTTGTCTTAGGGATATCAGTATCCTAACCTTCGTGATGGTAACCGGTCACGAAGGTCTATCTTAAAATGAACTCGCGCTCCTCTCAGTGATCAAATAAATCATCGATCATCGGTAATAGTGCAGATTCAGGATCATAACCACTAATTCAGCTTGCCTATAGTCAATGCACAGTCGAAGGGTCTTGCCCCTCTTCTTCGCAACTAGAACCGAAGCGCCCCATGGTGAAGTGCTCGGTCTAATAATCCCCTTGTAAGACCCGAGAAATTCCAAATTCTGGAATAAGGGCAAAATCGTAATTTTGATTACAAAATTATAATTACTGTTAAAAGTCCGTAATTAATTCTCTAGATCTCGGATGGCCAAGCGGATTACGCAGTTGGAATCGATCTCATGAAATCTAGCTAACCGCGTCAAATTCGCAATTTCTTTGAGAGACGATTCGGTCGGCCGTTTTTTGGCGTCGCGTTTCGGGTCTTAGTGTCATTTTCGATAAGAATAAGAAAGGCATAAATAGCATGTGCTCATGTACCATAAGTGGTATGAGTAGAGAAATGATGAAAATGGAAGGCGAGACCGTGATATCAAATGCAGTAAAAGGAGGGACGTAAAGGTCATTATAAGGTTGATTTTAAGGCGAGTGACAAAATTGTCAATAGTGCGATCTCAACTAATTAAAAAAGACCAAAAACAAACGGGAATGGAACGAGAAAACCTGCGATGGCCATTTTCTTAAGTTTTTCTTTAGAGAAACTTCTACAAAAATACGGGCGTCAGGCCCGGGTTGGCGGTTTCCGGGGTGAGAAGGAAAACGATCTACGCGGAACAGGCTACGCGTGGACTCCGGTTTTAGTGAGTTTCTTTAAACTCTTCAAGGTAGGATTTTCTCCCTACTTGTGTTTTATTCCCATTTTTAAAGGTTTTTCGATGTTTCGGTTAGTTTGAGTAGCGAGGAGCTGGTTGATTAATCCCAAAACATGAGGCCAGAACTTGTAAAATTTTGGGATTTTCTTGGATGGTCGTGGCCCTTGGGGAAATTTAGAGGGGCTGTTTAGGTCTTTAAATTCTGAAAATGTTGTTTTAAATCATGTATTTGTATGGAAAATCTGGGGGAATGGGGCTGTGGTCAGTCTGAAAACATGGGAGCTGAAATTGTAAAGATTCTTTGGAGGCACTATCAAATTTGTCGATGACGATCCGGAAATTCGATGGGTGTGGTTTGTGATAACTTATACGTGTTAAATGGTTGCTTGGTATGCATTGGGCCGGGAATGGCCGTGGATTGCGGGTTCACTAAGTGAACTGTTGATTTGTGATTTTTCGGGAATAGTAACCGAGGGTTTCACTATTCCCGAAACAGTGTTCTAAGATATATTCTTGTGAAAATATGGGTTTGGCCGAGTGATTTAAATTAAATTGCTCGTGTTTGATTATTAGCCCAAGTGAGCTAATTTTGATGTGATAAAATGTATAAATACATAACATGTTAGTGTGATTTAATTTTTATGCGAGTATATTCATGTTTATATATTTGCATGTGTTATATGAATTATTGAAATGGCATCATAATGCATTTCATATGCACTGGGGTATCCTAGAGAGATAGGAGTGAGTGCATAGAGGTAGTTCTTAAGAATTTGTTTTTCGGAGGGTAGTCTAAAATATTAAGGATCGGAGGGTAGTCCACAAACCAAAATATCAATCGTGGACGTGATTGATATTCATCGGAGGTAGTCCACAAATAAATAATATCAGCCAGTCGGAGCGGCCGATTAAGTATTTATTCATGGAGGGTAGTCCTGAGCAAAGAATATATATCAATCGTCAGATGACCCAGATGATCTATATTCATCGGAGGATTGTCCACTAAGAACACAATGAATTCTCATACGAGGCTTAGGCGAGTGTGAGAGAGAGTCGGTGAGGACTCGGGATCTGAGTTGGTCATGTAGACATTCAAGTAGGATCATGCATTTGCTTGAATGTGTGTTTAATTTGGAACATTGCACTGCACTTAGATGGTGAGTAGCCCACTTAGGGCGATTCTCCTATTGAGCTAGCTCACCGTAGTGGGATCCCCTTTTCACGGGTACAGGAGCGTACGGGGAGAAGGCTCATCCTAGAGGCCAGTGGATTAGAAGAAAATGGGATTGTGGCTTGGCCCGAGCGATATCTACATGTATTAAATTTTCCCTAATTTTAATATATGTTGTATAAAGTAAAACATTTGAACTCTTGTAACTATTGGGTATATAGTTGAATTCATTGGTTAGTATATATTATGAGTATCGTTGGCCAGACCCAGTGACGTATTACTCATGTGATTTGATCTCTTGGATATATTAGATATATTAATTTGCTTAGCACGGGTTTCGTACGGGTATTCTAATTGGGTGGCTCCGGAGTACAAGGGAGACTGCGGGTGCACTGCAAAGTGGCGTCGGGTAGCTTGGGCCTCCACTTCAACATTCAGCGGGTTGACGGGTAGTCAACGGACCCCGGGTTTTGGGCGTCACGAGCTTGAGTATCGGGCTTGGGTATCACGAGATACCACAGGGGCTCGGGTTTGGGTATCCATCACCGCCTGGGTGGTATGGTGTGGAGTATGGAGTTTATGGGAACCTATGGATAGAAAATTTGGGCTTAGGCCATAATGGGTCAGAGCCTCACCACTAGATTGGTTTGATGTTGAGTTAGGTATGGGATTACCTAGAAATCACGGGACAAAACTAGGACACTCTACGTGCACATGCGTTGATGTGTTTTGGGTGATTGATGGTGTGAATGTTATGCTTACCATGTTGTGGGATGAGATTGATTATGTTGTGTGAAAAATATATACATAACATGAATGATGCATTTCATGCCATGCCATACTTATTATCTAAGATGAGTATGTGTGTGTGCTTAAGTGATTAGCACATGTGGAGACGTGTAGAAAATATTTAGAAAATATTTTGAGTTATCTGATGTACAAAGCGGAAAGGAAAATGAGAAGAAATTTTAAAAGGCAGAAAAAATAAATTTTCAGAAATAAATTTATGAGAATTGAAGAAAATAATTTTACATGATTTCTAGTAGTAAAATTGAAGAAAATGGAAGAAAATAAATTTTATAGAATTTATTTGAGTGAAGAGAAAATTTTGAGTGGAAAGCTGGAAAGAAAATAAATTTTATAAAAATTTATTTAGTTTAAGGAGGAAAATAATTTTCTAAGGTTTTATATGGTGTAAAATTGAAGAAAAGTAGAAGAAAATATATTTTTATGAATTTATTTGATGTATTATGGAAAATGGAAAAAAAAATGAATTTTAAGTGAGTTTTTAGAGATTTTTCCAATTTAAAATAAATGAAAAAAAAATTAATTTTTAGGCAAAAATCGTTTTTTAGACTCTTTTGCCCAAAATATATTAAGAAAAAAAAAATTATTTGTCTGATTTTGTATTCTGGGGAAAGCTTGAAAATTGGAGAGTATTGTATTGTGAGAACAAAATTTTTGTATTCTGTGAGGAGTTTGAGGTTGTATTGTGCAACTTAAAGGGCTTATCAGGTGAGAATTGTATTGCAATAGAGAGGGCTAGGCTAGTCATTGTATTGGGATTGTATTGCAAGGAAGCAAAGTAAAGGAAATTGTATTGCAATACAATTTTTGAAATGTAGAGAAGAAGGCTTGAGTAGCTTGAATTGTATTGCAGGAATAGTGTAGGTTGAGTTGCAATATTACAAAATTGTGTGCAACCTTGGTTGTGTAGTATTAGTGATTATGTTGTGAGAAGGAGAGAGTGTATTGCAACATTATATTGCAATATAGTGGGAAGCAAACAACATAGAAATTGTATTGCAAACATACAAGAGTGTATTACGAGGAAAGGAAGTTGGAAAATTGTATTGCAGTGAAGTAGTGAAGAAGGTAGAATTGTGTTGCAATACAATTTTGTATTGTGACGAAACGATACCGTGAGCAGTACCCGTGAATAGTACCCCCGTGAGCGGTAAATATGAGAGTGATTACCAGTAGACAGTAACATTATTGATCCAAGCGTGAGCGGGAATTTTTCGAAATTTTTTTTTTTTTTTTGAAAAAATCAGTAAATAAAATTTGATAAAATTTTCAGAAAATACAAAATTTTCAAAATAAAATTTTCAAAAATAAAATTTTCGAAAATAAAGTTTTGTTAGAAAACAATATTTTTAATGCAAAATGGATTGCCTTACGTCGTAGTAGTTCAATGTGTGCTCTAGCGATTTATGTGTGTATGATTAGTGTCTCGAAATTTGTGGTTGTGCACCAGAATCTTTTATTAGATTAACTACCATTTGAAATTGTGATTTTGGAAGGTAATTCTGACAGGAAATTATATGCATGGTGAAATGCGTATAGGAAAAAGGAATACTAAGGTTATGAGTAATATTGTAGGGATTTGGATCATGAAATGAGCAAAGGGCATAGAACCTAGTGGAAATCTTAATAGAATTGAGTGGATTGAGAATTTGAAGCCACTTAGAAAATGAGCGAATTCGAGTTCATGGTTGCCGTCTATTAGTAATGGCATGCGCATTACTGAGTTAGGCGAAATGAAAATTAAGTGACTATTGTTTCCATTGAGCAGGTATAGATGGTTGAGTCGAGGGCGGACATGAGAAGAATCCGGGGGCACGGTCGAGCACCACGGAGCCTTGACTGGCCCTTTGCATTTGATCGGTAGGCCTTTGGGCGTAGGTGTTATGTCGTTTGCTGCTCGCACGGGCTAGCATAGCGGGTAGTCGAGGGACCTTAGTAACCCCGGAGGTTTAGGCGCATCATCTCAGGCATTCACGGGAGGAGATCAGATGGTGGCCAGGCCATTGGTTCATGTAGAGCAGTGTTAGAGGCTATGAGATTCATACGTGTGACCGAGATAGTAGGCTGCGTTAAGGTAGAGAATGAGGAGCCCGAATATGGTGTTGAAGAATGGGCAGGACCTCCTAGAGACCTTAGAGGAATGGATTGTTGTGAGTTCTCCCTTAGGGATTAGGGCGAGAATAAGAATGATAGGTCGAGGTTGCGAGTTAGGATCTCGGGGACTCTACTCGGGTGGGTGGGTTATGGACATGTCAAAGTTCGATGTCATCTTTGGGATGGTTGGTGACCGATTTACAAGGTTGTTATCGATTTGGCGCGAGGGTGGAGGATTCTGAAACACACGCGGGACGGTACTCGTGTTGTATTTGACGAGAGCACGATATTTTGCCGGGCGGTATCACTAGTCAAGTGCTAGGAGACCGGTTAAGCGGGTTGGCTCGCGAGCCTTACCACTAGAGGAGGAGGAGAGATGGGGCTTGGATCCTACCTCGAGTAATTATTTGGCTCTGTGGATGTTTTCGGATAGATAAGGACTACCTCAGCGCTAAAGGGATCAGACTTCGGTGTTGAGTTAAAACACAGCATATTGACCATCTCTATGACTCCGCATAGGATGGCACTGGTTGAGTTGCGGGAACTCAGAGTCTAGCTATAGGAGCTATTGGACAAGGGGTTTATTAGACCGAGCACTTCACCATGGGCTTGGTTCTGGTTAGAGAGGCGAGAGACCCTTCCCCCGGCGTAAATCGGTCATCGGCCAGTTGAACGGGGTTATGATCGAGAATCGGTCTGGGATTCTTAGGATTGGCGATTTGTTTGTCGGTGATTGAGAGGAGCGCGAGTCTACTCCAAGATAGGCCTCATATTGGTTACCATCAGGCGAGGTTAAGGATCACGGATATCCCTAAGGCGGTCATTTAGGGCGTTTATGGGCACTATGAGTTTAGGGTGAGCGCCGGATTGGCCGAATCGCGACAGCATTCATGGATCTCATGCATAGGATATTACAAGAGATTCGTGGATGACATCTTGATCTACTCCCAGTCAGAGTGGGAGCATGAGTATCGCCCGAAGTTGTTTACGGTTGCTAAGAGACCATCGGTTATGCGGCTAAGTTCGTCGTGCGAGTTTGGCTTGCGAGGTGAGGTTTTAAGGACACGTGGTGTTAGCATCGAGTGTCCGATTAGAGCACAGAAGGTTGAAGCGGTGATGTGTTGGAAGGGCCGAATGTCAATCTTGAGATCACGTGGTTTCTTGGGATTAATTTGGGTATTGAGAGACATGAGATGGGAGGCTGAAATTGTCCATTCGGGACGGAGATCGTAGGACTTAAGCTCACAGGACATGGACTCCATGGTTGGGACAATCGACCATAGAGAGAAGATTGAGGATACTTGGGCAGCTGGGATTGGTGTTAGTAACAAGAGGAGGATCAACTTTCTCTAGTTCGGGAAGAGCGAAGACTTCTACTTCACACTAGTTTCGGGTAGAGCGAGTTGAGCATAGTGGCGGGATTGCCCTAGAGACGGGGATCCCAGACTTTGGGGTGTGCGGAGTCCCGAGTTAGCGAAGGACATGATATGCGGTTCATTCCTCCTTTAGTGCGGGTCGGAGGAACCCGGTTTCGATTCACAGGGTGCTATACAAGCACTTCTTAACACGAGATAGGCCGGAAGGGCCGGAGTGTGGAGTCGAGTCGGGGACGGTTTAGAGTTAACGCGGCCAGAGCGTGTGGTGAACCTTAGGGTGGTAGACTATTGGTCGTCGATGTCAGGCTTGACATAGGTGAGATGTGACCATTGAGTTGTCGATGGTGGGACTTAGCCGGGTTGTCGCCTCGACCGCGGCATTGGTTGGGCTTAGGGTTAAGGCCTTTAAGCCAAGTATAGATGTTCTTCCCTCACAGTGTGGGGAGAGTTATTTGGATAGATTCGGGATTATGAGTGAGAGATCTCTGAGATTCTACTCATGGTGGACCCGGGAGTGGGTGCACGGTATGGTCATTCACCACTCATGGTGAGGGTGGGTTGAGTTGTCTTTAGGACTACGTCTAATGAAGACTCATAGTTGAATCAGGAAATGTAAGAGATTCGAAGTGTAAGCCGAGAAGTTATGTGGCTGGAGATGAAAACACAGGGACAAGGTTATCACGTGGCGAGAGTTGAGTGATAAATTCGGGGATGACTCGAGTTTGAGATACGCTGGAAATTGCATTGGGTGTTGTTAGTGGCAAGGGCTCGGTAAATGGATGTCATGCATGGCATGGATTGAGTTAATGATCCATTGGATTATTGTCGATAGTGTGACCTTGGAGGTTAGCGGTTGTGGCTTGAGGTTATGTGGGGTTACGTGTTGTGAGTGATATGATTGTCACGATTTCGGAATGAAATTCTTTTAGGAGAATGTAAGACCCGAGAAATTCCAAATTACGGAATAGGCAAAATCGTAATTTGATTACAAAATTATAATTACCGGTTAAAGTCGTAATTAATTCTCTAGATCTCGGATGTGAAGCGGATTGCAGATTGGAATGCGTCTCGCGAAATCTAGCTAGCACGTAAATTCGCAATTTCTTTGAGGCGTTCGAGGTCGGCCTGTTTTGAGCATCGCGTTTGGTCTTATCAAATCGATTTTACGATGCGACGAAGGCATAAATAGCATGTACTCATGTACCATAAGTGGTATGAGTAGAGAATGATGAAAATGGAGAGGCAGAGATAGTCATAGAATATCAAATCTGGTAAGGAGAGGACGTAAAGGTCATTATAAAATTGATTTTAGGCACTAAATGACAAAATTGTCAATAGTGCCGTCTCCAACCTAATCAAAAAGACCAAAAAACGGGATTTGAACCAGAAAACCTGCGGTGGCCATTTTTCTTAAGTTTTTCTTTAGAGAGAAACTTCTCTCTAAAAATACGGGCGTCAGGCCCAGTTGGCGGTTTCAGGCGAGAAGGGAAAGCGATCACAGCGGAGCAGACTGCAGCGTGGACTCAGGTTTTTAGTGAGTTTCTTTAAACTCTTCAAGGTAGGATTTTCTCCCCTACTTGTGTTTTTATTCCCATTTTTAAGGGTTTTCGATGTTGGTGATTTAGTAGTGAGGGGCCGTTTGATCGGTCCCAAAACATGGGACCGAACTTGTGGAAATTTTTGGGATTTTCTTGGATGGTCGTGACTGCCCAAATTTAGAGGGGCTGTTTGGGTCTTTAAATTCTGAAAATGTTGTTTTAAATCATGTATTTGTATGGAAAATGCCGGGAATGGGCTGTGGATCGGTCCCGAACATGGGATTTGAAATTGTAGAATTCTTTGGAGACTTTATGGAACATCAGTAGTCAGGAATTCGATGGGTGTGGTTTGTGTTAACTTGTCATTAAATGGTTGCTTGGTATGCGTGGTAGGAATGGCCGTGGATTCTTTTTCGGGTTCACTAAGTGAGGCTGTTGATTTGTGATTTTTCGGGGAATAATTAGTAGGGTTTCACTATTCAGCGATCATTCTAAGATATATTCTTGTGAAAATATGGGACAGAGTGATTTAAATTAAATTGCTCGTCTTTTGATTGATAGCCCAAGTGAGCTAATTTTGATGTGATAAAATGTATAAATACATAACATGTTAGTGTGATTTAATTTTATGCGAGTATATTCATGTTTATATATTTGCATGTTATAGATTATTGAAATGGCATCATAATGCATTTCATATGCAACTAGTATCCTAGAGATAGGAGTGAGTGCATGAGAGTGGTTATAAGAGGCTGTTTAGAAGGTAGTCTAAAATATTAGGATCGGAGGGTGAGTCCTGAGCAAGAAATATCGTGGGGACGGCGGTGATATTCGCCGGATGATCAGCGAATAAATAATATCAGCGTCGGGTAAACACGGTTGGTATTTATTCGCCAGTGAATCCACAAACAAAGAATATATATCCATGTCGTCGGGCGTGATTGATATATATTCATCGGAGGATTGTCGGCTAAGAACCTGATGAATTCTCATCTGAGGCTTGGCGAGTGTGAGAGAGTGGGAGGGTGAGGACTCGGGATGCGAGTTAGTCATGTAGACATTAGTAGGATCATGCATTTGCTTGAATGTGTGTTTAATTGGAACATTGCCTTTGCGCTTAGATGGTGAGTAGCCCGTTTAGGGCGATTCTCCTCTTGAGCTTTAGCTCGCCCCGTCGTCAGATCCCCCTTTTCCCACCCAGTGCGGGAGCGTCACGAGGGAGAGGCTAAATCTGAGGCGGATGGATTAGAAGCGGATTGTGGCTTTGGCTTGAATATCTACATGTATTAAATTTTCCACCCAATTTTTAATATATATTTGTATATAGGAAGTAAAACATTTGAACTCTTGTAACTATTGGGTATATAGTTGAATTCATGGTTAGTATATATTATGAGTATGGTTGTAGGCCCAGTGGGCGAAATTATTACTCATGCTGATTTGATCCTCTTGGATATATTGAATATATTGAATTTGTAGCACGAGGTTTCATCTGGTATTCTAATTGGTGAGTTTCACCGTACAAAAGGAGACTACGGAATTTTCTAAAGTGGCGTCGGGTAACGAGCCTCCGCTGTATTCGGCGAGTTGTGGTGAGTCAGCGGACCCCGAGGTTTTGGGGCGTCACACCCCTTGTCGATATCCCTTGTAGTTGGACTCATTACATTGTATGAAGTGAAATGTCATGCATGTCCCCTACGAAATACCATCGATTATCGTCTTGCGTGCGACATTAACCCTCCTGGCTCACGATCGATACTGACCTGTAAGCTATCAACCAATCCATGCCAGAGATGACTCGAACTACGACATGTCCACTTATCCTCAGGGTCGACATTGAGTAGGAGTCCTCAAAGGATCTAACTTCGCACCTAGGCCTCTCGTACCTATTCTTGCCCAATCTGGGGAGGAATTCACATGCGATAGCTCATAAGGTCACGAAAAGTCTTGCCATTTCCGCCATATTTGGGCACCGTTCTCTAGCTAAGCGACTAGCTGTAATCTGGTGGGTGTGGGAGGCCGTCTCCGTAGCCTGCAACACTTTCGTTCGAAAGCATGAACCCCGAGTAGTGCCACCGTGAATCCTTTCCCCCACAGCGAATGTCGAAGGATGATCATACTAAACCTGCAGGGTTACTAAGATCTTCACAATACACTGCTTTATGCAGCGGGTGCGATGGCATTCGTACATGTCTACGATACCGTCAAAATGCATTGATCAAACGCTATTCTTTTTGACGGTGCCGTGATTTCTGATATGATATCTGCCATTTACCCGATTAACATGGCAACGAATCATTTAACTTTCACTTTAGTCTAACTAGTAATGCGGATCTCGATTCTTGATAGACCGACCAAATCTGGCCGGCCATTCATTTTCTAAGTGGCATTGTTCCAACCTCAATTCATTTTATTTATAAAATTCTATGCCTCTCCTTGTTGTTCGGTATCAAAATCCTTAAGGTCGTAATTCCACTTAACCTTAGTATTCGCCATTTTCTATCGCATTACACGAGCATATAATTTCCAGACACAACTACCTGTATGATACGATTTCATATGAGGGTAGTTGGCCCGATCACAGTATCTCTAAGGAATAAATACGGCCCGAGACACTAATCATACACATAACCCAGTGTATACGCAATCAATTTCGCGTTTAAAATATTGTTTTTAACGAAATTTTATTTTCAAAAATTTTATTTTTTTGAAAATTTTATTTTTCGAAAATTTTATCAAAATTTATTTGATTTTTTTTTTAATATTTAAAAAAAAAAATTTTTTTTTTTCTTTTTCGAAAAATTTCGAGATTGACAGTGTTCATGAGCAGGAGTCGAACGGTGACTCAAAATATCATCGGTTAATCAGTCCAAAAAGTCAAATAGGATGCCCGAGCACCCGCCAAGCCCAGCCCAGTGTACGCCAGTGCGCTAGCGCGGCTGCGCGCCAAAAGCCGTGTCGTGGCGCCGTGTCCCGGCCGTGTCGTGTGAGTCGGCCATGTCGCGGGCGGTGTGGCCGTATCGCGGCTTCTGATCTTGCTCGCTCCGCGCCCATCCGCCCCGCGCCAGCGCCAACACCGCACGCTCGCTTCGCTCGCTTCCTTCGGCCAGCCGCGCGCCCGTAGCCGTATCGTGGCCCGCCAATGCGGCGATATTAAATGGCCGTGTGTCGCGCGCCGAGCGCATAAACGCTGTCTGTGGCTGCAGCGACCGATGCCGGCGCGGCCACCCTATATTGCGGGCCGCGGGTGTCACCTTGTCTGTCCGAAGCCAAACACCTAAGTCACATCTGAGAGTGTGTCCACGACACACTTGAAGTGATAACTTGGTTCTAATTTGTAAAAAATTTATATATATATATATATATATATATATATATATATATATATATATATATATATATATATATATATATTTTAACAATAATAATTATTATTATTTCCCATTATTTCCAGCACTTGGAAAAATCACTTAAATTACTAAAAAAATAATTTTTTTTTTTTCCACTTTCTTTAATACTCAAATAAATTTATAAAAATTTATTTAACCCCATTTTCTTAACTTTTACACCATATAAAACATTGGAAAATTATTTTCTCACCTCATAATCAAATAAATTTATAAATTTTATTTTATTTTTCGATTTCAACTTGAAAAATTTTTCTCCATAAATAAATTTCTAAAAATTTATTTTCTTCCATTTTCTTCAATCCTCATCCAATAAATTTATAAAAATTTATTTCTTGGATCCTTCTTCAACTTAGAAAATTATTTTCATCACTAATAGGCGAATAAATTTATGAAATTTATTCTTCTCATTATCTTTTCCAGTTTTTGTACCTTGTATCACTCAAATTGTTTTCTACACATTCATGTGCTAATCACCAAGCACACACATATTCCACAACACACTTACAACATGGCATTCATACCAAACACACAATAATTCACAAAATCACACAAAACACACAATAACACACGTGCGTAGTGTCTGTTTGTCATATTGATTTTCTTAGGTAATCCGTACCCTAAACTCAGCATCGAACCACACCCCTAGTGGTGATGCTCTCATCGACTATGGCTGTTTGATTTTCTATCATGGGTTTTCCATATGCACATACTCACATCAAACCAACTAGTGGTGATGGATGACGAGCTCCCCAGGTGTTCGTATACCTAAGCTGCGATACCAAACTGTGGCGCTGAAAACCGGGGGTCGGGTGGCTACCGTAGAGCCGCGGAGTGCACTCGTGAATGTCGGGTGACCCAGACATTTCACGAAAATCGGACGAGTCTCAGCACATGCGGGGGCTCTACGAATACGAACTAGTATAAACCTGCATTCACCTGTCCCAATCCTTGATATATGCAATGTATATATCAATCTGACCATGGGCCCATCAAGTATGCTCGACACAATATATCAAACTATATCAATAGTTTCAAGAGTTAATATTTTACTCTTAAACAATACATATATTAAGATTAGAAATTCTAATACATGTCACACGAAGTCATCAAAGCCCTGATCCGGCTTTTTCTTCTAAAAGCTGCCTCTAGGACGGCGATGCTCCTTGCACGCTCCTGTACTGTAGAAGAGGGGATCCACGACGGGGTGAGCTAAAAGCTGATGGGAGAATGCGCCACAAGTGGAATTTACTCACACTGGTACAATGCAATGTTCAATTTAAACACACGTTCAAGCAAATGCATGATCCTGCGAGATGTCTACGCAACGACTCGGATCAGGAGTCCTCATGGGCCTCTCTCACACTCGCCTAAGCCTCGTATGAGAATTATTATATTATTAGTGGACAACCCTCGGAGTGAATATATATCAATTGGCGCTCAGACCAGTTGATATATATTATTTAGTTGTGGATACCCTCCCAGATGAATAAATATCAAGCTGGGCCGCTCCGGCCAGTTGATATATATTATTTGATTTGGACTACCTCAGATGAATTTACATTTTAGACTACCCTCAGGAACCTTGTTTCTCTCGCCTCATCTCATGCACTAACTCCTATGTCCCTGGATGTTCAGTGCATATGGAATCATGTATGCCGGTTCGGTCGGTCTAATCACATGCAAATATATAAACATGAATATATTCGCATAAAAATTAAATCACACAAACATGTTATGTAATTATCATTTCAAACATCAAAATTAGCTCACATGGGCTAATAATCACACACGAGTAATTTAATTTAAATCACTTTCGGCCCGAGCCTTTATTTTCACGAAAATATATTTTCAAAGCATTATTCTAGGAGATAGTGAAACCCTCGTTTACTATTCCCGAAAAAATCACTAAACGGTTCGCAGTGAACCGAAATCCTGACCATTCCGGCCCAATGCATACCAAACAACCATTTAATACACACAAGTTAAACTGACCCACCGCTGAAATTACGGGTATCGCGGGCGGCCGCAAAGTCTCAGAATTCATACAATTTCGGTCCATGTTTGGGACCGATCACAACCATTCGGCATTTTTCCATACACATACGCCAATTTAAAGCAACATTTTCAAATTTAAAGACCAAACAGCCCTCTACATTTCGCGGTCACGGCCATCGAGGAAATCAAGGAAATTCCACAAGTTCGGTCCCATGTTTTTGGGACCCATCGAGCTCAACCCCTCGCGACCTCAAACCTACGGCATGGAAAAACCATAAAAATGGGAATAAAACGCAAAGTAGGAAAATCCTACCTCAAGGAGTTTGAAGAAACTCCGATCCGGAATCACAGCGTGGCTTGTCCGCGTAGAACATTTCTCCTTCTTACTTGTGAATGTGCGACGGTCGGATGCATCGCAAATCTAGAGACATGATTCTTACCTCTCTCGACCTCACCACCAGCCACTGCATTCTTGTTCCGTTACTTTTATTTGATAATTTAGAAATCTTGTCATGTTGTCTTTGTCATAAACTAAATCATTATTCTAGTAAAAATCTCTGTTTACTCGATTTTCGACATTCGATATCTCCAGTATCCTTTTTCATCATTTCTCTACTCATACACTTATGGTACATGAGTACATGCTATTTATTGCCTTCGTCGCATCGAAAATCGATTTCTGACACACGGCGCGTGCCTTGAAGCGATGCCGACTCAGTCACCGGCAAATTGCGAAATTTTACACGTGCTAGCTAGATTTCGCGAGGCGATTCCCAGCGGTGCAATCCGTTTAGGTCATCTGAGATCTAGAGAAATTAATTACGGACTTTTAGTAATTATAATTTTAATCAAAATTGATTTTGCTATTCGAAATTGGAATTTCTCGAGGTCTTACACCTGTGCACGAAGGGGTCCCCGCAGCCCGGGAGTGAGCAAAGCCCAGTAGAAAATTCTCCTACAAGGAGTTACTCCCCACCTAAAATGCATATGCAATGGCATATATAAGCAATCAATCACATTCCATACAATTACATTCTCTATATGAAATAATACATACTTGTCTAAATGAGATGCAACCCCTCATGCTCATGACCCGAGTCGACGACTCCCTACGCACTTGGAATGCCAAGCGTGACTAAAACCTATCACTCACCATGACTAAACCATTGGACACCCTCCAATTTTATTTATCGCTTTGATTTTGATTCTTTCCTTTATTTTGTGGGCAACGGATTTAAGGGTTTGCAGAGTATTGGGCGCCGCCGCGCCTTTTCATTTTCACGAACTTGCATCGCGGGTTCCCTGCATGTCTAACCGTGAATAACTGGGTGGGACTTTTTCACCTGGGGGGGATCTACCCCCAACTTGCTCCGCCACGAAACATGTAATTTATCATTTTGATCATTTACACTTTCGTGAATCTACCTTGGACTTTGTCCCATTTTCAGAGCTCACGACCCGCTCCTGCTCTTGATGAATAAATGACTCACTTGCACCCACACCGACCCTGTGTATGTGGCGTGCATATGAAATGCATGATGCGATGCATTTTCCTCATGTTACATGCATGAACGAGCACTACATGAAACATTTACAAACCATGGAAAATTATAATTTATACATATAATCTACCTCCATGCAAAACATATTAATACATCCAAAAAGCATGCATCAATATAACATTTCCTTATTCTGCGTATTTATTCAGCGGCCCATGTATGGCAGCCACCCGACTTGGAACCATTCAACGAGGGTACCTCACGGCCCCTTCTGAAACATGAACCATATTGGTTCCGATCATTGTCACCTCATCAACAAAATCACACCATCTAGAAACTTTCAGTTTCTAGTAAAACCACGGTCATGCAATAGGTCATGAAATCCATACCTTAGTCCCAAGGCTTGGAACTAATTCACATAGTACTCTCATGGCTCATAAGCGACCCTGCAAGCATAAAGCACTTTAGGCTAAGGAAATAAATAAGTAGGAAAATATGCTGCCTCTTGGAAGTTGAAGAAACTCCCGAACCGAGATCGAGGCATTGTCCTCTCAGGTATGAACACTTCCCTTCTTGTCTCGAAGAATGGGACGGTCGGATCTCCCTGCTAACCTAGAGAGGAAGGAGACTCTCTCTCACTAAAATGGGAGAACAAGCGCCTGCGTCCGCTTTTTCATTTTCTTTCTTCTCCGTTTGCCTTTCCTTTTCACTTTATTCTTTACTTTTGCTTTTCTTTTCTTTTACTTCTCTCCTCTCGTCTTCGCTTCCATTTTCTCCTCATTTTCTCCTTTCTCTTCTCCTTTGGTATTTTTCTCACACTTTTTAAGGCTCTTCATCCAGTCAAAAGGAGGAAATTGCCTCCCCTCGCCCCCATCAAACAGGTGTGGCTCTCCCTTTTTCCCATAATTTTTAGCATTTAATGCCCTTTTTATGGCGTCGTACATACATGGCGTCATATGGGCCGTGGAATCCACTTCTCGCATGGCTTAATTGTGAGCCACTTACTTTTGATGCCAGTGTTACACTTACATGGTGCGAAGTGGCATCTTGCTGTAGACCAGAATTTCCCGATTTACGGAATAAAGGCGAATCGTAATTTTGAAATTCTGAAATTGTAATTACGAGTTAAAAGATCCGTAATTAATTCTCAGGTCTCGGATAGTGAAACAGGATTATGCAGTTGGAATCGTCTCATGAGGAAAATCTAGTTATGCGTAAAATTTCATAATTTTCTGAAGACGGTCCGGTCGGCCGCGTTTTTCGAGGCATCGCGTTTAAGTCTTGTAAATCGGTTCGATCGGCGAAGTCGCGTATAACATGTACTCATGTACCGCAAATTGGTATGAGTAGAGAAATGATGAAGTGGAAGGGCCGAGATAGTGCCGAAATATCCAAATGAGAAAGGGACATAATGGGTATTATGGAAGTTGATTTTTAAGTCATAAAGACAAAATAGCAAATATTAATTCATCTCTCCCTCATTTAGCCAAAAAAAAAAAAACGTGGGAAGCCATTTTTTGAGTGATGCATTAGCTCCATTTTAGAGCTTTTAGAGAGAGAGAGGGCTTCCTCTACCAGATTTGCAAGAGATCTAATGGTCGCGGTCATCAACACAAGAAGGAGCGGATACGCGGAGCGACTGCAGCGTGGACCCGGGTTGCGAGTTCTTGACAAGCTCGAGAGGTGGGGACTCTCCTGCTGCGTTTGTCCGATTTTAAGGGTTTCAATGTTAGGGTCCAATTTGGGGCCGTGAGGGGCCGTTTGATCGGTCCCAAAACATGGGACTGAATTTGTGGAAATTATTTGGGTTTTTTTTGGAATAACCGTGGCCTTGAAAATCGGTGGGCTGTTTGGGTGTCAATGTTGCTTTAAATCATGTATTTATATTACAAAGGTCGGGAATGGGCCGCTTGATCGGGCCTAAAACACGGGACCGAAGTGTTAGAATTTTTGGAGGAAGAATGGAGCAGCCAGTGGCGCCACGGTGTTTAGAGGGGCTGTTTGGGGAGTGGAGTTGGTTTAACTTGTGTATTAAATGTAAGTTTGTTTGGTATGCATTGGGCCGGGGAATGGCCGTGGATTTCGGGTTCAGACATTTGTTTTGATTTTCCGGAATAGTAAGCGAGGGTTTCACTATTCCAGGAATAATGCTTTGAAAATATATTTTCGTGAAAATAGGTGTTTGGCCGAGTGATTTAAATTAAATTGCTCGTGTGTGATTATTAGCCCATGTGAGCTAATTTTGATGTTTGAAATGATAATTACATAACATGTTGTGTGATTTTAATTTTATGCGCAGTATATTCATGTTATATATTTGCATGTGATTAGGCATAATGGGATTGGCATACATGCATTCCATATGCACTTGAACATCTAGGATTGAGGAGTTAGTGCGAGATGGTCAGAGGAAAAATGGTTCGGAGGGTAGTCTAAAAATATTAAATGATCGGAAGGTAAGTCAAACTAAATAATATATCAACCGTCGAATGGCCAGTTGATATTTATGGGTAGTCTGAACAAACTAAAAATATCAATCGTCGGGAGCGGCCCAGATTGATATTCATCGGAGAATTAGTCCACAATTAAATAATATATCGATCGTCGGAGCGGCAAATTGATATATATATATACATCGGAGGGTTGTCCACTAATAAATCAATTCTCATACAAGGCTTAGGCGAGTGTGAGAGAGTCGATGAAAGGACTTCGGGATGCGAGTTGGTCATATAGGCGTTCAGTAGGATCGTGCGTTTGGCGAATGTGTTTAAATTGGAACATTACTAGCTGCCTGGGTGGTGAGTAGCCAGCTTAGGGGCGATTCTCCTCTTGAGCTTTAGCTCACCCCGTCGTGGGATCCCCCTTTTCACAGGTACAGGGAGTGTGCAAGGAGACGGCTCGTCCTAGAGGCAGAGTTTAGAAGAAAAGCCGGATTGTGGCTTTGATGACTTCGTACATGTATTAGAATTTCTCTAATCTTAATATATGTATTGTTTGCAGAGCTAAAAATATTAACTCTTGAAACTATTGGATGAATTTGGATATATTGTGTTGAGTACCGATTAATTGGGCCCCAGTGGCCGTATTGGATATATTGCATATATTGTTGATTGGGGCCCGGGTGAATCACGGAGTTTATACTAGTTTTGTATTTGGGTAGGCTTAAAGTACAAAGGGAGACTCTGCCCGATTTTCGTAAAAAATGTCGGGTCACCCGACATTCACAGTAATATTAAGCTGGTTATTGGGTAGTCAACGGACCCGAGTTTTGGGGCGTCCCACACCCTTAACTTTGCCTGCATGTGTCATCAGGCACACGCCTCAGCGTGAAATCGACCACCTCGGAATCCAGCGAAATTCGACGTGGTAGCTAGAAATTACATTGAGGCGAATTCGCGGAGAAATCCGTTTTTCGTCATCCGAGATCTGAAAAATTCGGATTTTTAACGAAATTTCTATTTTACCCTTTATCCAAATCTTGGATTTTAAGGATATCCGATAACTATATAGATATATACATATCTATATAGATATATAGGCCTATCTATATCTATATATATATATAGATATAGATTTACTATATCTATATATATATATATAGATATATAGATGTATATAGATATATCTATATATATATCTATATAGATATGTATATATATATATATATATATATATATATATATATATATATATATATATATATATATATATATATATATATATATATATATATATATATATATATATATATATATATATATATATATATATATAGATAACATAGGCTATATCTATATAGATATTTATATATAGATTTATATATATTTATATATATACATATATAGATATCTATATATAGATAATATCTATATATATAAGATATATATATATATAATTATCTATATATATAAATATATATATATATCTATATATAGTTATCTATATATATTTATATATATAAATCTATATATAGATATATACATATTATATATATATAGATAACTATATATATATATATATATATATATATATATATATATATATATATATATATATATAGTTATCTATATATAGATATATATATATAATCTATATATAGATATATATATTTATATATATGGAATAACCTATATATATAAATATATACAAATCTATATATAAATATCTATAGATATATCTATATACATCTATATATATATAGACTATATATATAGATATCTATATATAAATTTATATATCTATATATATAGATGTATATAGATATATCTATATAGATATATACATATCTATATATATAGATGTATATAGATATCTATATATATAAAATATATCTATATATATAGATGTATATACATATCTATATATAGATATCTGCCTATAGATTTATATATCTATAAATTTATGAATATATAATCTATATATAAATATCACTATATATATATAAAAAATATATATAAATCTATATCATATAGATATATCTATATACATCTATATATATAATTTATATATATATATATAGGCTATATCTATATATAGATTTATATATATAGACTAACTATATATATATATATATATATATATACTATATAGATTTCTATATAGATTTATATATATATATATAAATTATCTATATATATATAAATATGTATATATCTATATAGATTTATATATATAGATATATACATATTTACTATATATAGATAACTATGCTGCTATATATATATACATATCTATATATGAGTATATCCTCCTCCCATCCCTATATATCTATATATATATATATAGATATATAAATCTATATATATATATATATAGATAATAATATAGATATATATATATATATATATATATATATATATATATATATATATATATATATATATATATATATATATACATAAGCTGTGACGCTGATCAGGTGTTCGATTTGACTACCGATCGACTGGAAATCTAAATGTCTCGTGTGTCGAAACATACACCTGAGTAATATAGCCACATAGGCTCATATATCCATGCTAATAAAAACAAATATCTCAACTATATTCTCATAGTTTTCCATGTTTGTTCTCTGCCACCACAAAAGATTTATACATTTTTACAAAATGTTTGCCAAAGCCACGTTTCGGCTGTACCGAAGGCTACCTTTGCTCACGTATCATCTCTTTTTGGATAGTCCACACATTGCACGAAGGGTCCTGACGGAGGGTGAGCAAAGCCCGGTAGAAAATTATAACATAAGGGTTCTTCGCTAAAATGCATATGCAGTAATATATAAGCGATCGATCGCGTTAAATCTGATTATTCTCTATATGAAATGTATAACATGCACATGAGATGCAACCCCTCACATCTTTCTGTTTGAGTCTATTAGACTCCCTCACACTTGGAATGCCAAGGCGTGACTAAAACTGTCACACACCATGACTAAACACATTGGACACCCTCGATTTATTTATCAAAAAACTGATTTTGATTCTTTTCCTTTTATTTTGTGGGCATGGATTTCGGGTTTACAAATGAGATTTGCCCGCCACGCCTTTTTCAACATTTTCACGAACTTGCATCGTCCGAGGTTCATGTCTAGCAGGTGAATGGCTGGTGGGACTTTTATTGCTGGGGGGGATCTCACTTTTGACTTGCTCGTAGCAGTGTAATTTATCGTTTTGATCGTTCTGTGGCTCGTGAATCTACGGCAGACTTTGCCAAGTTTTCTAGAGACTCACGACCCACTCACCAGCAACGATGAATAAACCTTTCCCTGCACCCACACGGGCGTAGCGATGTGAATGTGCATATGAAGTGCATGATGCGATGCATTTTATAAGTACATGCATGAACGAGCACTACATGAAACATTTACAAACCATGGAAAATTATAATTTATACATATAATCTACCTCCATGCAAAACATATTAATTGTAAGACCCGAGAAATTCCAATTTCTGGAATAAGGGCAAAATCGTAATTTTAATTACAAAAGTGTAATTACGGTTAAAAATCCGTAATTAATTCTCTAGATCTCAGATGACGAAACGGATTGCACCGTTGGAATCGTCTCGTGAAATCTAGTTAGCACGTAAAATTTACGTAATTTTGGGACCGGTTAGGTCGGCACGTTTTTCGAGGCATCGCGTTTCGAGATCAAGTAATCGATTTCGATGTGACGAGAAGGCACATATAGTATGTACTCATGTACCATAAGTGGTATGAGTGAAATAATGAAAATGGATGACCGAGAGTAGTGCGAGATATCGGTCTAGTAAAGGGGACATAAATGTCATTTTGGAGTGTTAATGAGCTAGATGACAAAGAGCAAATAGTGCTCATCTTCTTCCTTAAAACACAAAGCAAAAACGTAGAGCCATAGGAATGCAGTGAGTTCGATTTGAGAGGGTTTTAGAGAGGAGAAGGTGCTTATATGCTCCTAAGATCCGGGTGTTGATCAGACCGTTGGCGGACTTCGAGCAAGAAGGGAGAAAGCGTTCGTGGAGCGGTGCAGCGTGGACCCGAGTTTGCTAGTTTTTGACAACTCAAGAGGTAGGATTTTCTCCCTGCCGTTTATTCCCATTTTAAGGGTTTTTCGATGTTTCGAATTGGTTTGAGGCCGTGAGGGGCGTTTGATCGATCCCAAAAACATGGGACCCGGAGTGATCACCAGAATTTCTTGGGGATTTTTCTCACCATCTGTGACTGCCCAGAAATTAGGGGCTGTTTGGGGTCTTTTAATCCCAAAATTTTTGGCTTTAAATCATGTATTTGTATGGAAAATGCCGGGAATGGGTAGTTGATCGGTCCCAAAACATGGGACCGAATCATGAAAATATTTTTGGACTTTTTGGACAGCGGGTGTGGACTGTTGGGAGCTTTGTATCATAATTTATTCAATAAATTATGCTTTGGTGTTTATAAGATAGGAAATGGGTAAGAAATTCGGTTCCAAAATGTGGAACCGAGGTTGGTTATGTGGGCTGCCAGTAGACTGACCTTTGCTGGAACTCGGGGCTGTTAAAATGTCAGTCCGGGTTGTGGTGGATAAAATTGTCCATGTGTTGTATTAGCAGATTGTTGAAATGAATGGCTTGAGTTGTGTGGAATTCGTAGGTTAATACATGAATTTAATGTGTTAATATAATGACATAATTATATAAAATATAATTGTGTTTGTAGGCCATTGAGATGATTTTAAAATGTTAATGCATGGCGTTATGTATTAATATATGAGGTCTGATTATGTGGAATATAATTGTGTGTGTGGAGTCAAAGATGAGTTTGATCATTAGCCCAAGTGAGCTAATTTTGATGTGATATATGAGTTGTATAATTACATAACATGATTGTGTGATTTGATTTATGCGAGTATATTCATGTTTATATATTTGCATGTGTTATATGAATTATTGAAATGGCATCATAATGCATTTCATGTGCACTGGGGTATCCTAGAGAGATAGGAGTTAGTGCATGGTATAAGTCTAGAGAAGACGGTTTGGAGGATAGTCTAAGAATGTTAATCATCGGAGGGTAGTCCACAAACAAATAATATATCAACCGTCGGAGCGGCCCAGTTGATATACATTCATCGGAGGGTAGTCCACAAACAATTTATATATCAATCGTCGGAGCGGCCCAATTGATATATATACATCGGAGGGTTGTCCACTAATAAAACTAATATTCTCATGCGAGGCCCAGGCGAGTGTGAGGGGAGAATCGGTGAGGACTCGGGATCCCGAGTTAAGTCATGTAGACATTCAAGTAGGATCGTAAAACTGCTTGAATGTGTGTTTAAATTGAACATTACCTTTGCACTTAGGTGGTGGTAGCCTTGGGGCGATTCTCTGTGAGGCTTTTCATTTCCCCGGCCGTCGTGGGATCCTATTTTTTCGGTACGGGAGGCGTGCGTGAGCGGTTCGTCCTTGAGGTTGGATAAGAAGAAAGCCGGGTGTGGCTTTGATGATATTTACATGTATTAGAATTTGAGTATTTTAATATATGTTGTATAAGAGTAAAACATTTGAACTCTTGAAACTATTGGATATAGTTTGGATATATGTGTTGAGCAGGTTAGTGGGCCCAGTGGCCGTGTGGATATAGATATTGCATATATTGTTGATTGGGACAGGTTTATACAGGTTTTGTATTTGGGTAGAGCTCCCCGTACAAAGGAGACTCTGCCAGATTTTCTAAAGTGGCGTCGGGTAACCCGACCTCCACTTGTATTCAGAGGTTAATGAGCGTCGACGGACCACGCAGGGTGTCACATTAATACATCAAAAGCATGTATCAATATAACATTTCCACACAGCGCATGTTATTCAAGCAAGCCATAACACACAACAAGGTCTCAACTTGGAACCATTCAACAGGGTACCTCACGGCCCTTAGCGAAACATGAGCCATATTGGTTCCGATCATTGTCACCTCATCGGCTTAAAATCCATGACATCTAGAAACTTTAAGTTTCTAGTAAAACCACAACTCCCAGTCATGCAATAGGTCGCAGGAAGTCATACCCCTTAGTCCAGGCTTTGGAACTAAATTCACATGGCCCTCTCATGGCCTCCATAGCAACTACCATTACCATAAAGCCTTTAGGCTAAAGTAAACCCAGTAGGAAAATATCACACCTCTTGGGAGTTGAAGAAACTCCCAGCCAGGAGTCCATAGCGTTGTCCTCGTATAGAACACTTCCCTTCTTGTCTCGAAAAGAATCAGACCCGGTCGGATCTCCTACTAGCCCTAGAGAGAAGGAAGACTCTCTCTCACTAAAAATGGGAGAACTTTGAGAAACCTTACGCATCCTTTCCTTTCTTCTCCCAGTTTACTTTCTTTTCGTGTGCTCTTTTGCTTTTCTTTTCTTTTTTCTCTTTACTCTCCTCTCGTCTTCCTTCCATTTTCTCTCATTTCTCCTTTCTCTTTCTCCTTTGGTCCTTTTTCTCCCCCTTTTGGAAATCTTCATCCCGATCAAAGGAGGAAGTGCCTCCCCTCCTTCCTCCAAACCAAGGTGTGGCTGCTCCCACTTTTTTCGTAATTTTCTTATTTAATCTTTATGACATCATGCGTAGGCGTCATATGGGCCATGGAATCCAGCTTCTCCCACATGAAACTGGTGTGAGCCACTGCTTTTGATGCCAAGTGTCCTGCTTACATGGTGCAGTGGCATCCTTTGTAAGACAGAGAATTTCGATTTACCCACACACCGGAATAAAGGCTTAATCGTAATTTTAATTACAAAATTGTAATTCTGAGTTAAAGTCGTAATTAATTATCTGGGTCTTGGATGGCCCGAGAAGCGGTTGTGCCGTTGGAATCGCCGCCATGAGAAATCACAGTTAGCGGCGTAAAATTCGTAATTTTACGGGAGCGTGTTCCGGGTCGGCCGCGTTTGAGCGTCGCGTTTCGGATGTCGTAAATCGGTTTTCGATGCGACGAAGGTCACATATAACATGTACTCATGTGCCATAAGTGGTATGGTAGAAATGATGAAATTAGGCCCGAGAGATAGTCAGAATATCAAATCACGAGAAAGAGGGACATAATGGGTATTATGGAGTTGATTTTTAAGTCATAAGACAAACGACAAATAGTAATTCATCTCCCTCATTTAGCCAAAAAAAAGCATTGGGAAGCCATTTTTTGAGTGATGCAGTAGCTCCATTTAAAGAGCTTTTAAGAGAGGGCTTCTCTCTGGGTTGCAGAGATCCCCAGCGGAGTCGGCGGTCTTCAGCAGAAGGGGAGCGTTCTGCGCGGACCGGGGAGCTGCGCGTGGACCCCTGAGTTTGCGAGTTTTTGACAACTCGAGAGGTAGGATTTTCTCCCTACTTGCGTTTTATTCCATTTTAAGGGTTTCAATGTTTCGGTTAATTTGAGGCCGTGAGGAACCGTTTAGTCGATCCCAAAACATGTGACGAATTTGTGAAATTGTTTGGGTTTTGGAATAACCGTGGCCTTGAAGAAAATCGGTGGGGTGTTTGGGTGTCAATGTTGCTTTAAATCATGTATTTATATTACAAAAGGTCGGGAGTGGGCGCTTGATCGGGCTAAAACACGGGACAGTGTTAGAATTTTGGAGGAAGAATGGGCAGGCCAGAGTAGTTGCTCCACGAGCCCCAGGGGCTGTTTGGGAGTGGGTTGGTTTAACTTGTGTATTAAATGGTTGTTTGGTATGCATTGGGCCGGGAATGGCCGTGGATTCGGGTTCAGAGTGAGCCAGTTGTTTTAATTTTCGGGAATAGTAGCTTGAGGGTTTCTACTTTATTCTGGGAATGATAACTGAAAATATATTTTAGGTGAAAATAGGTGTTTGTGCAGGAGTGATTTAAATTAAATTGCTCGTGTGTGTGATTATTAGCCCACATGTGAGCTAATTTTGATGTTGAAATGATAATTACATAACATGTTGTGTGATTTAAAATTTTTATGCGATATATTCATGTTATATATTTGCATGTGATTAGTTGTAATGGGATTGGCATACACATGCGATTCCATATGCATGAACATCCTGGGATTATAGGAGTTAGTGCACGAGATGAGTCTAGAGGAAATGGTTCGGAGGGAGTAGTCTAAAAATATTAAATGATGGGAAGGTAGTCCAAACTAAATAATATATCAGCGAGTCGGAGGCGGCCCGAGTTGATATTTATTCATCGGAGGGTAGTCCACGAGCAAACTAAAAATATCCCGATCGTCGGGCGGCCCGATTGATATTCATCGGAGGGTAGTCCACAATTAAATAATATATCAATATAAACCGGGAGGCGGCCCAATTGATATATATATACATCGGAGGTTGTCCACTAATAAATCGATAATTCTCGTACAAGGCTTAGAGCGAGTGTGAGAGAGTCGGTCGAGGACTCGGGATGCGAGTTAGTCATATAGGCGTTAAAGTAGGATCAAATGCGTTGCTTGGATATTGTTTAAAATTTAGACATTGCGCTGCACTTAGGTGGTGAGTAGCCCACTTAGGGCGATTCTCCTGCGGGCTTTGGCTCACCGGGTCGTGGGATCCCCCACTCACGGGTGCGGGAGGTGTGCAAGGAGACGGCTCGATCTTTAGAGAGCGAGTTTAGAAGAATGGGATTGTGGCTTTGATGACTTAGTACATGTATTAAATTTCTCTAATCTTAATATATGTATTGTTTAAGAGTAAAAATATTAACTCTTGAAACTGTTGGATATAGTTTGGATATATTGTGTTGAGTACAGTTGATGGGCCCAAGTGGCCGTATTGGATATATATATTGCATATATTGTTGATTGGGACAGGTGAATGCAGGTTTATACTAGTTTTGTATTTGGAGTAGAGCTTCCGTACAAAGGAGACTCGCCGATTTTAAATAAAAAATGTCGGGTCACCGACATTCCGCAGTATTCAGCGGGTTGGCGGGTAGTCAGCGGACCCACGGAGTTTGGGCGTCACACCCTTAACTTGCCAGCCATGTCATCAGGCACCTGCGCCTCAGCGTGAAATCCGACCACCTCGGAATCAGCGGAGGTCGGCGTGGTAGCTAAATTTTGTGAGGCGAATTCAACGGAGAAGTCCGTTTGATCGTAAGTCCTAGAAAAATTCGGATTTTTAGCAGGAATTTCTATTTACCCTTTTATCCAAAATCTTGATTTTAGGATATATAATAGCTATATAGATATATATACATATCTATATAGATATATATAGATATCTATATATCTATATATATATATAAGATATATAGATTTATATATCTATATAGATATATATATCTATACTATATATATACTATATATATATATATATATATATATATAGATATATAGATGTATATAGATATATATATCTATATAGGCATATATAAATCTATATCTATATATATATATATATATATATATATATATATATCAAATATGTATATATATATATATATATAAAATATGTATATATATATATATATAAATATGTATATATCTATATATATAAATATGTATATAGATAACTACTTATATATATATATATAAATATGTATATATCTATATATATAAATCTATATATAGATAACTATATATATATATATATATATATATATATATATATATATATATATATATATACTCTCTATATAAATCTATATATAGATGTATATAGATATATCTATATAGATATTTATATATAGATTTATATATAGATTTATATATATTTATATATATATATATATATATATATATATATATATATATATATATATATATATATATATATATATTAAATATATAAGATATCTATATATCTATATATATATATAGATAATAATAATATTCGGATATATCTATATAGATATATCTATATATATATATATCTATATACATCTATATATATAGATATGTAGCACTATATCTATATAGATATATCTATATACATCTATATATATAGATATGTATATATATATATATATAGTTATCTATATATATCTATATATATAAATCTATATATAGTTGCTTGAAATCACATGTAGTTACTGTATGGAAAAGGTCGGGAATGGGCCGTAGGATCGGTCCCGAACATGGGGCCCAGGGTGTATGGAATTTTGGAGATTTTTGAGAACATCCGTGACGATCCGAGGGAAAGCTGACCATTGGGCGATGTATCGATTTATGCATTAAATTTCTATTTTGGTGTTTATAAGATAGGAAATGGGTAAGAAATTCGGTTCAAAAAATGAAAGCAGAGATTGGATAAGAAATGGGCTGCCGGAAGTGGACAGCCAACTATTTGGGACTTCCGGGAGGCTATTAAACTTGATCCGGGTTTTGTCGCCAAAGCGTCAGCCGCAAAGTTCTGTGTGTTTTGGAATTGAGTGTGTGGTGAATGGCGGTATGTGTGAAATTAATTCGGAGGATTGGTCGATCAAGGAATTAATGGATTAATGTAAAGGGTTAACAAAATGACACAATTATATGGAATTAAATTGTGTTTGCAAGCCATTGGAAACGAATTATGATTTGCTGAGTGTTTGGAATTGGTGATGATTGATGTGTTGAATTACATGCGTGTAATTGTAGTTGATTGAAAATATATATTGACATATTGTGTGTGTAAATGATTTTGAAAATGGCATAATGCATTTTCATATGCACTTTCCATTAGCCTAAATTGGTGTGAGTGCATGACAAGGTATTTTTATGTAAACGGATATGTTTGTGAAAGGAATTTCCGCAGGATGATATTCGGAGAAATTGGGTTGGGAGATGGGCCAGCCCGAGAGATCATTTTGGATGAGGACCATGGCTGTTTGTCGCAACCAATTCACCTCGGAGGGTAGTCCCATATTTTTACCGAATATTTCGGTAGTATATTTTCAAGAACAAAAGTTTTGTTTTGAAAATGATTATTTTCTCATACATGGCTTAGGCAAGTGTGAGTGAGTCGGTGAGGACTCGTGACATGGGGTGATCATGTAGACATTCAAGTAGGATCATGTTTTTTACTTGAGTGTGTGTTTTTGTTACTGGAGCATTACTTGTTTGCACTTAGGTGGTGAGTAGCCCACTTGAGCGATTCTCTACTGAGCTTTGGCTCGACCACGTCGTGGGGCCCACCACTTTATTTTTCGGGTACAAAGGCGCTCGAGGAGACAACTCATTTAGGAGTTGATTTTGAAGAAGGCAGGGTTTGTGTATGATAGTTTGGACATAACATGCCATTAGAATTGTAGATTTTAATATATGTTTGTGTTTGTATAAAAGTGCAATCAACTATTGAATTATTGGGAGATAATTGAAGAATAGTTATGATAATTGATCTTATTAGTATTGGTTTATGAGCCCAAGAGGCATTTTTACTCATGTTGGGATTTTATTGCATATATTGGATTGTTTGGGACGGGATGTCACGAGGTTAGCATGTTGGGTAGAGGCTCCACTGTACAAAGGAGACTGCGGGTTTTCTAAAGTGGGCGTCGGGTAACTTGAGCCTCCCTTATATTCCGCAGGTTGACGGGTAGTCAAGCGGACCCCGGGTTCGATCTCGCGAGGAAATCTAGTTAGCACGTAAAATTTCGTAATTTTACGAAGCTTGATCGAGTCGACACGTTTTTCGAGCATCACATTTCGAGATTAATCGTAAGTCGTTTTTCGTGCGACGAAGGCACATATAACAAAGTACTCATGTACCATAAGTGGTATGAGTAGAGAAATGATGAAAATGGACTGGTAGAGGTAGTGCTAGAGATATCAAATCTGGTAAGAAGTGAATTAATTGGATTAGAAAGGAGGGGCGAAACTTGTAATTTTGAAGGGAATAGTCTTCTTCTCCTTAAACACCAAAAGCCAAAGCATTAATTCAATTGGAGATCACGATAGGCGTGAGAAGGCAAAAATGGTGATTCTAGAATATAGAGCTTCTCTCTAGAAATATCTAGATCGCGTAGTTGGATTTGACGGACGAAGGGAAAACGTTCTGCAGCGGAGCCGAGCAACGCGTGGACCCGGGTTTGCGAGTTTTGACAACTCAAGAATTACTTGGGATTTTCTCCCTACTTGGTTTATTCCCATTTTTAAGGGTTTTTCGATGTTCGGTTGGTTTGAGGCCGTGAGGGCCGTTTGATCGGGTCCCAAAACATGGGACAATTGTTAGAATTTCAGCAGGATTTTCCCCCATCGAGTGGCCGCCCGAAGTGGGGTTGTTTGGGTGTTTTTATTTCACCAAAATTGCTTTAAATGCATGCTTGATATGAGAAAATGCCGGGAATGGGTGTTGATCGGTCCCGAACATGGGGCAAGGTGTTAGAATTCTTGGGATTTTTCCCCCATCCGTGGCCCCCTTGAAGTGAGGCTGTTTGGGTGTTTATTTCACTAAAATTGCTTTAAATGCATGCTTGATATGAAAATCTCTGAGAATGGGTGTTTGATCGGTCCCCCAAAACATGGGACCAAATTGTGAGACCACCCAGACATTCTTGGGTGGTCGAGTGGCTGATGGGGACTGAATTGGGGTGTTATATGATAATTTATGGATTAAATTCTATGTTGATATGCATGAGGCCCAAGGGAATAGCTATGGAAATCGGTTTCAAAAATTAGGCCGATGTAGGATGGAGTGGGCTGCCCGGTAGACCCGACCCACTTCCCTATTTTGGGGACTGAATTGGGGTGTTTTGTGATAATTTATTGAATAAATTATGCTTTGGTGATTAGGACGAATTGGGAATGGAAATCGGTTCCATCAAGAGGAACCGATGTAGGAAGGTGTGGGCTGCCGTGGACGGCCCACTTGCTGTTTGGGATTTGTAAAATAGTCAGGGTTTGTGTGTGAAATGGATAGGAATTGTCCATGTGTTGTGTGCTTGAAATGGTATGAAACGAATGGCTTGATATGTGTGGAACTAGATAGGTTAAGACATTATTTTAATGTGTTAGTTCAATGACACAATTACATGGAATTAAATTGTGTTATAAGCCATTGGAAATGATTATGAGTTGCTTTCAGTGAGCTACATTGAGTGATAGTGATGTGTTAAATTAAATGAGTGTAATTATAGTTGATTGAAAATATGCGTATTGACATGTGTGTAAATGATTTTAGAAAATGGCATAATGCATTTTCATATGCCAGGTAACCTAGAGTTAGGTGTGAGTGCATGACAAGGTATTTTATAAAAACGGATATGGATTTGCGAAAGGAATTTCAAAGGATGATATTCGGGAGGAGTGGGTTGGGAGATGGGCAATGAGATCATTTAGGATGAGGACCATGGCCCCCATTTCGGAAAGCTCACCCGACAATTCACCTCGGAGGGTAGTCCCGTATTTTAGAATATTTCGGTGTAGTATATTTTCAAGAACAAAGGGATTTTGTTTGAAAATGATTTATTTTTCTCATACATGGCTTAGGCAAGTGTGAGTGAGTCGGTGAGGGACTCGTGACATGGGGTGATCATGTAGACATTCAAGTAGGATCATGTATTTACTTGAGTGTGTTTACTTTTGAATTTGCTTTGCACTTAGGTGGTGAGGTAGCCCACTTGGGCGATTCTCCCTGCGAGCTTTAGCTCACCCCGTCGTGGGACCCCTTTATTTTTCGAGATTACGAGGCTCGAGGGACGACTCATTTTGAGGTTGATTTTGAAGGCTTGTTTGTGGCTTGATGGTTTTGAATACTTGTGTATTAGAATTGTAGATTTTAATATATGTTTGTATAAAATAAAAGTGTAATCAACTATTGAATTGTTGGGAATAATTGAAGAATAGTTATGATAATTGATTTTATGAGTGTTGTTTATGGGCCCCAGTGGCCGTGCTTTATTCATATTGTGAATATGTTGGAATTTATTTGGGACGGTATTTGTGGAGTTATGTATTTGGGTAGAGCTCCGTACAAGGGACTCTGCCCGATTTTAAATGAAAAATGTGGGATGCGCAGGCGTTCCGCGAGTGTCGAAGGTTGACGGGTGATCCAGCGGACCCGAGTTTTTGGGCGTCACGGCGGTATCGAGCTTGGGTGTCACGAGATACCTGGGGGCTCGGAGGGTTTGGGTATCCATCACATTCAGGTGGTTTGAGTGTGAAGTATATGGGTATGTAGAGCCATAGATGGGGATGTAGACCCAGGCCATGGTTGAGGGAAGAACGTCACCCACTAGGTGTGGTTACGTCATTAGGTTTAGGTATGTGAGATTACCTAGGAAGGCACGAAACAAAACTAGGACACTGCATGTGTGTTTTGTGTGTGATCGTAATAGTTGATGAATGGTTGTATGTATGTGTTTGGTGTGTATGTGACATGTTTGTGCGTGTGATGTAGATGTTTATTGTGCTTGGTAAGATAGCACATAGGCATGGAAAACAAACCTTGGAAGTTTACAATGTGTAGCTGGAGCAAAGAAGAATAAAGTAAAATAAATTTGAGCAATTTATTTTGGTTTGTTGGGGGAATGAAAAAAAAATAATAATAATAATATAGATGAAATAAATTTTAATAAATTTATTAATTATCTTCGAAAATGAAAAGAAAATAAATAAATATATTTTTGGTATTTTCACAATATTAATTTGAAGAAAAAGAAAAAATTTGGGAAAAAAAAAAAAATAGTGCGAGAAATTGGAAGTAGTTCTTCATTGAGCATGAATTTGGTATTTGCTTGAAATTTGGGGCGTGGCGACGGTGCAGAGGCGCTGTGGTAGGCGTCTTTGGCAGGCGTCTGCAGCGGCCTTGAAAGCGCGAGCATAAGCGCCCAGCGCGCGAAGCAGAGCGCCCTTGAAGCGCGGCTGCGCCCCTTGAAGCGTACTTGGCGCATATGGCGCGCGCCATGCGAAGCGCCTTGGCACCCGACGCCTTGGCAGCAGCCTTATGGCGTCACGCGTCGCCCCTTGGCGAAGCGGCGGCAGCCTTGAGCGTGGGCCGCGCGGCGGCGGCGTGACGTGCTGTGTAGCGAGAGCTGAAGGCGTCTTGGAAGCTGTTCGAAATTTAGGCCACGAAGTTGGTGCCTGAGTACTGGCTAGTTTGAGCTTCAGTTTTTCGGTCGGTTCGACTCAGTATTTTCTTTTTGAGTCACCCTAATAATTTTCTTGTTCATTGTGAATAAATTTCGAAAAAAAAAATATTTATTAAATTTAATTAAAATAAAATAAAATCAAATAAATTTGATAAAATTTTAGAAAAATAAAATTTTTCAAAAATGAAATTTTGAATAAAAATACTGTTGAAAACAATATTTTAAATGCAAATTGATTCGCGTATACAACATGGGTAGTAATGTATGATTAATGTATCGAAATTTGTGTTTATGCCTTGGAGATACGATGTGTATGATGACGAGGGCCATGGGCCAGGGTCGGGCGTGGGGTCGGTCGACCACCCGGGTTCTGGTCGAGTTCGGGTCGGTGGGGCGGAGACGTGTTACCATTGCGCCGACTGGACATATGAGGCGGGTGTCCTAGGAGGCAGAATCTCATGTGCAGGCGGCGTTCGGATTGGTAGGATATGCAGGAATCGTCTCTACTCTTGCAATTGTTGACTAGTAGTGTTTAAATTGGATGCATCATGTTCATTCATTAATGCATCTTGTGTGATATGTTTGAATCATTCAAGCTCCACACGGCTTGGCATAGAGGTTGAGGCCTTTAGAAAGCGGTAATATGATGAAAGAGACTACTGGGATGTAGGGAGATTTGACTTTTTAAAGATCGAGTTGCCTTGTGGACGTGGTAGACCTTAGGAATTGAGTAGACATGTTGGTTCTTGATGTCAGATTTGACATGGATGAGATGACAACCATCGGGTTGTCGATGTCGTGACATACTTAGGGTTGTCATGCAGGCCTGGTCTTAGGTTAGTAAGGTTACATAGGCACATGGTGGATGTGTATGCGCGTAAATTTGGAATGAAATTCCTTTTAAGAGAGGGAGAATGTAAGACCCAGAAATTCAATTGGAATAAGGGCAAAACGTAATTTTGATTACAAAATTGTATTACGATTAAAAATCCGTAAATTAATTCTCTAGATCTCGGATAATGAAGCAGTTAATAAGTAGGAATGCAGAAGCAGAAATTCAATTTGCGGAATAGGGCAAAATCGTAATTTTGATTCTGGTATATTACGGTTAAAAAAATCCAAGTAATTAATTCTCTAGATATGGATGACAAAACAGATTTCGCGGTTAGAATCGTCTCGTGAAATCTAGCTATGCGTAAATTCGCAATTCTTTGAGGCAGTCGAGTCGACACGTTTTCGAGGCATCGCATTTAGTTCAGATAAAGCGGTTTTGCGTGAAGGCACCAATAGCATGTACTCATGTACCATAAGTGGATTTGAGTGAAATGATGAAAATGGATGGCGGTAGTGCGAATATCGAATGCAGTAAAAGAATGACATAAAGGTCATTAACTAAATCTTAAGTGACTAAATGACAAGATAGCAAACATGACTCATCTTCTTCGAAAAGGCAAAAGGGGAAAAACGTGAAATTCAATTGGAGATGCAGTAGGCGTGAGGAGGCAAAAATGGTGATTCTAGAGAGGTCTCGACTTCTTCCTACAAAATACCTGTAATCGGATAGTTGGATTCGGCCAGACGAAGGGAAAACGTTCTGCGGGCTTGACTCACGAAATGGACCGAAGGACTGCAGTTTTGACAACTCGAGAGGTAGAGTTTTCTCCTACTTAGTTTATTCTCATTTTTAAGGGTTTTTCGATGTTTGGTGGTTTGAGGCGTGAGGGGCCGTTGATCGATCCCAAAAACATGGGACCGAACTTAATGAAATTCTTAGGGATTTTCCACCATCGTCTGGCCTTGAATTTGTGGGCTGTTTGTGTTTGGAATTTTTGTATTAAAATGTTGCTTTAAATCCCATGTGGTATGGAAAAGTAGGAATGGGCCGTAGGATCGGATCCCGAAAACAGCTGGGACGAATTGTGTGGAATTTGGAGATTTTTGGGCTGTCAGTGTGATCCGAAGCTGATAATAGACTGATGTATGGAATTTATGCATTAAATTTCTATTTGGTGTTTATAAGATAGGAAATGGGTAAGAAATTCGGTTCAAAGTAAGCGAGATTGGACAAGTGGAATTTGCAGTGGGCTGACCAACTGTGAGTTCGGGATTTGTTAAAAGCAGTCCGGGTTTCCTGTGAAATGGCCATAAAGGTCCGTATGTTTGGAATTGAAATTGTGAATTGAATGGCTTGGTATGTGTAAGAAATTAATTCGGAGAGTTGGTCGATCAAAGGAATTAATGGATTAATGTAAAGGTTAGCAAATGACCTGATTATATGGAATTAAATTGTGTTTATATGATGGAGGCGAGATTATGATTTGCTCAATTGAAATTTAGATTGGGTGATGATTGATGTGTTGAATTATGCGTGGTAGTTGATTGAAAATATGCATATTGACATATTGTGTAAATGATTTTGAAAATGGCATAATGCATTTCACTTGTATGCACTCGTAACTAGGGCTAGGTGTGAGTGCATGACAAAGGTATTTTGTAAAAGCAGATATGTTTGTGAGAAAGGAATTTCACGGGATGATATTCAGGAGAATTGGGTTGGGAGATGGAGCTGACGGATCATTTCGGATGAGGACCATGACTGTTTGGAAGCTCACTGACCAATTTCACCTCGGAGGAGTAGTCCCGTATTTTCACTAGAATATTTCGGTATATTTTCGAGCAAAGTTTGTTTTGAAAATGATTATTTTCTCATACATGGCTTAGGCAAGTGTGGTGAGTCGGTGAGGACTCGTGACATGGGAGTGATCATGTAGACATTCAAGTAGGATCATGTATTTACTTGAGTGTGTGTTTATTTTAGACATTGCTGCACTTAGGTGGTGAGTAGCCCGCTTAGAGGCGATTCTCCTACTGAGCTTAGCTCGACCCCGTCGATAGGACCCCCTTTATTTTTCAGGTCTGAAAGAGCGCTGGGGAGACAACTCATTTTGAGGTTGATTTGAAGCGGGTTTGTGGCTTGTGGTTTTTGGACATAACATGTATTAGAATTGTAGATTTTAATATATGTTTGTGTTTGCTATAAAGAAGTGCAATCAACTATTGAATTATTGGGAGATAATTGAAGAATAGATTTATGATAATTGATCTTATAGTATTGGTTTATGAGCTAGGCATTTTTACTCATGTTGGGATTTTTATTGCATATATTGGATTGTTTGGGACGGGATATACGAGGTTAATATGTTGGGTAGAGCTCCCAGTACAAAGGGGACTGCCCGATTTTCTAAAGTGGCGTCGGTGGCCGAGCCTCACTTGTATTAGCGAGGTTGTGGTGGTCAACCGGGACCCCGGGGTTTGGGCGTCACGGCAGTATCAGGCTTGGAGTATCTGAATACCTAGGAGCTCGGGTTTGGGTATCCATCATATGGAGTGTGGTTTGATGTGAGTAACTATGGGTATATGGAAACCTATGGATAGAAAATTTGGGCTTGAAGAAGCCATGGATTGAGGGAAGAACATCACCACTCAGATTGTGGTGTGATATAGGTTGAGTATGAGATTACCTGAGGCACGAGAGTCAATTAGAACTCTGCATGTGTTTTGATTATGATCATGTGATGGTATGATTGATGTTTATAACATGTGATCAATTGGACTGTACCCATTGTCAGTTATGTTTACCCTGTATTTGTAAGTGAGTAGTGAAATGAAGTGTGTGCAGTGATTAGCACGCAGATGTGTAAGAACAACTTAGGTGATCACAATTAAATTGGAATTAAGTCAGAGGGAAAGCCAAAATTTTATAAAGTATAGTGGGGGTTCAGAATGGAGGAAGAAAGATAGTTTTTGCATTCAGTTGTTTGGGTGTTGTAAAGTGTGAGAAATGGGCGGGTTGGGGTGGTTTTTCACTGTGAAAGAATGGTGAGATTGACCAGTGTTTTGTTAGACTAATTAATATTGAAAAAAAATGGTCTGAGGCTAAAATAGACTCGCCCGTTTGAGTGGAAGGCTGGCTGGCCACGATGGCGCACAGCCAGCACGGGGCGGGGCGCCGCCGGCACGCAGTGGGAGGCGGGAATTTGCTGGCGCCTTGGTGGGCGGCTGAGCGCGTGCGTCTTTGGGCGTGCGGGCGCGCCGTGCGGCTAGGCGTGCTGGGCGTCATCTTGAGGCGCCCAGGGCGTGGCCCAGGCGACGGCTGTGCGGGCGGGGCGAGCTAAGCGCGCGAGGCGCGTGATGGCGACGCGGCCGGGGCCCAGCGGGCTGGCGTGGGCGCCGCGCCTTGGCGCCCGCGCCGGCGCGGCCGGGGGCGTGCGGGGCGGCGGTGGGCGGCTGTCACGTCTGGTGTGCGGCTTCAGACGGGTTGAGTGTTTTGAGTTGCACGACTCGGTTTTGGCTGGTTTGACTCGGTATTTTCTGAGTCACTAAATGGTCTTATTCATCTCAAATTTTTTCGAAAAAATAAAATAAAAATATTTAAATGAAATAAAATCAAATAAATTTGATAAAATTTTCGAAAAATAAAATTTTCAAAAATAAAATTTTTGAAAATAAAATTTTGTTAACTTGATATTTTCTTATGAAATTGATTGCGTATACAACGAGTGGTGTATGATTGGTGTCTCGGGGTGTGGTTATGCCTTAGAATCTTGTATTGGATTAACTACCATTTGAAATGGTGATTGCTTGTGACCAGTTAGTAGGAAATTATATACCATGGTGAAATGCATATAGGAAAAAGAATCTTAGGTTATAGGTTATGACCTTAGGGTTGAATAATGAGAGGCGACAGAATACGTTTATACTCTCCCACAATTGTTGACTAAGCGTAGTGTTTAAATTTGATGCATCATGTTCATTCATTAATGCATCTTGTGTGATAAGAGTTTAGTCACGATACAAGCTTGCGACAGCATAGAGGTTGAGCCTTTGAAGGACGTAATATGATGGAAAATTTTCCACTGGGAAAGTAGGGAGAGATTTGGCTTTTCTAGAGGTCGAGTTGCGTCGGGGCGTGGTGGACCTTAAGGGTGAGTAGGCGTGTTGGTTGTTGATTATCGGACTTGACATGAATGAGATGACAACCATCCAGTTATCGATGGTGGGACATTAAGCCAGGGTCATCATACGAACCTGCGGTCTTGGGATTCGGTAAGGTTACCCTATGCACATGGTTGGATGTGTAGGTCTTGTGAATTTCGGAATGAAATTCTTTTGAGAGGGAAGAATGTAAGACAGGGAATTCCAATTTACGGAATAAGGGCAAAATCGTAATTTTGATTCTGAGTGTAATTACGGTTGAAAAAATCAAGTAATTAATTCTCTAGATGATCGGATGACAAGCAGTTTATGATTAGAATCGTCTCGTGAAATCTAGCTAGCACGTAAAATTTCGCAATTTGCTGAGACAGTCAGAGTCGACACGTTTTTCGAGGCATCGCGTTTCGGGTGCCGTAAAACGGTTTTCGATGCGACGAAAGGCACCAATAGCATGTACTCATGTACCATAAGTGGTTTGAGTAGAGAAATGATGAAATGGACGGCCGAGGTAGTGCCGAATATCGATTAGTAAAGAAGGACATAAGGTCGTAAGCCCCCAAATCTTAAGTGACTAAATGACGAAGATAGCAAACATGACTCATCTTCTTCAAAAGGCAAAAGAGGGGAAAAATGAGAAATTCAATTGCTGGAGATGCAGTAGGCGTGAGAGGCAAAAATGGTGATTCTAGAGGAGAGTCTCGACTTCTTCTCTCTAGAAGCCTGCCTTAGCTCGGGCTGGGTTGGATTCGGCGGAGCAGAAGAGAGGCGTTCTACGGCGGGCGGCTACGCGTGGACCGGGATTTGCGAGTTTTTTGACAGCTCAAGAGGTAAGTTTTCTCCCTACTTGCGTTTATTCTCATTTTTAAGGGTTTTTCGATGTTTCGGGTGGTTTGAGGCCGTGAGGGGCCGTTTGATCAATCCCCACAGGCTGGGGCCAGAACTTTAATCTGTCTTGGGATTTTTCCCACCATCGGAAAGCGCTTGGAAATTGTGGGCTGTTGTGTTCAAATTTGTGATAAAATGTTGCTTTAAATCATGTAGTTGTATGGAAAAAGGCCGAGAATGGGCCGTAGGATCGAATCGAAACATGGGACGGTGTAATTTTGGAGATTTTTGGGGTGTCGTGACAGTCCAGGGAAAGCTATTATGGGGTGATGTATGGAATTTATGCATTAAATTTCTATTTTGGTGTTTATAAGATAGGAAATGGGTAGAAATTCGGTTCCAAGTGGCGAGATTGAATGAAATGGGCTGCCCGTGGGCGATACTTCTTTGGGTTCAGGGCTATTAAAAGCAGTCCGAGATTATGAAATGGCCATAAAGGTCCATGTGTTTTGGAATTGAAATTGTGTGAATTGAATGGCTTGGTATGTGTAGAAATTAATTCGGAGAGTTGGTCGATCAAGGAATTAATGGATTAATGCTTAAAGGGTTAACAAAATGACCTGATTATATGGAATTAAATTGTGTTTGTAAGCCGTGGAGCGAGATTATGATTTGCTCAAAATTAATTTAGATTGGGTGATGATTGATGTGTTGAATTACATGCGCGTGTAGTGTTGTAGTTGATTGAAAATATGCATATTGACATATATGTGTGTAATGATTTGAAAATGGCATAAGCATTTCATATGCCTTTGATAGCTGGAGTGGAGTGTGAGTGCATAATGAGGTATTTTGTAAAGGATATGTTTAAGAGAATTTTAAAAGGATGATATTAGGAGAATTGGGTTGGGAGATGGGCCAGCCAGATCATTTCGGATGAGGACCATGAGCGACACGAGCTCACTGGCTTGATTCACCTCGGAGGGTAGTCAAATGTTGTGATGTTGGTAGTATATTTCCTCCAAGAACAAAGTTTGTTTTGAAATGATTATTTTCTCATACATGGCTTAGGCAAGTGTGAGTGAGTCGGGTGAGGACTACTCGTGACATGGGGTGGTAATCATGCAGACATTCAAGTAGGATCTGTATTTACTTGAGTGTGTGTTTACTTTGGAGCATTGCACTGCACTTAGGTGGTGAGTAGCCCGGCAGGCGATTCTCTTGAGCTTTGGCTCACGATCGTGGGACCCCCTTTATTTTTCGAGTGCAATGGCTCGAGGAGACATCGATTTTGAGGTTGATTTTGAAGATGCCGGTTTGTGGCTTGATGGTTTGGACATAACATGTATTAGAATTGTAGATTTTAATATATGTTTGTATAAAATAAAGATGTTATCAACTATTGATTATTGGGAGATAATTGAAGAATAGTTATGATAATTGATTTGTAGTATTGGTTTTATGAGCTGAGAGGCATTTTTACTCATGTTGGGATTATATTGCGATTTATTAATTTGCTTAGGACGGTATATGCGGTACAGTATTTAGGTAGACTCCGTCACAGGAGACTACTGCACGATTTTACGAAGTAGTGTGGGTAACTTAGACATCCACTAGTGTCCATGAGTTGTGGGTAGTCAACGGACCCCGAGTTTTAGGCGTCACAATATATATATAATATCTATATATATAGATGTATATACATATCTATATATAGATGTATATATAAATATATCTATATAAGCTATATATACATATCTATATATATAGATATCTATATATATAGATATTTATATATCTATATAGATTTATATATATATATATAAATATCTATATAGATATATCTATATACATCTATATATATATATTTATATATATAGATATCTATATATAAATTTATATATCTATATATAGATATCTATATATAGATTTATATATCTATAAATGAATAGATATCTATATATATATAGATATATAAATTTATATATAGATATCTATATATATATATATAAATATATATAAATCTATATAAATATACATATAGATATATATATCTATATACATCTATATATATAGATATGTATATATATATACTCTTGATATCATATATAGATTTATATATATATATACATATCTATATATAGATGTATATAGATATCTATATAACAGATTTATATATATGAATAACTATATATATATATATATATATATATATATATATATACTTCTTATATAGATTTATATATATAGATAACTATATATATATATATATATATATATATATATATATATATATATATATATATAGATATATAGATAATACTCTGAATATATCTATATATAGATATGTATATATATATATATATATATATATATATAGATAATATAGATATATACTTGGAATATATCTATATATAGATATGTATATATATATATATATATAATTATCTATAGATATGTATATATATATATATATATATATACATAAGCTGTGTGCCCACGTCAGGGGTGTAAGTTCAGCTTCACCAAATCATTTCAAAATCTAATCTCAGTGTGTGAAACATTTTTTTGAGTAATATAGCCACCGGCTCATATATCCATGCTAATAAAAGCAGATATCTACGACTATATTCTCATAGTTTTCATGTTTGTTCTACAAAAAGATTTATACATTTTTACAAAATGTACACTTAAAAATTTCGGCTTTCTTCTCGAAAATTTACCTTTTTCGTATCATCTCCTGGATAGTCCTGTACTGAAAGGGGGTCCCCTGTGAGGTGATATTGATAGAAAATTCTCTGAGTTCTTTCATACAAAATAAGTATACGATAGCGTATATAAGCAGGTAGATCACATTCCATACAATTATTCTCTATGTGATATACATAACATCAAGTAGGATGCAACCCCTCATGCTTATGACTGAGAAGTCAATGACTCCTCACACTTAGAATGCGGCGTATTTAAAGAGCTTTGTCACACACCGCCATTTAAACCATTGGACACCTCGATTTTATTTATCAAAGCAGTTTTGATTCTTTTCCTTTATTTTGTGAAGCGGCGGATTTGGGGTTTACCGTAGGGTGGCCTTGCGCGCTTTTCAGTGATACTCACGAACTTGCATCGTCGGAGTTCATGTCTTAGTGAATAAGCGGTGGGACTTTCACCACAGGGGGGATGCACTGACTTGCTCCGCGAAACATATAATTTATCATTTTGATCATTTACACACTGGCTGAATCTCTACCTTGGACTTTGTCCCATTTTCGAGCTGCGACCCGACCACGGCGATGAATAAACCTTTCCTGCCCACACCCGACCTGTGATGTGACATGCATATGAAATGCATGATGCCAATGCATTTTCCTCATGTTACATGCATGAGAACGAGCTGTGCGTATTTACAAACCATGGAAAATTATAATTTATACATATAAATCTACCTCCATCAAAACATATTAATACATGAAAAGCATGCATCAATATAACATTTCCACACCTTGCATGTTATTCAAGCAAGCCATAGCACCTGACAAAGGTCTCGACTTGGAACCATTGACGAGGTACCTCACGGCCCTTCACGAGCATGAACCATATTGGTTCCGATCGGTAATCACCTCATCAATGAATCCTGACATCCCAGAAACTTTGGTTTAGTAAAACCTAACTCCCACGGTCATTTGTAGGTCATGAAATCCATATTACCTTAGTCCCAGGCTTGGAACTAAGTCACATGGCCTCTCATGGCCTCCCATAAACAGCCCTTACCATTATAAAGCCTTTAAAGTAAACCAAGTAAGGAGAAAATATCCTGCTCTTGGAAGTTGAAGAAACTCCCGAACCGGGTCGCGCGTTGTCACCTCAGGTATAGAGAAACCTTCCTTCTTGTCTGAAAGAATCAGGCGATTAGGATCTCTACTAACACAGAAGGAAGGGCTCTCTCTCTCATTAAAATGGGAGAACAAACATGCATCCCTTTTCCTTTCTTCTTCTCACGTTTTCCTTTCCTTTTCCTTTATTCTTTACTTTTGCTTTTCTTTTCTTTTCTCTTCTCTCCTCTCATCTTCCTTCCATTTTCTCCTCATTTCTCCTTTCTCTTTTCTCCTTTGGTCCTTTTCTCCCCTTTTTGGAAATCTTCATCCGATCCAAAGGAGAAATTGCCCTCCCACGCCAGGCCAAGGTGTGGCTCTCCCTTTTTCCCGTAATTTTCTTATTTCTTAATGCTTTGCTTTTATGACATCATACCCTGTGGCATCATATGGGCCATGGAATCCCTTTCTCCCACATGGCCCAATTGTGGCCTTTACTTTTGCGATGCCCGAGTGTCGCGCCACATGGTGCAGTGGCGTCAAGCTGTAGGCAGAAATTTGATTTAGGAATAAAGAGCGAATCGTAATTTTAATTACAAAATTGTAATTACAGTTAAAAGTCCGTAATTAATTATCTAGGTCTTGGATGTGAAGCGGTTATGCGGGTTGGAATGTCGTGCCATGAAATCACGGATTAGCGCGTAAAATTCGTAATTTACCACGAGGCGTCGAATTCGTGCGTTTTCGAGGCATCGCGTTTCGGATGTCGTAAATCGGTTTTTTCGATCAGGCCAGAGATTGTATATCTTCATGCCTGCATCAGTGGGTATGAGTAGAGAAATGATGGTGGAGGCCCTAGAGATAGTGCGAATATCGAAATCGAGAAGGGACATAATGGGTATTATGGAGTTGATTTTAAGTCATAAAGACAAACGACAAATAGTAATTCATCTCCCTCATTTAGCCAAAAAAAACGTGGGAAGCCATTTTTTTGGTGATGCGATGTAGCTCCATTTTAGAGAGCTTTTAGAGAGGGCTTCTCTAGATTTGCAGAATCTAGCGCGTCGGCGGTCTTGACCTGAAGGAAGCGTTCATGGATGAGCCTAAAATGGACCTCGAGTGCGGGTTCTGACAACTCGAGGTAGGATTTGCTCCTACTGCGTTTTATTCCCATTTTAGGGTTTTTCAATGTTTGATTTAATTTGAGGCGTGAGGGCCGTTTGATCGGTCCCAAGTATGGGACGAATTTGTGAAAGTATTTGGGTTTTTTGGAACCGCGTGGCCCTTGAAGGAGAAAAATCGGTGGGTACATTTGGGTGTCAATGTTGCTTTAAATGTGTATTTATATTGCAAAGGTCGGGAATGGGTAAGCTTGATCGGGCCTAAAACCCTTGGAGGACCCGAAGTGTTAAATTTTTGGAGGAAGAATGGAGCGACCCAGTGGCCTCCACGTTTGTTTAATTTGTTTGGGAGTGGGTTGGTTCTTGTGTATTAAATGGTTGTTGGTATACATTGGGCGGGAATGGCCGTGGATTTTAGGGTTCAGGTGAACCACGCTGTTTTTACTAGGAATAGTAAGCGAGGTTTCACTATTCAGAATACTGAAAATATATTTTTAAGTGAAAATAGGTGTTTGAAGTAAGTGATTTAAATTAAATTGCTCGTGTGTGATTAATAGCCCATGTGAGCTAATTTTGATGTTGAAATGATAATTACATAACATGTTGTGTGATTTAATTTTTATGTGAGTATATTCATGTTATATATTTGCATGTGATTAGACTGTAATGGGATTGGCATACATGCATTCCATATGCACTTGAACATCCTAGGATTATAGGAGTTAGTGCACGAGATGAGTCTAGAGGAAAAATGTTCGGAGGGTAGTCTAAAAATATTAAATGATCGGAAGGTAATTCAGCCCAAATAATATCAGCCGTCGGGCGCCCGATTGATATTTATTCATCGGAGGGTGAATCATGAGCAAACTAAAAATATCAATCGTCGGATGTGATTGATATTCATCGGAGGAAGTAGTCCACAATTAAATAATATATCAATCGTCGGGTGACTGATTGATATATATATATACATCGGAGGGTTGTCCGCTAATAAATCAATAATTCTCATACAGGCTTAGGCGAGTGTAAGGAAGTCGGTGAGACTTCGGGATCGGAGTTAATTAAATATAGGCATTAGTAGGATCATGCATTTGCTTGAATGTGTGTTTAAATTAGGTGCACTTAGGTGGTGAGTAGCCCACTTAGGGGCGATTCTCCTCTTGAGCTTTGCTTCCTTCACGTCGATAGGATCCCAGCACTCACGAGGTACGGGGGTGTGCGAGGAGACGGCTAGATCTTTGAGCGAGATTTAGAAGAAAGAGCGGTTGTGGCTTTGATGACACGTACGTGTATTAAATTTCTCTAATCTTAATATATGTATTGTTTAAGAGTAAAAATATTAACTCTTGAAACTGTGGATATAGTTTGGATTCTATTGTATTAGGAAGTGCGGGTTGATGCGAGCTAGTAGCCGTATTGGATATATATTGCATATATTTGTTGATTAGGACGGTGAATGGGGTTTATACTAGTTTGTATTTTGGGTAGGAAGCCATTACAAAGGAGACTTTGCCGTTTTCGTAAAAAAATGTGGTCACCGAGCATTCCAGTAATCCAGCGGATTGTGGTGGTCAACGGACCTCCGGGTTTTGGGGCGTCACACCCTTAACTTGCCATGTGTCATCAGGCGCTACGCTCTCAGCGGCAAATCCAGAGCCACCTCGGAATCCAGCCCGAGGAATTCGACGTGGTAGCTAGAATTTACAGTAAGGCGAATTCAGCGGAGAAATCCGTTTCGGTCATCAGAGATCCTAGAAAATTCGGATTTTTAACCGAAATTTCTATTTTACCACTTTATCAAAATCTTGGATTTTCTAGGATATCACAATAACTATATAGATATATATACATATCTATATAGATATATAGATATCTATATATCTATATATTTATATAGATATATAGATTTATAATATCTATATAGATTTATATATCTATATATATATAGATTTATAGATGTATATATATATATCTATATAGATATATCTATATATATATCTATATAAATATATACATATATAAATATGTATATATATATATATATATAATTTATCTATATATATAAATATGTATATATCTATATATATAAATCTATATATAGATATCTATATATGAATATATACATATTTATATATATAGAATAACTATATATATATATATATATATATATAAATATATATATATATATATATATATACATTATAAAAAGATATCTATATATATAGATTTATATATATAGATAACTATATATATAAATCTATATATATATATATATATATATATATATATATATATATAAATATATATAAATCTATATATAAATATATATATAGATATATCTTATATACATCTATATATATAGATTTATATATATAGATATAGTTATCTATATATATCTATATATATAAATCTATATATAGTTGCTTTAAATCATGTAGTTGTATGGAAAAAGGCCGGGAATGGGCCGTAGGATCGGTCCCAAAACATGGGACCGAATTGTGGAATTTTTGGAGATTTTTGGGCTGTCAGTGAATGATCCGAGGAAAGCTGACCATGGGCTGATGTATGGAATTTATGCATTAAATTTCTATTTTGGTGTTATAAGATAGAAATGCGGTAAGAAATTCGGTTCCAAAAGAAGTGAAACCGGTGGACAAGTGGGCTGCGAGTGGACTGACCAACTGTGGGATTCGGGGCCCGGTAAAAGCAGTCCTGGGTTTGTGTGAAATGGCAGCCTAAGGTCCATGTTTTGGAATTGGTATTGTGAATTGAATGGCTTGGTATGTGTAGAAATTAATTCGGAGAGTTGGTCGATCAAAGGAATTAGTTAATGCTTAAAGGAGTTAACAAAATGACCACGATTATATGGAATTAAATTGTGTTTGTAAGCGTTGGAGGCGAGATTATGATTTGCTCGATTGGGCTAGATTGGGTGATGATTGATGTGTTGGAATTACATGCGTGTAATTGTAGTTGATTGAAAATATGCATATTGACATATTGTGTAAATGATTTTGAAAATGGCATAATGCATTTTCATATGCACTCGGTAGCCTAGAATTAGGTGTGAGTGCATGACAAGGTATTTTTGTAAAAACGGATATGTTTGTGAAAGGAATTTTCACGGGATGTCCAGGAGAATTGTGTTGGGAGAGTAGACGGCGGAATCATTTCGAGGATGAGGACCATGGTACATTTCGAAAAAGCTCACTGACCAATTCCTCGGAAGCCAGTCCCGTATTTTCTGCAGAATATTTGGTGAAGTATATTTTCTCAAACAAAGGGATTTTGTTTTGAAAATGATTATTTTTCTCATACATGGCTTAGGCAAGTGTGGTGAGTCGGTGAGGACTGATGATGACGTGGGGTGATCGTGTAGACATTCCAAGTAGGATCATGTATTTACTTGAGTGTGTGTTTACTTTGCGACATTACCTTTGCACTTAGGTGGTGAGTAGCCCACTTAGGGCGATTCTCCTGCGAGCTTTAGCTCACCGGGTCGTGGGACCTTATTTTCGGTCTGACCAGGAGACAGCTCATTTTGAGGTTGATTTTGGAAGCCTGGTTTGTGGCTTGATGGTTTTGGACATAACATGTATTAGAATTGTAGATTTTAATATATGTTTTGTATAAATAAAGTCATAAATCAACTATTGAATTATTGGGAGGGAGATAATTGAAGAATAGTTATGATAATTGATTTATATGAGTATTTGTTTATGGGCTGAGTGGTAGTGCTTTATTCATATTGTAGATATATTGGATTGTTTGGGACAGGTATTTGCAGGTTATGTATTTGGGTAGAGCTCATTACAAAGGGACTACGCGCGATTTTAAATGAAAAATGTCGGTCACGGAGCATTCCACGAGTATTCGCGGGTGTGGGTAGTCAAACGGACCCCGATTTTGGGGCGTCACATATATATATATATAGATATCTATATATAGATATCTATATATAGATTTATATATCTATAAATAGATATAGATATATATATATAGATATATATAAATCTATATATAGATATCTAGCATATATATATATATATATATGATGATGCTCAGCCGGAGGCGGGGCTGGGCGATAACAGGGTCTGTTTGAAATTTGGACCGGAGTGTTCTGAAATTTGGGACGCGGGCTCTTGGATTGTCTGGGCTGAGGTAGGATCGCTGCATTGTTGATGCGAGGCCAGATGGAGAGTGCTTCTGCAAAGCAGGAAAGGGGTCGGCGAGGGCTTTGCCGTGCCGCTCCGTCTTAAAAGTCGGATTCTTCCTTGAGAGAAAAGAGAGAATGCTTAGAGAATTAGTATTGGCATCTGAATGAGCATACCTTTCACATTTGGGGTGGCCTGTGTTATAGTGTATGTTATTCCCATTTGAGGTAGGATTCTTTCCCATTGGATGGGATATTTATTGCCTTTATCGGATTTTAGAAGAGATATTGAAGGAATAGTTTATTGAGAATTATCCTCCTTCCTTTTTAGTGAGATTTGATTGGATTTGCAGGATAATATTTTATTAAATTATCTTGTTTTCATGATGAAGTTTAATTAAAGATTTGGATTAGATTCACGGGATAATAAGTTATAGGGGATTATTCCACTTTCCTTATTAGGCGAAATTCAATCGGTTGCGGGATGTAGACCTCAGTTATCCATAACCGACGCTTTGGGCCGAAGTGGAGTGGGCCTTTGCTTTACAGGTAGTATTTAGGAACTTGGGTGTTTTATAGGGGCTTGCCTCTCCTTTGGGCTAGTGGTGAGCCTGTGGCGCTTTATTTTTCAGGCCCACAGGTTGCCCCCGACCCTTGTACACGGTGTGCGTGAAGCCCGAGGAGCTATATCGTTTTCTTGTATCAGTTAATGATTTCCATGTGTCATTTCGGGGCTGGATTAGTTAGGGCTTTGTTGTCGTCTTATATCTGGTGATAATGATGACCTTTCGGTTCTCGCGCTCATTTCTTCCGTAAATATCCTCACGTAGTCAGTCTTTGCGTTCCCTTGGTCAGATAGCTAAATTGGCGTACGAGGTTGAGGAAATTAAGCTCGTGGTCATTGGGGAACTACGTGAAATTTAGCTTGTTCGAAGTGGTTGATTCCTAGGGCATGCGACTTTTGTCTGAGGTCGTTAGTGCTAGTTGTTGATCTCCATCGGTGACTTGTAATTGAGATTGATTCCTTGAGGCATGACTGCTTTTAGTAAGGGTCGTCGATCTGTGTGGAATTGGAGTAGAGCTCGTCCTCATGACCCAATGGGAAGAGCTCGTCGGTGTGTGAACAGGTTGGTAGAGCTCGTCCATGATGATGGGAAGAGCTCATTGAGTGCGGGCAGGAGAGAGCTTCGTCGATAGGGATTGCGGGGAAGAGCTCGTCAATGCGAGTAGGTGGGTAGAGCTCGTCAATGTGAAGGGTTGGCAGGAGCTCGTCCATGTGGGCCCAGGGGGAAGGCTCGTCGGTGAGACGGTTGAGTAGGCCGTCAGTGAATGATGGGAAGAGCTCGTCGGGTGAACAATTGGTAGAGCTCGTCCGAGTGAGCGATGGGAGAAACTTCGTCGATGAGTTCTTTGAATAAGAATTAAATCCGTGAGCCTAAGAGCTTCGCCCGTATTGGTGATAGAAGGCTCATTATGAATGAATAGTGAGAGGAGCTCGTCCATGGCATGTTGAGTGATGGGAAGAGCTTCGTCGAATGGATGTGAATTGAGCGAGGGCTCGTCGTGAAGTGTTGTGGCCGATGGAAGAGCTCGTTAGGATGAGTAGTACGGTCAGAGCTCGTCCGTGTTGGGTGATGGGATGGCTCGTCGAGGAATGAATAGTAAAGTAGAGCTGCGTCCATCTTTGAGTGATGGGATGAGCCTCGTCAATATGAATTACTTGGCTCCACGGCGGTGTAATACGGGTGGCATTCGGTAGAGTGGCGTGTGGCCGTGGCGATGTAGCCAGAGTGGCGATTAGCGAGTGGCCCGGTGTAGCCAGCAGTGGCGATTAGGCCAGTGGCGTTTGGTAGAATGGCGTTGTGGCCCGTGGCGATTGAGCCGGTGGCGATGTGGCCGGTGGCGATTGGTAGGAGTGGCGTTGTGGCCAAGTGGCGATTGGCCGATGGCGATTGGTAAGTGGCGTTATGGCCAGTGGCGATTGAGTCAGTGGCGATGGCGGTGGCGATTGAGCAGTGGCGATTGAGCCAGTGGCGTTGGCCAAGTGGCGTGAGCCCGGTGGCGATCGACCAGTGGCGATGGCCAGTGGCGATTGGTAGAGTGGCGATGTAATGGCGAAATGCGATTGGTAGTGGCGATTGGCCAGAGTGGCGGTTGGCCGAAGGCGATCTGACTCCTCGGAGTGGCGTGGCTTTGCACGGGTAGACGAGACTCGTCCAAAGTGAGCAGTTGAGTAGAGCTAGATCCATGTGTATTGATGGGAAGAGCTGCGTCGGTCTCGAACTGGGAGAAAAGCTAATTTGACAGGAATTTGTTGGTGAAGGCTCATCGGAATGCGTGGTAGGAGCTCGATGCATTTGTAAGGTCAATGAAGGGCTTGTCAATGTAAATAGTAGGGGCTCGTCCATCTGAGTTGAGGGACGAGCCTTGTCAATATGAATTGTGCGATGGAGCGTGCATGCAGAGATATGCCATGCGAGAAGGGCTCGATCCTTTGTGTGAATAGTAGGGGCTCGTCCGTAAAGGTGGAGGGATGAGCGCAAATCAGTATGAATGCGAAGGGCAGATGCATGCGGGCGCGGCGAGAAAGGGCTCAGATCACCCAGTGAATGGTGAGGGCTCGTCGTTACGGGTTGAGGGACGAGCCTGCATTCGATATGAATGGTGAAGGAGCCGATGCATGCGGAGTGCGGCGAAGGGCTGGAATCAGCGTGAATGGTAGGGGCTTAGTCATTACAGGTTGAGGGACGGGCCTCGATCAATACTGAATGGTAGGGCAGTCATATGGAGGCGCGGCGAGGGCTTAAATCCTTGTGAATAGTAGGGCTCGTCAAATACGGTGGAGGGATGAGCCTCGTGATATAGTGTGCCGAAGGAGCTATGCATGCAGACACGTGAAGGGCTCGTCGCTGTGAATAGTAGGGCTCCGTCATTCGAGTTGAGGGACGGCCTGCCGTCAGAATGGTAAGAAGGGCGAAATGCATGCAGATTTTTAGCGAAGGGCTCGATCCGAATAGTAGGGGCTGCCGTCCATCTAGTGGAGGGATAGGCCTCGTCGATATAGTGTTCTGCGAAGAGCCGATGCATGCGGAGGCGGCGAAGGGCTTCGTCACTGTGAATGGTAGGGCTCGTCATTCTGAGTTGAGGGACGAGCCTCGTCAATATGAATGTTGTGGAAAGGGCCCGTGCACATGCGGAGGCGTGAAGGCTCGATCCTTTGTAATAGAAGGGGCTCCTCGATTCGAGTTGAGGGCCAGTCTCGTCGTATGGATGGTAGAAGGAGCCGGGTGCGTGGAGCCTTGGCGAGGGCTCGTCGCGTGAATAGTAAGGGGCTAAGTCGTCTGAGTTGAGGGACGAGCCTCGTCAATATGAATGGTAGAAGGAGCCGATCACGTGCAGATTCTGTGAAGGGTTCGTCAGCGAATTGTTGAGTGGAGGCTTGTCACCATGTGGGCGGGGAAGAGCTGCGTTGAGAGGCGTGAGTAGAGGCTCGTCCGTATGGGCGGGGAAGGCTCGGTCGAGTGGATTGTTGAGCGGGAGTGGTGTGAGGGCGAGGGAGGGCTCGTCAGTGAATGGTTGAGTGGAGCTGATCCATGTGAGGCGGGAAGGCTCGTGAGTGGATGTTTGGAGGGCTCGTGAGTAGGCGTGCAAGAAGCATCCGTATAAAATAATAGGAGCTCGTCGGATAATTTGTTGGGAGGAGCTCGTCGGTGGGAACATTGGGAAGAACTCGTCGGTGGGGCCCATTTGTAGGCTCGTCCATGTAAATAATAGAGACTCGTTAAGTGAAATTTGTTGGAAGGCTCGTGGAAGAGCATTGGCAGAGCTCGTCCGTATGAAATAATAGGGGGCTCGTCAGTAGGTACATTGGGAAGAACTCGTCCAGTGGATTATTTATGAAGCTCGTCCATGTAGATAATAGAATTCGTCGAGTAAGATTTTGTTGGGAAGAGCTACGTCGGGTAAATTTGTTGTAAGAGGCTGAATCCATTGTAGATAATAGGGCTGTCAGTGAAGTACATTGGAAGGAGCTCGTGGAAGGCTGTTGTAAGGCTTCGTCCAGTGTAGATAATAGAGACTCGTCGAGTAAAGGTAGTGGGAAGGAGCTCGTCGGGAAGGCTGTGTAAGAGCTGCGTCAGTGTGAATGGGCTCGTGAGAGTGGGGTGGCTGGGAAGAGCTCGTCGGGAAGGCTGTTATGTAAGAGCTAGATCCGTGTGTAGATAATAGGGCTAGTCGAGTAGAATTTCATTGGGAAGAGCTTCGTCGGAAAATTTTGTTGTAGAGATCGTCAGGTGTAGATATTAGGAGCTCGTCAGTGGGTCGTGGGAAGGAGCTCGTCGGGAAGGCTGATGTAGGCTCGTCGTATAAATAATAGGGCTCGTCAGTAGGTACAGTGGGAAGAGCTCGTCGGTGGATTCTTGTAGAGCTAGATCCGTGTAGATGTAAGACTCGTCCAGTGGGAACATTGGGAAGAGCTCGTCGGGTGGAAATTGTTCATGAGCTCGTCCGTGTAGATAATAGGGCTCGTCGAAAGTAGGTACGTTGGGAAGGCTCGTCGGGAAGGCCCATTTGTGGAGCTTCGTCGGAGTGTAGATGTGGAGCTCGTCAAGTAGAGTACATTTGGGGCTCGTCGGGAAGGCTATTTGTAAGGCTCGTCCGGGTGTAGATAATGGGAGCTCGTCCAATTAGAGTTGTGGGAAAAATGCGTCGGGAAGAGTGATATGGAAGCTTCGTCCGTGTAAATAATAGGGGCTCGTCAAGTAGGTACATTGGGAAGAGCTCGTCAGTGGAGTTATTTGTAAGAGCTCGTCCATGTAGATAATAGGGCTCGTCAGTGGAAATTTTGATGGGAAGAGCTCGTCGGAATTAGGCTGTTGTAGGCTTCGTCCGTAGATAATAGGAGCTCGTCGAGTAAGATTTGTTGGGAAGGCTCGTGGGGAGCGTTGTTGTAGGCTCGTCAGTGTAGATAATAGGAGCTCGTCAAGTAGGGCTGTTGGGAAGAGCTCGTCAGGAAGACTGTTGTAAGGCTCGTCAGGTGTAGATAATAGAGACTCGTCGAGTAGATTTGTTGGGAGAGGCTCTTCGAGGAAGGCGTTGTAGAGGCTCGTCAGGTGTAGATAATAGGGCTCGTCAGTAGGAGGCTGTTGGGAGGCGTCGGGAGAGGGCATTTAGGCTCGTCGGGTGTAGATAATAGGGCTCGTCAAGTAGGCTATTGGAAGGCTTCGTCGGGAAGGTTGTTGTAAAGGCTTCGTCCGTGTAAATAATATAGGGGCTCGTCAGTAGGTTGTTGGGAAGGGCTCGTCGGGTGGGGCGTTGGGAAGAGCTCGTCGAGAATTAGGCTATTGGGAAAAGCTCGTCAATTTAAATAGTAGGGGCTCGTCCATCTAAGTTGAGGGATGAGCCTCGTCAATATGAATTGAAGGGCAGAATCACATGCGGAGTGTGAAGGGCTGTTCGATGTAAATAGTAAGAGGAGCCGTCTGTTTGGAAGTGCGTGAAGGGTACCGTCCGTCTGAGTTGAGGATGAACCTACGTCAATATGGATTGTGCGAAGGGCAGATGCATGCAGATTTCGTGAGGGGCTGAGTAAATGAGTAGGAGGAACCCGTGCATTTTGAAGTCCAGTGAAGGGCTCGTCAATGTAAATAGTGGGGGCTCGTCAAATACGTTGGAGGGATGAGCCTCGTGATATAGTGTATGAAGGAGCGATGCATGCGGGCGCGACGAAGGGCTAGTCATTGTGAATGGCTTGGGGCTCATCCATGAGGTTGAGGAGGGCCTTGTCAATGAATTAGCTGTAGAAGGGCAGATGCATGCGGAGGCGCGGCGAGGGCTAAATCCTTTGTGAATAGTAGGGGCTCGTCGTTCTGAGTTGAGGGAGGAGCCTTGTCGATATGAATTGTAAGAAGAGTAAATGCGGAGTGCGGCGAAGGGCTCATCCTTGTTTCCAAATCAGAGAGGTATACGGTACATGATCTTGTAGGGGTATGTAAGAGTACCAAGTGTCATTGTAGTGTTTGGAGACTAAAGTAGGAAATTAAAGTTTATGGAACTTGAATTTGGTACTTAAAACAAGAAATTACAATTGTCATTTAACCCAAAAGGATATGTAGGCTAAGTTAGAGATGGGCCATAGTAGGAATTTAAAGTTGGATTTGCAATATTTAAACGAGGACAAATTTAGGAATTTAGGAAAGTTGAGGGTGAAAGTATAATTAATGGAAGTTTAAATAGTAAATTAATAATAATAATTGCGAGAATAATTCGGGAAGTCTCGAAAATTATCTAGATCTTTCGGATGATAAAGCAATTTGCCGTTAAGTTCGTCTCGCGGGGAAATCTAAGTAACCTAGAAAAGTTTCGTTTAATTAGGAGCCGGTCGGGCCTACGAATTTCTAGGCGGCAGGTTTAAAGTGAAACCTGAAAACGGGATTTTTGAAAAATTCCGAAAAATATATGCATCTTAAAGGCCTTTCAATTAGGATAAAGGAAATTGAAACCGGGACAAATGAATTGTTTAGGGCAAACGGATAGAGAAAAGAAAGAGAAAAAGGATATGTGGGTCCCACATAAAAGAATTAAAAAAAAGAAAAAAAAAGAAAAGCAAAAACAAATAAAAGTTAAACCAATGAGAGACGGACGGGCGTTTGGCGGAGAGAGTTTTTTGGAATTTTTCTTCTCTCTTAGTTTATTTCGAATCATGGAAATACGTCGATCGGATTTCGTCTCGGGATAAATACGAAAAGTGCTCCTACGCGGCCAGGAGGCTACGCGTAGTACAAAACACATGATTTCACGAAATTGATCAAATATCTGAAAAAACCCAAATTTTAGTTTTCTCGGATCGTTATTCCTAGTGGTCTGCGCTTTTCGGACGAGTGGGTAAGTTATCTGAGAAGAGGCTACGTGGACACTAAAATCTTGGCTTTTTGTCAAACTTGAAGATGTGGGAAATTTTCCCTACTTGTAGTGACCGAGCCCTAAAGACTATATAATGGCTTGGGAGATATTCTTAGAGGCGTAAATTTTAATTGAAATTTTTTTAAGGCGAGTTTAGGAATTTTAGGAAATTTTAGGAAATTTGGGGTATTTCGGATGATCCGAGGCTGAATTCGGGGCTGTTTTCGGACAGGTTTAGTTAAAATTTCGGGATTTTATTCAAGCGGTCGGACATAATTACGAGAAATGTTTCGGGTGTTTTTAGACTATATGGAAAGTCCCTTTAGTCTAGAATCTAGCCGTATCTTTTGGGAATGGCATTTGGGGCGCATATATTTTACGAAAATTTTAATTGTAACACAGTGTGCAAATTGCTTGATTATCTTGCGTGTGTGATCTAATACATCGAGTGTGTAAATTGCAAAAGCAAAGGCGGAGAAAGTTGTGGGCTGTGCTCAAGTTTGTAAGCAAAGGGTGAAGTGTTCTAAACTCATTTTCCAAAAATACTAGTGTATTATTATTATTATTATAAATTGCTTTACACTGGTATTTCATGGTTTTGAGTTCAAACCATTTTCAAGAAGCAAGCAATGAATTAGAAAGCAAACAAATGGTTTTGAGTTAAATAGCTTTGAAAAGCATAAGCATTAGTTTAAATCGTGAAACCATAAATAAGTAAGCGACAAATGGTTTTGAGTTAAACCATTTTGAAAATAAGTAAATGGTTTCTAAATTGTAAACCATCTTCAATAACAGTAAGTAAATGGTTTGAATAATTAAACCATTTTTTTCAAGCAAACAAGCAAATGGTTTAAATTGTAAAACCATTTCCAAAGAAACAATGTGAAGAGCAAGCAAAGAAAGTTTGAAAGCATGGGCCTTCCCTAGTTCTAAGCAAAGCTAGGTCGGTATTGATGCGTGCAGTGGTGTTAGGATCTCATACATGCATTTTAGTTTTGCACAGTCGGCGGCGTAGGACGCCCGTCATGCATTTAAAGGAGACCGTGACCGTGGGTATATAAGGTTATGAGCTCTAGTACATATGGTGATGGCGACCAATAAATTCCACCATATTCGCGGAAAAAGGTGATAGGACCCGAGTTCCAGGCACATGATGCGCGGAAGCCGTGTTCACTGGGAGTGCAGTAAGAAAAATAGGCCTCCAGTGGTTGATGTTTTACAAGCATGATATCTGATTTAAAAAAAAATCGACCATTGGTTCCGTCCTTCAGGCTTAGGAGGTTTTAAACGGCTTGGTTGGTAGACTCCGTTTGAATTTCAAAGCTTGTCGGTTGAGGCAACTCCGTGGGTTTTATTTTCAAAGCATGGTTGAGCTCAGCTCCATTTTATGAAAAAAGTTTTGAGAAACTTTTAGCCAGAGTTTGTGAAAGGTTTTGAAACTTTTCAAACAAGATAAAAGCAGCAAAGAATTTGAGAAGTTTTATAAACTTCTAAGCAAGCAAGAAATGAGAGTTTTATAAGATTTTAAAGAAAAGCAAAACAAAGCAAGCAAGCAAGTATTAAAGTTTTATAAACTTTTAAAAGCGAAACAAGTACAAAAACAATGACGAAAAGTTTTAGAAACACCATGAAGCAAAGCAAAGTAAGATACGGAAATATTTGTAAAAGAGAGTTTTACATTTTGAGATGTTTCGGAAAAAGCAAAACCTTTTATAAAAGCATACACTCCAGGCTCGTTTAGCTCATTATTTGTATTAAAGCTATTTTTCAGTCTGAGTCACATGAGAGCCATTTGGAGCATAATAGGGTTTGTCGACATTATGTCTTTGTTAGTAAGAATATTTTGTAGAACATACTTTGAATTTGTATATGGAACATATGTATGTACATAGTTTATATGATGGGGAATGTGTTGGTATCTTGGTTGCCATATTTTGGATATAGTGTAAATTGGATGTATCTGGATTTGGGACATGTCTATGTCACATTGTTATCTTCATAGAAAATTTTATAAAATCATAAGTTTAGAAAGAAAAATTTTATAGGAGGTTTAGCAAATATCTGGCTTAGAAAGCTTCACGGGGTTTCTAGTCGTTTAAGTACTTGGGGGATTTGTGGAGTGGCCGACACACGCCGCCTTTGGAAGGGTGGGGTGTGTCAGATGATATCGAGCATAAGTATTGGCAAAACCATGCATTTTCGAATTCAAAGTACATACATATCAAGTGATTCAGCAGTTGAGTTTTGGTAAATACAGCACTATGTCAGGAAAAGGGCATTAGAATTAGATCTGAGAGTCATTCAGTGGTTCGGCGTCTGTAGTACTGTGAAATGAGCCGCGTGGATTGGTTCCACTCGCCTGCATGAATCGGACTCGACGGTAGGTCGGGCTTGACCAATACGGGCCGCGGAGGGCTCGAGTGGGATTGTTGCGACGGAAGCGAAGTGGCCGCAGTTGCACGGGATAGTAGCCATAGCGACGTCGGCGATCGTGACCTCCACCCCATGACCTAGAGGGTTATTGAAGGCAAGGGAGGTCGATAGAGGAAGTACAAGCGGGCGCCGAGAGCCATATGACGGCCGGTGGTGATCCGAGAAGCCGGCTGGTATGCATTTAGGCCAGAGGTAAATAAAGGAGTTTACGGAGTTATGGGGTACACCGCGGATGAGCAAAGTCTTGTTTTCGAGTTTTACGATGGAAGACGAGTACAGGTTTGGTGGTATGCGTGGAAGGGAGGTAATACGATGGCATATCATGGGACATTCGGCAAGAGTTCTTGATAGGTTCTTTCCTCATGGCATAAAGATTGAAAGTGAAAGAAGTTCTGAACTAGTTAGATTGGTTCCTTATATTGGAAAGCGGATGAAGTCACGGAAGTGCGAGGTTTTTATCGGGGCTACGGCCACGGGATCAAGTGCATTTATCGGTGGTTCCTCAAAATAGATTTAGGGACTTAGTAGGGGCTCGAGTTGAGCGAGTACACGGCTATGTATCGAGTAGGCGGGGAAAGTAAGAGTAAGAAGAGTGCACCGAGGCACGTCCCGACAAAGCCTTCGAGGAATGATGCGGTAGAAGAAAAGCAAGAGCGGAGGTTATAGAGGCCCGAGGTGCAGGTCAAAGGAGCTATCTCTAGTCGGGATCGAGTGGGGCCCCAGTTGCTAGCGATGGCGCCTGCGATATTACTCTGTATGTTATATATGTCGAGGAAACTTGACACCATGGGGAATGTAAGGAGATTGAGTATAGGAGTGTTTCCAGTGGCCGGGAAGGCCATTTCATTAGGGAGTGCCCTGTTTGATTGTTATTTTGCAGGAACATGGATCTTGATCTTCCCCCGATGCAGTGACACTTGAAAGTATTGAGGAGGGTTTCCCCTGACGAGAGGGGCGACAGTGCGGTAAGTGGCGTGGTGGCGAGAGAGCGATGCCCCGGGGATGAGCGAGCCCGCGCCGGCGAGTATATGGCCCGCCTCGGCGAATCAGTCGACTCGGATGTAGTCCAACTTTGGTATTGACTCCTCCTTGATCTGCCGATGTATACATTAGTGGACCCGGGGCGGCTCGCATTCATTTGTGAAGCCATTCTTCGTCATTTTGGATGATAGAGACCCCGGCCATTTAGAGGTTTGTATGGGTTTCCCTTCCAGGGAGATCAGTTATTCTCGAATGAGTAGTGGTCGTAGAGTTATGATTGGGGATGGGAGTTTGTGGATCTTGTAGCTTTAATGAGGACTTTGATGTGGTTCTCGGCATGGATTGGATTTTAATCTCGCCATGAAATTACATTGGATAGTTATAAAGGAAATGCATTTGAGCAGGCCGGAAATTGGAGGTAAAGTTGAAGTTATAGAGAATTATCTTCTGTATGATCTCGCCATGGCCGGCCACAATGCTACGTAAGGTTGTCGAAGGTTATCTGGCTTATGTGGTGGAGACGGGGAAGGAGGGGACTATATTGGATGAGTTCGGTTATGGAGGTTTCGGATGTATTTCCTGATGATATTCTTTGGATTACACGGAAGAAGTGGAGTTCAAGTGACAGATTTGATTCAGGGTGAGCCACATTTCCATTCCTCCTTATAGGATGGCTCTATGGAAGTTAAGGGCTTAAAGGCTCTGGCTAGAAGAGTTGTTGAGTAAGCAAGGGATTCATTAGGTGAGCATGTATCGTAGGAGCTCAGTTCTCTTCGTGAAAAAGAAAGATGGGGTTCTTGGTTGTGTATTGATTACGAATGATTGGCAGAGTTACCATGCCATGATCAGTATCCTCTACAGAATTGATGAGTTATTTGATCAACTCAAGGGTCTAGTATATCTCAAAATAGACTTGAGGTGTGAGGTATCATCGGAGTTGAAAGTACGGGAGAGTGATGCCACAAGCGCATTTAGGACCGCATTCTGGGCATTATGAGTTTTGGTGATGCCATTTGGTTTGACTAATGCTGTTGAAGCATTTTGCCGTTTGATGAGCGAGTATTTCAGCGTATTGTTGGATGGGGTTGTCTGGTTTTTGATGATGTCTGGTGTATTGGGTAGTTGGAAGGAACGTGACACACGAGGATTGTGGACCCACAAGGGAAGGCGGTTTGTATCTTAAGTTGAGCAAGTGTCAGTTTTTTGGCTCGTGAGTGGCATTCCTAGAGATGTGATTTCGGAAGGTGAGTGTGGTTCGGAAAATGAAACGTGGTAGTGAGAGCCAAGGAATGTGTCGGAGGTGAAGCTTCATGGTTTAAACGGGATATTACGGGGAAGTTTGTTGGGGTTCTCAGATGCGGCCCAACATTGTTGACGAGGAAAGATGTAGTATGATTGGGTGATCTTGCAATGAGTTTCGAAGAGTTGAAAGGTAGATTGACTTGACTCAGTTCTAGGCTTTGCGATGGAGAGATGGGTTTGTGGTTTTAATTGATGCTTCCGTGAGAGGCTTAGTTGTGTTTTGATGCGAATGATGGGTGATTGCATATGCCTCTGGCGGTGAAGAAGCATGAGGAGAATTACATGACTTAGAGCTACGGCCCGGTCGTGTTTCTTTGAAGATATGGGACATTACTTATATGGTGTTCTAGCACGGGATCTTTCTGGATCCTTAGAGTCTTGTTCTCTTTCACGAGAAAGGATTAAACCTGAGAATGAAAGAAGATGGCTTGAGTTGATTAAGGACTACATTGTGTGGTACCATCGGGGAGGCTAATGTCGTAGCGGATGCCTTGAGTGAGCGACCCGGAGAGTTCTTTGTCCTCATATGAGATCGAGGTTATCTTCACTTTGACAATTGGATCTAGAGCTTTAGGGGTGATATTGGTGAGGATTAGAGGAGCCTTGTTGGCCACATTTCATGTTAGGCCAGCTTCTAGTGGATTACAGCGGAGGTCTGGATCTACGGATATGATTAAACGGAAGAGATAGAAAGAAAGGAAAGAAGCGAGTTTCAAATCGGAGATGATGGCATGATAATTGAAGGGCCGGAGAATGTGTGTCTTTAGAGTATGGCGGTGAAAGAGAGACGGCATCATGGAAGCACATTCATGCTAAATACTATGTCATCGAATTAGTACCCAGATGTCTGAACTTTGAAGGAACATTCTTTGGTGGAATGGGATGAAGAGATAAGCAGTTTATTCGGTACCTATTTGTGTCGTGGTGAAGCCGAGTATCGAGGCCGCGGGAAGATCTGATTCTCCCATTCCCGGTGTGGAATTGGGAAGATTACTGGATTTTGTTCACGGTCTTCCACGGACCGATGACATGATGATCTGATATGGGTGATAGTAGATGCGATTAACAAGTGCGCTCATTTCCTACCGGAGTTAATGTTGAGGATTCTTTAGAAAAGTTGGCTTGAGTTGTGTAGATGAGATGAGTATGAGACCATGGGTTCGGTTTCGATGGTTTGGATCGAGGACCCGGTTCACATCTAGGTTTTGGCTAGTTCTGGCTTGACGTTAGGTACTGCGCACACACTTTGGCATACGACATTTCATCCTCGGATGGATGGAGTGATCGAAGGAGAGGACTATTCGGGCGTTAGAGGATATGTTGAGCTTGTGTAATGGAATTCAAAGGAAGTTGGGATACTCCTTGTGGCCCAATGGGTTTACTAATGTGACTATCAAGCGTGTAGATATGAAGCATTTGAGGCGTTGTATGACTCCGATTATCATGGGATGAGGTTGGTGAGAAGACTAGTAGGCCACCCAACTGGTACAGATCACTTCCAGATACAAAGTGAAAGTTGTTCGCGATAACTTAAAGATAACGAGATGACGAGGAAAGGCTATACGGATAGCCCCATCGTAGAGACTTACCCAGGTTTGAAATAGAGTGATCAAGTCTTTTGAAGATTTCACCTTGGAAGGTGTGTTGAGATTTGGGAAGCAGGCGACTTAGTCGAGGCCCATTGGACCTTATGAAGTTGTGTGAGCAAATTAAGTTGTTAAACACAAGTTGAAGTTACCCCCGAGGTTATCAAGGATTCATGATACATTCCATGTCGATGTTGAGTATATCAGGATCTAACCATGTATGTGTTAGAGAGAAGCGACCGGTCTGAGTTAAAGAAAATTTTGACTTATGAGGAGATACCTGTGTAGATTGTAGATCGCAGAACGAGTGTTGAGAAACCAGTGATTCCATTAGTTAAAAGTCTTGTGGAAGAATCATGAGGGAGGCGGTACCGGAGCCATAGGCTGGATGTGCGTCGATTACCCTCACTTATTTTCGGATGAGGTATTTTCGTTTCATTTCTTTTTCAGGTTTAGTTTATTCATTTCGGGCGAAATGTTCACAAGGAAGGAGGATTTTGTAACACCCCGTCCCGAGAGAGTGTACAGTACATGATACTGTAGGGGTGTATAAGAGTACCAAGTGTCACATTGTAGTATTTTGGAGACTAAAGTAGGAAATGAAAGTTTATGGAACCCGGAATTTGGTACTTAAAACAAGGGTACAATTGTCATTTAGCAAAAAGGATATGTAAGGCTAAGTTAGAGATGGGCCATAGTAGGAATTTAAAAAGTTGGATTTGCAATATTTAAATGCTTGAGGACAAATTTGGAATTTAGGAAAGTTGAGGGTAGTATAGTGTGGAAGTTTAAATAGTAAATTAATAATAATAAATTGCGAATAATTCGGGGAAGTCTCGAAAATTATCTGATCTCGGATGATAAAAGCAGATTTGCGCCGTTAAGTTCGTCTCGCGAAATCTAGTAACTAGAAAAGTTTACGTTTAATTAGAGGCGGTCGAATATTTTCTGTTTCTGGCGGCGAGTTTAAGTGAAACACAGCAGGTTTTAGAAAAATTCCGAAAAATGGCAAATACTTAAAGAATATTCAATTAGGATAAAGGAAATTGAAACCGGGACAAAATGAATTGTTTCAGGGCTGAAACGGATAGAGAAAGAAAGAAAAAGGATATGTGGGTCCCACATAAAGAATTAAAAAAAAAAAAAAAAAAAAAAAAAAAAAAAGAAAAACAAAAACAAATAAAAAGTTAAACCAAATGAGAAGACAGACGGGCGTTTAAGCGGGGAGAGAGTTTTTTGGAATTTTTTCCTTCTCTTAGTTTATTTCTCGGATCTATGGAAATCTGATCGTCGGATTTCGTCGGGATAAACACGAAAAGTGCTCTGGCAGACTCTAGCGTGAGTACCAAAACACATGATTTCACCGAGGGTGGGGTAAATGTCGAAAAACCCAAATTTTTAGTTTTCTCGGATCTACGTTATTCTAGTGGTCTGCTTCGGACCGATGGGTAAAGATTTACTCTGCCTTGAAGAAGTGCAGCGTGGACACTAAAATCTTGGCTTTTTGTCAAACTTGAAGATGTGGGAAATTTTCCTACTTGTATTATTTCGAGCCTAAAGACTATATAATGACTTGGAATATTCTTAGAGGCCATAAATTTTAGTCCCAAAATTTTTAGACTGAGTTTAGGAATTTTAGGAAATTTTAGGAAATTTTGGGACTATTTTGAGACGATCAGGAGCTGAATTTCGTTTGTTTTTCGGACGATTTTAGTTAAAATTTCCCAAGTTTTTATTGAAGCAGTCCGGACATCAATTCGAGAAATGTTTTTCGGGTGTTTTAGACTATATGGAAAGTCCGCTGAGTCTAGAATCGCCCGTATACTGGGAATGGCATTTGGGGCCACATATTTTACGAAAATTTTAATTGTAACACAGTGTACAAATTGCTTAGTTATGCTGGCGTGTGTGATCTAATACATCAGTGTGTAGGCTAAAGCAAAGGCGGGAAAGTTGTGGAGCGTACTTTCGAGTTTAGCGAGCAAAGAGGTGAGTGTTCTAAACTCATTTTCCAAAAATACTAGTGTATTATTATTATTATTATAATTGCTTCTGCTTTGGTATTTCAAGTTTTGAGTTCAAACCATTTGAAGCAAGCAATGAATTAGAAAGCAAACAAATGGTTTGAGTTAAGCCCATTTTGAAAAAGCACAAGCATTGGTTTAAATCATTAAAGCATAAATAGAAGTAAGCAGCAATCGTTTTGAGTTAAACCATTTTTTGAAAGGAAGTAAGTAAATGGTTTCTAAATTGTAAACCATCTTTCGAGCAAGCAAGTAAGTAAATGGTTTTTGAATAATTAAACCATTTTCAAGCAAACAAGCAAATGGTTTTAAATTGTAAACCATTTTCAAAAAGCAGCAAACGAAGCAAGCAAAAGAAAGTTTGAAAATATAGGCCTTCCCTAGTTCTAGCGAGCGGTCGGAGGTATTAAAATGCGTGCGGTGGTGTTAGGATCTCATACATGCATTAGTTTTGCCTGGTCGGCAAGCGTGGGACGCCATCATGCATTTAAAGGAGCGTGACACGTCTGGGAGTATATAAGGTTATGAGCTCTGGCATATGGTGATGCGACCCGGTCGGTCCCTGTATTCATAGGAAAAGGTGATCGCGGACCAGTTCTTCCCACGACACCTGTTCGCCAGACTCGTGTTTCACTAAGTCTGATGAAAAAATAGGCCTCAGTGGTTGATGTTTTACAAGCGATATCTGAGTTTAAAATCAACCATTGGTTCCGTCGCCAGGCCGGAGAGTTTTAAGCAGCGGTTGAGCCCGGGCTCAGTTTAGATTTCAAAACGTCGGTTGAGCCAAGCTCCGTGGGTTTTATTTTCAAAGCATGTGGTTGAGCTCGAGCTCCCATTTTTATGAAAAGTTTTGAGAAACTTTTTTAAAGCAAGGTTTGTGAAAGGTTTTGAAACTTTTCAAACAAGATAAAGAAAACAAGCAAAGAAATTTGAGAAGTTTTATAAACTTCTAAGCAATAAATGAGAGTTTTATAAGATTTAAAGAAAAGCAAAACAAAGCAAGCAAGCAAGTATTAAAGAAGTTTTATAAACTTTTAAAAGCAACAAGTACAAGCAAGCAAGCAAGAAAAGTTTTAGCTTTTAAAGCAAACAAAGCAAGTAAGGCTTAAAAAATATTTGTAAAGAGAGTTTTACATTTTGAGATGTTTTCCGGAAAAGCAAAACCTTTTATAAACATACACTTAGCGAGCTCGTTTAGCTCATTATTTTGTATTTAAAAACTATTTTCGAGGTACAAGTCACATGAGCCATTTGGAGCATAATAGGGTTTGTCACGACATTGTACAAGTCTTTGTTAGTAAGAATATTTTGTAAGAACATACTTTGGTTGTATGGAACATATGTATGTACATAGTTTATATGATGGGAATGTGTTGGTATAGTTTGCCATATTTTGGATATAGTGTAAATTGGATGTATACGGGATTTGGGACGTAATATATGCATTTGTTATCTTTTACTTGAGAAATTTTATAAAAATCATAAGTTTAGAAAAGAAAAAAATTTTATAGGAGGGTTTTGTAAGCAATGCGACAGAAGCTCTGGAGTTCAATTGGATTGGGAATGGCAATTTGAGGATTTACGTGGAGTGGCCGGCTGACGCCGCCAACGGAAGGGGTAGAGGGGGTGTGTCGCCGTCCTTGTGAATAGTAGGGGCTCGTCCATGCGAGTTGAGGAGGAGCCCAGCGTCGATGAATGGTAGAAGGAGCGCGGTTTATGCGGAGTGCGTGAAGGGCTGGATCCTTTGTGAATAGTAGGGCTGCGTCGTGTGAAAGATAGTTGGCAGGAAGAGCTCGTCAATGTGAATAGTTGAGCGGAGCTCGTCCAAGTGAACTGGCAGGAAGAGCTCGTCAATGTTGATAGGAGGGTAGGGCTCGGTCGGGTGGCGGCGAAGGAGGCTCGGTCGATGTGAATGGGAGGAGCGGGCTCGTCCAGAGTGGCTGTCGGGGAAGAGCTCGTCAATGTTGATAGAAGGCGGGAGCTCGTCAGAGTGAACTGTTGGCAGGAGCTCGCCAATGTGAATAGTAGGAGCTCGTCCATGTGAATAGTTGGCAGGAAGAGCTCGTCAATGTGAATAGTTGGAGCTCGTCGGAGGTGGCTTGTTGGCGGGCTCATGATGTGAGAATAATGGGAGCTCGTCTATGTGAACAAAGCGGGCTCATGGCGCAGTGGCCTTGAAAAGTGGCGTTCACAATTAAGTGGCGATGTAGCCTTAGTTAGTGACCACGAGGCGGCGTGGCTGTGCGGAGTAGGTGGGCTCGTCGAGTGAGCGTGGGCTCTGGCGTGGCACGGTGGCGTTCGGCCAGTGGCGATGTAGCTGGCTGGTCTGACTCTGACGGCGTGGCACGGTGCGGTAGATAGGCGCTCGTCAAAGTGGCGGCGTGGCTCCGGCGCGTAGCCTGGTGGCAATGTAGCTGGTACGGTGACTCTGGTGGCGCCGCTGTGCGAGTAGGTGACTCGTCGAAGTGAGCGGCCTGGCTCGAGGCGACGTGTGCAGTGCGTCTTGGCTGGTGTTCGACTCCCGGGCGTGGCTGTGCGGGTAGGTGAGCTCGTCAAAGTGACGTGGCTCCGGAGCGAGGTCGGTGGTGTCTTGGCTGGCGGTCGACTCACGGCGGTGTGGCACGTGCGGGGTGGTGGGCGCTCGTCGAAGTGAAGCGGCTTGGCTCCGGCGTGTGGCAGTGTAATGTAGCGTCTTTGGTCGACTCCCGAGGCAGCGTGGCCTGTGCGGAGTCGGTGAGCTCGTCAAAGTGAAGCGACTTAGCTCCGTGGCCCAGTAGGAGTGCGATATGCTTTGGCCCCGGTCGACTCACGGCGGCGTGGCTGTCTGCGGTGGGTGAGCTCGTCAGTGAAGCGGCGTGGCTCCGGGCGGCGTGACCCGAGTGTCTGAAGAGCCCCTTAAATTGATCCGCTTCTTGTTGTCATCGACTTGATTCTTGGAAAGATGCGCGTGTTTTGTGTGAGGAGAATTTGAGCGTTCTTGGCAATTTCCGAGTCACTTTGGCCTTCTTATAAATAGCTGACTTCATTCTTCCGTGGGTTTATGCCTTTGGATGTCTGCCTCTTCGGTGTGTAAGCGAAATCTGCTTGAGATGGGCGACAAGTTTGATCGTCTTCGCGGAGCATCCACACAGAAGATTACGGTTGATTTGTTGGACACGCGTAAATTGTTGTGTTGTCCTTCGCAGGAGGGAAGTTGTAACCTTCACGAACTCGTCGTGTCTCGTAGGCGTTGCATCTTCACAGTAGTTTATAACTCTTCTACCGGGGCGTTGATTGGCGAGCGAAGTCTTCCGCTTCATTCGTATTGGCTTGCGCTGCTTACAGCATCCCCGGAGTGCATTGTCGCGTCTCTGGCGGATCTTGCATCCTTAGCGGATTAGCGTTGCTCACCTTGTGTTCAGTCGATACCATGATGGCGAAATCGATTATATTTGTACGAGGCTGTCGTTCCCCTGACGGCGCCAGCCGTGATCTTTTTCCAGCCGGGCGGGATTTGGAGCGCGTGGGGGTGTTGGCTAGACCAGGGTGTTTGCGGTGGGATCACGGGCTCTTAGTTATGCGGGCTGAGGTAGGATCATTGCATTGTTGATCTGCAGGCCCAGATGGAAATACTTCTCTTGCAAAAACCGAGGAAAAAAAGGGGGTCGGCGAGGGGCTTTGCAGTGGCCTCGATACCAAGTCAGTTCTTCCTTGAGAAAGAAGATACTTAGAGAATTAGTATTGGCATACGAGATAGGCATACCTTTCAGTGGGGTGGCCCTGTATTTATAGACATATTATTCCCGATTTGAGGTAGTGAGATTCTTTCCCATTGGATGGGATATCTATTGCCTTTATCGGATTTTAGAAAGAGATATTGAAGGAATAGTTTATTGAGAATTATCCTCCTTCCTTTTTAGTGAGATTTGATTGGATTTGCAGGATAATATTTTATTGAGAATTATCCTGTTTTCCTTGATGAGATTAATTAAGATTTAGTTAGATTCACGGGATAATAAGTTATAGAGTTATTCCACTTTCCTTATTAGCGAGAATTCAATCGATTTCACGGGATATGGGCTTTCTCAATTATCCATGCATAGGCCTTTGGTAGAATTAATTTGGGCCTTTGCTTTGGGCCGACGCCAGGGGCTTGGGTGTTTTATAGGGCTTGCCTCTCCTTTGAGCCTAGTGAGTAGGCCTGCTCGCCTATTTTTCAAACCCCATCAATATATATATATATATATATATATATATATATATATATATATATATATATATATATATATAGATATATAAATCTATATATATCTATATATATATCTATATCTATTTATAGATATATAAATCTATATATATATATATATATATATATATATATATATATAAATATATATAAATCTATATATAAATATCTATATAGGCTATATCTATACATCTATATATATAAATATCTATATAATTATATATATATATATATATATATATATATACTCTCTATATATATATATATATATATATATATATATATATATATAAATCTATATAGTTATCTATAATAGATTTATCTATATAATTTATCTATATATATAATTATCTATATATAAATATGTATATATCTATATATAGATATCTATATATAGATATCTATATATACATATCTATATATATAGATTTATATATCTATAGAAAATAAAATATAGATATATATATATATATAGATATATAAATCTATATATAGATATCTATATATATATATATATAAATATATATTTTCTTCAATTGTACCCACTTGTAAAATCTTAGAAAAATTATTTTCATCGTCATTTTTTTCATCGATAGCCTTCCTTCTTCATGAAAATTTAAGCTGTGAAATTTTAGTTATTTATCTTTATTGTGCAAAAAGCGAAATAATTTTCTAGTTTTCCCTGAAAACCCTGCTTGATCTTGTCAAAAGCTGGAGGCTGTTGTCGGACACAGTGCAGACCATTTTACAAAAAAATTTCAACCAACTTGTTCTCACACTAATCCCAGTAATTAACATTCAGTTTACTGTTTGTCCTGGTACTCACCTAAGCACACAATTCAAACACAACACATGATCAATCAACATGTTATAGCATCAATCATACCATCACATGATCACAATCAAAACACATGCGATTTCATTTCTCTAGGTGCCTTCTAGGTAATCTCATACTAACCTACATCCTTACCACAGGAGTGGTGATGTTCTTCCTCGACCATGGCCTAAGCTCCAAATCCTCCATCCATGAGTTTCCTTTGCCTAAGTTCACATCAAACCACCTAGTGGTGATGGATGCCTAGCTCTAGGTAGTATACCTGGCTCGTCTGGGTGGCCCCGAAACCCGGGGGTCCGTTGACTGCGTCGACCACGAATACAAGTGGAGGTCGGGTTGCCGATGCCACTTTAGAAAATCGGGCGAGTCTCCACTAATGCGGGGGCTCTACCAGATACAAAACTGTATAAGCCTGTCCCAATCAACAATATATGCAATATATATATATATATATCCAATACGGCCACTTGGGCCCATCAAACATCTCCAACCTAATATATCAAACTATATCCAATAGTTTCAAAGAGTTAATATGTTTTACTCTTATCTGATACATACATTAAATTAGAATTCTAATACATGTATAAATCAAAGCCACAACCCGGCTTTCTTCTAATACAACCTCAAGGACAGACCGTCTCCTCGCGCTCCTTGTACGTAAAGGGATCCCACTGACAGGGGTGAGCTAAATCGAGTGGGAGAATCGCCACTAAGTGGGCTACTCACCACTAAGTCGTTGTGTTTCAATTGTAACATTCAAGCAGAGTAAGCAGTCCTACTTGAATGTCTACATTGACCAGCTCGGATCGAGCCCTCACCGACTCTCTCACACTCTTCAAGCCTCGTATGAAATTATTAATTTATTAGTGGGCAACCCTCAGATGGTATATATCAATTAGTGATTTCAGACGATTGATATATATTAATTGTTAATGGACTACCCTCTAGATGAATAAATATCATTGAGCGCTCGACGGTTGATATATTCTTTAGTTTGTGGACTACCCTCCGATGAATAAATATCAACTGAAACGCTCCAAACCCGGTTGATATATTATTTGTAGTTTGGACTACCCTCAGATAATTTACATTTTAAATTTACCCTCGAACCTTGTTTCTCTAGACTCATCTCATACTCATTTCCTATATTCCTAGGATGTTCGTGCATATGGAATGCATAATATGTCAGTTCAATTCAGTCAATCATGCAAATATATATACATGAATATATTTACATAAAAATTTAAATCACACATCAAATTAGCTCACTTGGGCTAATAATCATGATAATTTTGTTTAAAATCGCACTTTCGGCCAACACGATACTTTCACGAAAATATATATTTTAGAACAACTATTCCGGGAATAGTGAAACCCTAGTTACTATTCGGAAAATCCTAAAACACCAGTTCACTTGGTAGACCCACGCAATTCCACGACCATTCGATTAAGCATGCAATGAACATTTAATACCTGAATTAAACAAACCACGCCCCGAGCAGCCATGAAGCGACTACATTTTGCGCAGCTGAAGAAAAACCTTGCATCGATTGGTCCATATTTGGGGACAGATCATCTGACCCATTCCGACCTTTATCATCTCAAACATGCATTTTAATGACAATTTCCACACAAACAGCCCACTTCGATTAAGGCGATCCACATTGACAAAAATCGAAAATTCACAATTCGGTCCCATGTTTTGGGGCGATCAACAAACCTCGCGACCTCAAACTAACCGAAACATCAAAAAACACTTAAATGGGAGTAAAAACTCAAGTAGGGACAAATCCTACCTCTTGGAGTTGTAAGCTCGCCGAATCCGAGTCGCATGGCGTGCTTTGCTCCGCGTGAGACATTTTCCTTCTTGCTCAGAAGGCCTTGACTGGTCAGGTCGCCGTATTTTAGAAAAGTTCTCTCTCTAAAGCATTTCTCTCAACCCAAAGCTCCTTGCATCCTCCAATGAAATCACGTTTTTGGTCTCTTGTAATTGGGGAGAGAAGACGGCCATGTCACTATTTTGGCTTGTAGTGACTAAAATCAAATTCATAATACCCATTATGTCCCTCATTCTCAGATTTGATTTTCGGCACTATCTAGGCCGTCAATTTTCATCATTTCTCTACTCATACCACTTATGGTACATGAGTACATGCTATATGTGACTTTCGTCGCATCGAAAATCGGTTCTGGCACCGGCTTGATGCCTCGGCGATGTCGACTCCGTCTCGAAAAGTCTGAGAATTTTACGATGCTAAGCCCAGATTTCGAGGCGATTCAACGGTACAATCTGTTTCATCATCTGAGATCTAGAGAATTAATTACGGACTTTGTAGTATTCTGATTTTGTAATCAAAATTACGATTTTATATTCGAAATTGAAATTTCTCGGGTCTTACATTCTCCCTCCTTAAAAGGAATTTCGTCCCAAAGTGAAGCGGTCATTATCAACACATGCATATACCTTGTACTCTACCATGCATGTAAACTAGTCATTTAAATCTTAAATGACTAAACCACGTACCTTCATCCCTAAACAAGAAGGGATAGGTAACCCGCATCGTGTCCTCGCGCTCCCACGTTGACTCCTCCACTCCACAGTGCCGCCATAGCACTCTCACTAGCCTCACGGTCTTACGTCGCAAAACCTGATCACGGCTGAAACAGTACCTGGTCCCTCACCAGGATGAAATTGAAGTGCCCGACCTCGATCATCCAGAGCCCACCTCGTGAAATTTGGATCGCGGGTATACTCCTCGGAGCACATGGAGGCGTGAAATACCTCTCGGACACGACATGTCTTTGGCGATGCGCTGAACCGATGCATAAGGTGCCTACCCTCTCGAGTATCTCGAAGGTCGATGAACCTCGGCGATAGCTGCGCTGCCGAACCTAACCACTCCTCTCTTAGGAATCACCTTCGAGGAGGCGTGATCGCAACCTCGAACTCTAGGGTCGACGTCGTACATCTATACTGTAGCTCTTGCGGGCCACAGGCCTGAGAAAGGCGCTATCATAATCAACTCACCTTCATGGAGGTGTCTCTAATCAAATCAGGACGTGATGGATCTCTCTCCCTTCCGGTCCATCCCCTTGATGACTACATGGCCTCTATACAATACCTCATGTGGTGCCATTAGTATACTACTTTGATAACTATTGTTGTAGGCATTCCACTAAGGGTAATTAATCCTCTGCCCTTACGATCCGGGACACATGTTCGCAACATGCCTCCCCAACACCCGTATGTAATCCATACATGCATTAACCACCTGGCCAGCGGTGTGTAACGGCCAACCTCTCTCGAGTCCTGATCAGCGACAATCAATGAACATCGCTCAATCCATGCCATACATATCATCCATTTACGAGCCATACCCGACTCAGCAACACCCAATGCAATTTCCAACGGGCTCCCAGACCTCGAGTCACTGGGCTCCTATCACTCGACTCGGTCGCGTGATAACACGTCAGTGTTTTCATCTCGATTACATAACTCTTCGGCTTACACTTCGAGCCTCTTACATTTTCTGATTCAAGCTATGAGTTTTCATTGGACGTAGTCCTAAAAACAAATTCAACCCATACTCACGAGAGTGGTGAATGGCCGTCTGTGCACTACCCAGGACTCGGCCTTTGATGTTATCGTGTATTGTAATAATGTCATAGTGTGACACCCACTCCCAGGGTCCGCCATGAGCAGAATGCGAGATCTCTCCTCATTATCGACCTATCGGGTCAACTCTCACCACACATCCTAGGGAAGAACATCTATTCTGGCTTCTCTAAGGCCTTAACCTCCTAAGCTGAAATCCAATGTCTTTCGGGTGCAACAACCGACTACAGGTCTCAATTACGACAACTTGGAGTGGCTGTCAACTCTCATCCATGTCAAGCTTGACATCAACAATAATACGTCTACCACCCTAAGGTCACTGCGCTTCTGCTTTCGTAACCTTGATATGTCCACGACCGACCCACACTGCGGCCCCTCGCTATCATGTTGTTGGAAGTGCTTGTATAACACCCCGAACTGAAACTAGTTCCTCTGACCCGTACTAGGGTGTGGAGAGATAGCATATACTCTCTTGCTCACACCGCTAGCCCAGAATTTGTATTGTCCCAAAGTCATGGATCCCTGTCTGCGGGGAAATCCGTCACTCATGCTCAATCTATTACAGTCCTGAAACTAGTGTGAAGCGAAGTTTACGCCTCTTCCCCGAACTAGGAGAAAGGCAGTCCTCCCCTCTTGTTACCAACACCCGTATTCGAGTGTTCCAAGTATCCTCGACATCTCTCTCTATGGTCAAGGCGTCCCAACCATGATCCATGTCGTAGGCGAAGTCACGATCACATCCCGAATGGACAGCGAAGCCCGTTCTCGTGTCTCTCGTATGCAGGTAATCGAAACTCGTATCTGAAGATTGACGTTGATCTCTCCCAACTCATCAACGCCTCCCAGCCTTCTCTGGGTCGTGACACTCGATCGCGACACCACGTGTCCAATCTCACTGTTAAGTAGGCTTCGCCTCTGCCCGAACTTCAGCGTCTGGCTGATGGTCTCTTGACAGGCGCCAAATAATCCTCAGTGATACTCATGCTCCCACTCGGCGGGGTAGATCAAGATGTCATCCACGAAGATTCGACCGTGATCTAGATAAGGTTGGAACATCCTACATGAGATCCATGATACCGCTGGCGCGTCGTCAATCAGGGCATCACCAAATGGCTTCAGAAGTGCCCGTGAGGGCGTCTGCGGCTTGTCTTAGGGATATCTGTATTCCCCTAATCCTCGGCTGATGGTAACCGGTCACGAAGGTCTATCTTAGGGTAGATTTCGCGCTCCTCTTGATCAAACAAATCATCAATCCTGTTAATGGTGCGGAATTCTTGATCGTAACCACAATTCGATTGCCTATAGTCAATACTGCCGTCGAAGGGTCTTGTCCTTCCTTTTTATATGTGAGAACCGGAAAGGCGCCACCATGGTGAAGTGCTCGGTCTAATAAACCCCTTGTCCAATATATCCTGTAGCTGGACTCTGAGTTCCTACAACTCAACCGGTGCCATCCTTTGCGGAATCATAGAGATGGTTAAAGTACCAGGGTGTAACTCGATACCGAAGTGCATCCACATATTGAGTGATCGGGTGCTCATCGGAAAAATGCCGTGCTTTCATAAACCACTCGAGGTAGATCTAAAGTCTGGTCTCACCTTGTCCTCTAGGGTGGGCTCGCTAGCCAGCCTTCGCATCCACTGACACACGGACTCGTATGCAGGTACGGGCAAAATGTCATGTATTGTCCTTGAGGCTTCACACGACTAGATCCTGCGTGAAGGCGGTAACTCTCTGCACTCACAATCGATAGCAACTCACATGGCTTGTCAGCCAATCCATCCAAGGATGACATCAAAACTCTACGACATGTCCATATTTCGGGTCCGCGTGAGTAGAGTCCCCGAGATCTCCAGTTCGCAACCTCGACATATCATCCCTATTATCGTCCCCAATCACAGGGAGAACTCACGTCTGAGGCTCCTCTATGGTCTCTAGAGGTCCTTGCCCCTTTCCACCCTATTTGAGCTTCATTCTCTAGCTAGAACACTAGTCTAATCACGATTAACGTCGGAGGTAGCCTCCATGGCCTCTAACACCTTCTCAATCTGCGTAGACAGTGGTCGTCCCACCGTCAGATCTTTTCCCCTTGTGGGATAATCGGAGGATGATATACAAACCTCCCAGGGTTGCACAGGATCTTCCACGTCTACATGCTATACTAGCTGTGTTATAGCATTCGACTATCAATACCTACGACCTCGCGAGTGCGATCCAAACAACGGTGTGCTGACCGGTGCCGGAGTGGGCGTTCTCGTCCTGCTCGCTCTACCTAGCCATTTACCTAATAAACATGGCAACAAGAGTCATCTAACTTTCATTTCAGTCTAACTAGCAATGCACATGCCAATAGACTCGACAACCATGAACTGACCCGTTCATTTCCTAAGTGGTGCTAAATTCCAACCACTTAGTTCGTTTTATTCAATAAGGTTCTTAACTTTCTTGTTCATTTCAGTACCCAATCCACCAAGGTCGAAAATCCTAACCTTAGCATTCACCCTTTTCCTATACGCATTACACCATGCATATAATTTAAATGCGCCTTTACCGTAATCACCATTCAATGGTAGTTAAATCCAATACCGGTATCTCACAAAAACATAACCTGACCCCGAGACACTAATCATACACATAACTCAAGTGTATCACATAATCATTTCGCGTTTAAAATATTGTTTTCAACAAAAATTTTATTTTCAAAAATTTTATTTTGAAATTTTATTTTGAAAATTTTATCAAATTTATTTGATTTTATTTGAATTTAATAAAGAATTTTTTTGAAGAATTTTTATTTTACAATGAAGCAGTGTTCATTTGGTGACTGAGAAGCGAGTCAAAGCGGATTCGAGAAAATGGGCCGGAGTGCCGCAGAGTGCAATGCAAGGCCGGCAGCGCGGCCACGCCCGGGCAGCGCCCGCACGCCCATGGCGCGCGCCCACTTCGCCTGCCGCTCCGCCCGGCGCGCCCTGCGCCTGCACTGCCGTGCACGCTGCCGTGCCACTGCTGCAGCGCTACCGTAGCCTTCTTTGCAGCGTACTGCCGCCCGAGCGCCCAGCGCCTGCGCGGCGCCCGGCCGCTGATCAGCAGCGCCGCATTCGGCAGCCACGCCCGGCCCACGCCACGCTTCAGCACACGCGGCGCGCGCCTGCAGCGCCGATGGCATTAGCCCGTTACGATGCGCACGAAAATTTTTCCTTATTATTATTATTATTATTTTTCGATTGTTTCCAGCCTGATTGGAAAATCACTAAAATTATTGCTATTATTTTTTCATTTTCTTGGACACTGAATAAATTTTTTAAAAAAAATTTGTTTACCCCATTTTCTTGATTGTACCACTTGTAAAATCTTAGAAAAATTATTTTCATCGTCATTTTTTTTTTTCATGATAGCCTTCCTTGCTACTTCCAAGAAAATTTTAATATGAAATTTTGATTATTATCTTGTGCAAAAACTGAAATATTTTCTAGTTTTCCTAAGCCCTGTGATCTTGTCCAGCTGTTGCTGTCGGACACATTCTGGACCATTTTACCAAAAAAAATTTCAACCAACTTGTTCTCACACTAATCCTAGTGTTCAACATTTTAGTTTATTTGTCCTAAGTGCTATCCACCTAAGCACACAATTCAAACACAACACATGATCCAATCAACGTATTTATAACATCAATCATACCATCACATGATCTGAATCAAAACACATGCGAGTGTTCTGTTCTCTCGTGCCTTCTAGGTAATCACGGCACTAACCTACATCATACCACACCCAGTGGTGATGTTCTTCACCAACCATGGCCTAAGCTCAAATCTCCATCCATAGGTTTCTTTGCCCTCGTTCCACATCAAACCACACAGTGGTGATGGATACCACCCGAGCTCTAGGTATTCGTATGCCTAAGCTCGATACCAGCGTGGCCCCAAAACCCGGGGTCCGTTGACTGCCGTCAACCCACGAATACAAGTGGAGAGTCGAGGTTGCTTGATGCCACTTTAGAAAATCGGGCAGAGTCTCCCTTTATGCGGGAGCTCTACCCCGAATAAAACATATAAAACGTCCCCAATCAACAATATATACAATATATATATGTCTGACCACTTGGGCCATCAGCTAATACTCAACACAATATATCAAACTATATCCAATAGTTTCAAAGTTAATATGTTTTACTCTTATACAATACATACATTAAAATTAGAGGAATTCTAATACATGTATAAATCAAAGCCTGACCGGCTTTCTTCTAATACAACCTCCAGGACGAACCGTCTCCTCGCACGCTCCTTGTGCACATCAAAAAAGGGATCACTTTGACAGGGTGAGAAATTTACTTCATTAGGAGAATCATACTAAGTGGGCTACTCACCACCTAAGTGCAGTTACAATGTTCAATTTAAACAAACATTCAAGCAAATGTGATCCTACTTGGTGTCGTGACTGACTCAGATCCAGAGCCCTCTTACGACTCTCTCACACTACTTCAAGCCTGTATGAAATTATTAATTTATTAGTGGGCAACCCTCGATGAGATATATATCAATTGGGCACTCCGACGATTGATATATATTAATTGTTGTGGACTACCACTCAGATGAATAAATATCAAGTACAGACGCTCAGGCGGTTGATATATTCTTTGGTTGTGGACTACCCTCGATGAATAAATATCCAGTGGTATTTCAGACGGTTGATATATTATTTAATTTAGATACCCTCAGATAATTTACATTTTAGACTACCCTCAGAACCTTGTTCTACAGACTCATCTCATGCACTCATTCCTATATTCCCTAGGATGTTCCAATGCATATGGAATGCATGTATGTCGGTTCAGTCAGTCTAAATCACATGCAAATATATATGCATGAATATATTTACATAAAACTTTAAATCACACATCAAATTAGCTCGCGGGCTAATGATCATACCACAGTAATTTAATTCCAAATCACTCGGCCAACACGTACTTTCACGAATATATTTTAGAACACTATTAGAATAGTGAGGAAACCTCGTTACTATTCCCGGAAAATCACAAAGCACCGGTTCATAGTGAACCACATAGTCTGACATTCCAGGCCCAAAGCATACCAAGCAAACATTTAATACACAATTAAACAAGCCACACCCAAGCGGCCATGAAAGCGTACGGAGTACTTTTGTAGCTCAACCTTGCATCAATTCGGTCCCATATTTGGGACAGATCATCTGACCCATTCGACCTTTATCATCTCAAACATGCATTTAATGACAATTTCCACACAAACAGCCCACTTCGGTTACGGAGTCACGGCCAACCAAAAATCCCAAGAAAATTTCCTGATTCGGTCCGTGTTTTGGGGCCAGTCAAAGCGACCCCTCACGGCCTCAAACTACTTAGAAACATCAAAACACACTTAAATGGGAGTAAAAAGCTCAAGTAGGGACAAATCCTACCTCTTGGAGTTGTCAAAAACTCGGAAATCCGGGGTCCACGCGTAGCCTACTCCGCGTAGAACATTTTCCCTTCTTGCTCCGAAGACCGCCAACGGTCCGATTCGCCGTATTTTTAGAGAGAAGTTTCTCTCTCTAAAGCATTTCTCTCAACCCAAAGCTCACTGCATCCTCAATGGAAATCGTTTTGGTCTCTTATAATTGGGGAAGACGGCCATGTACACTATTTTGTCTTGTAGTGACTTAAAATCAAATTCCATAATACCCGTTATGTCCCTCTTTCTCAGATTTGATATTCGGCACTATCTCGGCCGTCCATTTTCATCATTTCTCTACTCATACCACTTATGGTACATGAGTACATGCTATATCTTGAACTTTCGTCGCACGTGAAAATCTCGGTTCTGTTTTGGCTTAGCGATGCCTCGGCTTGATGTCGACTCAAATAGTCTCTCGGAAAATTACAGGCTCGTGCTAACATGATTTGCGTGACGATTCATGAGTACAATCCATTTCGTCATCTGAGATCTAGAGAATTAATTAAAACCTTTTAACCGTAATTACAATTTTGTAATCAAAATTACGATTTTGCCCTTATTCCAGAAATTGAAATTTCTCGGGTCTTACAATATATATATATTGTGACGCCCCAAAACCCGGGGGTCCGTTGACTACGTCGACGCGGAATCTGAGTGGAAGACCGGGTTACCCGATGCCACTTTAGAAAATCGAGCGAGTCTGTGGCTATGCGGAGCTCTACCCAAATACAATACACGCAAATGCACATCCCAAACGGTCAATATATGCAATATATCAATCACGGCAACTTGGACCCATAAGCGATTTTCCCGATATACATGCCCGACTATATACCCAATGATTCTGAGTTCAAACGTTTTACTCTCATACTACATATATTAAAATACTCAATTTCTAATACATGTAATTATCATCAATGCCAAAGCCACAATCCAACTTTTCTTCTAATCTCAGTCTCTAGGACGAGCCATCCCCTCGCACACTCCATGTACCTGTAATAAAGGTGGGTCCCACGACGAGGTGAGCTAAAGCTCAGTAGGAGAATCGCCCTAAGTGGGCTACTCACCACCTAAGTTGTCACGACCCAACACAGGTAGAGACCGACACTAGGAATGGGGTATAAAGCCATAGAGAAACGTAGTAAGCTGCTTGAAATACTCATACCACTTATCATCAACGATCACCTAAAATATCCACCACGAACACATGATATATATATATATATATATATATATATATATATATATATATATATATATATATATATATATATATAAGTCAAATAATAAATGTCGTCGAGGAGAGATAAATCTCGATCCCACATCCTCGACAATACCGCATGAAATAATAGAATACGAAGTGATTTAGTACATTTTAATATCAATCTTTGCGGTGGCGCTTTAAGATGAAATAGACAAAGATTTAATAATATCATAATAGTACATGTAACTGCCATTGGAGGAAGAGAGTCGCGGGTTATCAAGGATACAGAGGAGGGTAGCGATTACACGAAAAATAAATTGAGGCTGTCGATCGAGAGCGAAGTTAACATCATATAATCTACACCGCATTTCAACAGCGGGATACATACTTATAAGTACAATATAATATAATATTGAAACAATATAACAATACCTCACACTTAAGTATGCATACACACATTAAGTTTCATATCATCACATAATTATCACAAAATCGAGAACTCTAGGGTGTATACTCCCGATACTATAAACATACAGTCTCTGATTCCAATGTATTTGGCTTGAGAGAAATGCTCGACCAGGGTCCTTGACTCCAGCAACTAACATATCATACTCCATAGCCGGCGCCCCGAGAGTAACGCTCAACCAGGGACCTTACCTCCGGCATCCCCGAGAGTGACGCTCAACCAGGGAACTCATGTCCATAACCATAAACCTAACTGTCGATCGTCACAGAGTGCGCCTTGGCGGTCACGGTCTTAACCCACTGGGTGGTATGTCCTCTATAGTTCCATTACAAACATTTCAAATATAATGCACAGCAATATCACTCCCAACAATACACACTCATCCATCATCATGCAGTCTCATATCTGAGATATGTTTCATATGACTAAATGAATTTAGTTACCATAGTAAATCTGATTCCAATAGTAATAATCATCGTGATGATGGGTGTAGCTATAATATATAAATGCTATGCAATGCATGCGAGATGATGTGTCATAAACTATATGATATCAACTCCACGAGGAAGAATGTCGGGTCTCAGGCAGCTTCTACCTCTCGAGTACATACAGCGTAGCTGTTGGACAATCTAGAATAGAAAGAAACGTAATCAATATCGAGATTGAGGTTTAAGCAATTTCTAGACTCGACTAGACAATTCTGAGCTAGACCGTGTAAAAACATTTAAATTCTCTACGAAAATTCGCGAGAACCTCCCACCCCAAAAACTGGACTTAACTCCTGTAAAATAGTCCCAGGAACCTGCTAATAACATTTCCAATATACCACGAGTAAATCAAACATCGTAGAGACCCACACAGTTACAATTTTGTTAGGCTAGTCCCAATCCATCAAATCAACAATTTGTATTCGCAATATACACAATCAATCTTAATAGCTGTTTTTGGATATTTGTCTCAGTAACTAATTCAACGTGATGCGAAATACGGTGGACATATTCAGCATACATCGTGAGCAATTAAAGCGGAGTGTCGGACAGTACGATTAGAGTTCCACGTTTAGGGTATAGATTCTTTGCCGAAGCTGAATGCGAAAATGATCACACCGTCGGGCCGTGGAGCGAAGGCGTTCGTCCTGGGCCTTGCGGCTCGAGGTCCTCCGTAGCCGACGGTGGCGGAAGGGAATTTGAGGTTGAATTAGATTCCTAAGGACATCCACGCGACTAAGCTCAAGGGACCCAAAAATGTGATCGCCGTCAGAGGACCCACTTTGGGTGCGGGCCCGGCAGTCTGACCTCGGCGGGCTTCCACCCCCCTCGTTCACCGGCGAAGCGTTCTTGGGCGTCGATCGAGATGGATCCTTGCAGTTTTGGGGCGGGGTTCAGATCTGGGGTCGGTTTGGGCGGAGGTGGCCGGAAAATGACCGGACAGGCGGTGGCGACAAGGGCGAGGGAGAGAGGGGAGTTGCGGCGTGGTCCGGCGAGGAGGCGGTTTGAGGGCGAGATCGAGGGCAAAGCGAGGGGTGGGGCGGTGATCGAGCCACCTTTCGGCGGTCGGACGGCGGATCGGTGACGGAGACGGCTGATCAGCTGAGCGGGAGGTGGCGGCGTCAGTGGAGGGAGGAGGAGGACATGGTTGAAATTAACTGTAGAGGAAAACTTTAATAAATAATAACTTTAAATTAATATTTAAATAAATCAAAATAAATATTAAAACAAGTATGTAAATAATTTAAATTGCGTCAAATTTTACGGGTATTACATTCTCTCCCCCTTAAGAAAATTCGTCCTCGAATTTAGGAATAAGAAATATACCTTATCACTGGAACAAGTATGGGTATGAGCGTCGCATCTCTCGCTCGGATTCCCAAGTGCACTCTTGATTCGAATGATTACGCCATGGACATGGTATCAGATGACTTTCGATCGAAGTTAGTGAACCGCAAAGTATCCATAATAGCTACGGTGCTCTCATAGATAAATCCTCACTAATCTCTCTACCTCTTGGGCACATAACACATGTGAAGGATGCTATACTTTCTCAGCATAGATATGAAAGACGGATGAACATTATGGCGAGAATTAATTGTAACTCCAGTCGGTAAGCTTCCATCTAACATCTGATTTCAAATGGTCCCACGTGGCGAGTTTTCGTTTCCCCTTCTTACCCGTCTGTGCGCCATAGCATCGGGAAGCGCCAATACATACTACCTACACAGGCTCACATGTTTCTCGCCAGGTGCATAGCTCGCCATGTAAAGCTGGTCCTCAGCGATCTGAATAATAGATCTTTGAAGTGATTTAGTAATTCAGGATATTTCTTAACACTAACCTCTTCTTCCCGATGGCCCCGCGACCTACACTTCCGCCATACAAGGCCTCGTAGGCGCCATACCTATACTAGCATGATAAGCATTGTTGTCCGAACTCCACAAAGGTAAATGCAATCATTGGCCTCCAAAATATCATACATCATAACACATGTCTGGCTTCCAGCGTGCGTATGAGTCCTCTCGAATTTTGTCAAATAAATACGAGGTGAAAAATTGTACTAAAGTCAATCGAGTATAAGCTCCTCCTTGAAGCTTCCGCCAAAACCTAGAAGTATTGGGGCCCTGCATGGATCTAATCGGCTGAAGGATCCATGAAGACTAACAATCCTCTCAATACACCCTAACATGCAGCTGGAAAAGTTGTCTTCACGGGTAAATTAATGTGAGCTTAGTCATCAGATCATTATCACCCAAATGGAATCATACCACTGCGAGTTGAGAGTAACCCAGTTCACAAGTCCATGAGTAATATTCTCATTTCCACTGCAAGGATAGGGTAGCTCCCAACAACAGACAGCTTGATCTTAAAGTTTGACATGGCAAGTCGAACCTTGGATAAACTTTCATTTACATCCTTCTTAATACCCTCCACCAATGGTGCCAAAGATCATAGTATCTTAATTAGACAAGGGATAATCTTGTAAAACAATGATGAGCCTCTTCCATAATCTCTTTCTAGTCCTCCAACATCGGGACGCACAATCTAGTACCCGATCTCCAGCGCCATCTTTCCCCGATGCAAAATCATTAGGCCTCTTGAGACCTCATCCAAATTTTCATCAGCGTGGGTCTGCGCATTGGGTTGTCTTAAATTACGCCCATCAAAGCGGTTGACTACAGAATGTGCTAAAAGTGCTCCAGGACTCCAACACCTCCGGTGTAAACCTGATCCTTACAATTTATACCAACTCCACTGGTGGTGTAGCTTGCACTAACGTGGCGAGGCGCTGTTGATTTCTACTCAAAGCATGCACGCCACCATTAGCCTTGCAGTTGGTCTTGAATTGTACAATCTGGTCGTAACAGTCGATACATCTTCTCTGTCTCGAATTTAGCTCCCTCTGTGAAAAATATATTTAAACTCTTGTGATCATTTGAGTCTCACGTCTCACCTCCCAGTAATGTCTCCAGGATCTTCCAATGCAAAAATCCGGCCATGTCTCAAGTCATGGTGGGGGTAATTTAGATTCGTGCTTCTTAAAACATGACATAAACGATACCTGCAAATCGCGCATCAATACACACCCAATCAGACTCACAGGCGTCGCATTATGTATATAACCTCTGTGCAATGGAAGGTAATGCTAACCTTTGGAGGCGAGAGTCAAACAATCCTTGACTTACGAAACTTTAGCCTCCATGATCTCATTACTGAAACCTCACATTCTTGGGTTAACACATGTCAGGTGCAGTGATCTTAAAATCTGTCACCCAACTTGACGATAATAGCGGTAAACCAGGAGGCTTTGAATCTCGATCACGTGGTTGGTCTCTGCCAATCCAAATGCTGCCTCTATCTTTAGGATCCATGAATACCTTCCTCATTTTCACATGTCCCAAAGGCTACACTATCAATAAAATTGCGCTTGGAGAATTTGGCATATAGTCTTCTTCCCTCGAAAGTGCAGTGCTGCACCATAAATGCTCTACATGCTCCTCCTCCTCAGAATATACTAGGATATGTGTTGAACACAAATTTCAGTGATCGAGGAGGGGTTGAACACTCGTTCATCAAATCCATAAGGCTGCCGCATTCTAGTGAGTCAAAGACATTACTAAGACTCATAATGTAGCGTACCGCCGTCTACGAATCTTTTGTCTTGGGCGTATCTCATGTCTATTATCGCGGGTAATCATCCATTGGCGTTGATCTTAGAAAAACATGATGCCACAGAAGCTGATCAAACAAGTCATCTATTGGGGCGGATGTTATTACGATATTGTGTGTACATTTGGTATGCGTAGTCTATACATAGCCATGAGGAACCATCTTTCTTCTTTACAAATAGCACGGGGCACCCGAGGGGGAGAAGTACTGGTGACAAGACCTTTTATCTAACAAATCTGTAGCGCTCCTTCCAGTTCCTTCAACTCCATGGTGCCATCCCTATAAGGGTGGCAAGAGATGGCTGTCTTGATCTGCATGTGATACGAAATTCTATCTCACGTCGGGTGCGACCACGGCAATTCCTCTGGGAAAACATCGAAATTCTGGCAATAGGGACATCAATCCAACTTTACCTCTATCCCTTTGTAATTGTCCCTCACAAGAGCCAGATAACCCTGGCACCCCCGGCGTAACATCCGCTATTGTAATAACAAATTAAATTAGAAGGGGCTGGTATCTGCTCACCATGAAACCCAAACTACGAATCTGGAATCAGGAATCACTTGTTTCCTGGCAATCCCGGGGGTGGCGTAGTGCTGGCCAGCCAATCCATAAAATAACCTGAAATCATCACATCCAACTTAAAATCAGATCCGCGGAAAGGTCTACGCCTGCTAGGAAATCGGACACGATGGAAAGTAAATATACGCCTAAAGCGTACTGAGAGGGTAGTAGGCCCGATATGAGTCTCAAGTTTGGTGGTGAACACCAAACTAAATGCAAAACTAGGAGACACAAGGTATTGGCACCCGGATCCTAATAACACCTAGCCTTAGTATGGGCCAGAATAGTACACGATACAACGGCATTTGGCCACGGCGTCTGAGGAAGTGAGTGTAAAGCTGGCTGACATGTGTCGGGCGGCGAGCTAGATCCGACCACGGCTACCGCAAATCTGCCTCCCGGGCTCTTCCTCTCCATAACCACAGCCTGCTTTGTCACTATCTGCGCACACTTTGAGAGAAGAACTAGACGTCCAATGGTAGGCGAGCTGACACTAATGCAGAACCACCGAGAAAAGAATTTGCTGGTGGGAAATCTAGGACATGATTTGGCCATATAGTGACTCTCACACCTAAAACAAGCTCCACTAGCCGCCACTTACAAAGGGATTTTTGATGCATCCGCCCTGTGTGGGCACATCGAATACCCGAACTAGCGTTTGCTTGTACCCCAGGCTGAACTCTGCCCGCCCAGACTATAGCCACTTTGGGCTGGTATGAGCCAGGCCACGATTAAGATGTTATAATAGTAGTTTAAAGGCCCAGTTAGGGTCAATAGTAGAAGCTTGAGGGTAGATTAGAATTTAGAATGCTCCGGACGTCATTTAGACATGAAGTGGAATTTTCGAAAATTTTAACCGAATGCCCTGGGAATAATAGAGTTTCTTATTATATCGAATGGAGGTTTGAAAATTTATGAGAAATTTGGTTCTATGACTTTGGTGATATTTAGAAGAGAATAGGAGATTTAAGTGAATAGTGATTTCCGAACTGATATTCGGAGTCTGCGCTGATATTTTTCGGAAATTGGGCCGAAAATACGAAAATGTCCAGAATATATCATAAAGATATGAAACTGAAATAAAAGTGAAAGCGGTCGCAGTTTGGATAATTTCCGGGTGATCGAGCGTGGTCGGGTAATATCGTATTATCAGGATTTCCGATTTTAATGATTTTAAATCGATTTAAATGATTTCAGAGCCTGAATCAATGTGAAGGATTTAATTAAAATATTTCGTAGTCGATTGAAGTTTAGGCGACCATAGAATATTTTGACATTTAATCGGTATAAAAGCGAGTATAAAGGTGAAAGCGAGATAAAATCTGCTATAAAGGGATATATTTTCTTGTAGAGCCAATTAAAGCCTTTCTTAATGACTAAGTTATGAATAAAATAATAGGTTAATGGTTGTGATTCATTAGAATGGACCAATGAGCTTCTTTGGTTCAAGGAATTTTGGCAAGTGGGAAAGGGCTTGAATTTTGTCAAGTGTGAAGCAAAATCTTAATTTAAGGAGATTAAGTTGGCTCAAAGGAGGAGAACCCGTAGGAGAGAAAGGAGAGGGAAGAAAAGAGAGAAAAGAAAGGAGAGAAAGGAGAAGCAAGAAGAAAAAGTGAAGGGCAAAGGTATGAGATGTGATTTTTCTCCTCATTCAAGCTTTCAAGTGATCTTCAAGTGAAGTAAATCAAGGAGAGGAAGTAGAAACTCAAGAAACAAACAGTTTTCATGGTGGGAAGTTAGGGTTTGATGTTTTCCATGTTTAATGTCTTAAATTCTGGTTATGGATATTAAATTGATGGAATTACTTTAATTTAATGGTGCTGAATTTAATATCAATTGAAAGCCATGGTTTAGGTTAGGGTTTTGACAAAATCAAGTGAGTAAGGGTTAGGGTTTGATAGTAGGTGTGTGTGTTATGTTGAAATGGGTATAATGCATGATTGGAGTGTTTGGAAATTGAAAGAAAAAATGGAAGAGAAACACATTTTGAGAATTCGATTTTGGGCAGCAGTCTCGAATGCAGTATGCTGTTTTCTGTTTTGACCGGTTTAGTATTTTGGCCATAACTTGCTCCATTGTGATCGATTTAGGTGATTTAAGTGGCTATGTAAAATAGACTTGAAGAACAAAACTTAAGAAGAAGGTATTGCCAAATTATATGATCTAAGTGGCTAAATATTCCTCAAAGTAGGACCATGTGCAAGCCAAATTCTGGTTCAGTTTTGAACATAGATTAGCCAGTTATTTAAGACGTAAAGTGAGTTCGGTGCTCCGAATTGGGTGATTCCAATTGGAATAGAACCCTTAGAACCTTAGCTTTAAATGAGTATAAGGACATAGTGTCAAAATATGAAGTCAAGACCTCGGAAAAATGAGTAATACAAACTGTCACTAGAAAAATCGGTAAAATAACTAGTTGGCATGAAAATGCCATAACTTTAGTTTGGATGATCCGATTGGATTCCAATTCCTAAGTAAATAGATTCCTAGAGGAATAAGAATAGGAATGGTATTTTATGTTGGATTAAATGAAATTATGGTTAATGTGTAATTGTGATTTTCTTGGAAAGGTGAAAAGGACATCGCGGACGGGGCAGGAACTCAGGGAAGCAAGCGGGATTGAGCGGTGAACTGTGGTGAAATGATGTTTGAAAATTGAGTTTTAAAGTGAATTATTTTGATGTTAAAATGAAAAGTTTAATGTAAATGTTTATATTGCCTAAATGAAAAGTTTTGATGTAGTAAATTTAATGTACATGTTTACCTTGCATCAATATATATATATTTATCTTAAATTATATATGTATGCATATGTTAAGAGCATTATAAGTTTAAAATGTAAAGAATGCATTTGTGTTTTAATGATGATAAAGTAAAGGATTTAAATGGATTTATAAATGTATTTTGAAGAAATGTTTCTTGATGGTTACCTAAACCCCTATGTATGGCGATATGAAGCGAGGTACTTTAAGCGTGTAAGGATTTAGAGGTAAGGATTATAGGTTACTAACTGAGGAGGGAAATAGGTGTCCTAGAGTAATATCCTTACACGTTATAAAGTGCTATATTTGAGACCCTATGCAAGCGTGAGTTTCTCATGACGTAGTGGTTATGGCTGAATGTATTTGTCCCTCCTTAGTCGGTGCAGGAAGCGTAGGTGTGTTTTATTTCCACGGGTTCCATCGAAAGAAAAGAAAGAAGAAGAAAGAAATAAAGAAAGAAAGTTTACGGTACAAATGTTTAAAGCATAAATGGATTTTAAATGCATAAGTATTTATTGAAAGAAAGTTTAAGGCATAAATGTTTAAGGTATAAATGGATTTTAGTTGGATAAGTATGTATTATTTTGGTATATACTGAAAATGTTATTTTAATGAAAATGTACACTCACTGGGCTCCTTTAAGCTCATTCTTTTCCATGTGTTTTCAAAAGAACATTTTTTCAGGACCCGAGGCAGTCTGTCGATGAGGACCCTCTGTGCGGTGAGTCGAGCCCGTTGATGAGGCGGCATTTGTGATTTCATTGTATATATAATTTTTGCATGTGTTTATATTGAATATTTTGTTATGTATATGTATATGTATAAAGTTGAAAAGGAACTATGTGGGCTTTGATCCTCGGAGTGGATGAGGTACGTAGGCCAGTCGGCCCAAGTCAGGCTCGAGCCCTGAAAATGCTTTGATAAAAATGTGCATGGAATTTAAGAGGGGTTTGAATGTTTTGATGATTTGAAGTAAACAAATGTATATGTATGTATGTGTTGATTGGGTTCAATGGTGAAGTCCTAATGAGTATAAAATTGAAGTTTATAAGTGTTTTAAATGCTTTATCGGGTTTGTAAATTTGGGAAAGTGCGAAAACGAGAGAAACTACGGCGATTTTGAAAAATCCCGGTGTTTGAAAAACAAAAGAAAAGAAAAGAAAAAAATTTATCACTTCGCTTCGCGTATTTTCTAAAGATATGTTAAGGATTGTAAAGGGGTTCGCTCCATGGATTTTGTTGTTGTTTTTAAGGAAAAGTTTCTATATCCATTGGAGTGGGAATCCCTCGGGTTCGTGAGGTTAATCGGGTCGGGATCCTTCCAAAAGTGCTTCGGTTAATTTACCGGAGATGCTTCCCATTGGACTAAAGACCCCTAGGTCTGAGTTCGAATCTGCAGGGAGGCGAAAGGAACTCGATGGGAATGAGGATATCCTATGAGTGAGCTTACACACGAAGAATTTACCCGTAGAGGTGGTCACGAAGGGTTGGGGTCTCACAATAAAGGCGCCTTTTATTGGCAGGACCCCCTGACCACCTCATAGTACCTAGAGTGCCCAGTCTCTTCCCGTTGGACCTGACTAAAGACCCTAGGTCACGGGTTCGAATCTGCAGGGAGGCGAAGGAACTCGGTGGGAATGAGGATATCCTATGAGTGAGCTTCCACTGAAGGGGTACCCGTGAGGTGGTCACGAAGGGTGGGGGGGTCTCCACAAAACCCACAATCGATCCGGTAGCCTCTATAACCCTTCTGTTTGCGTCTACCCTTCTTGTGACCCCTTGATGCAAGCGCTCTGTCTGGTGGCCAGGTACCAAAGTACCGGAATGCCGTATCTTGCGTTGCGAGCGGTGTACTAGTTTGCTCCTCCATGCGGGTCTTCTTCTTAGCACCATCCACTAAGATACCATGAAGGCGTCGTCAGTCTCATCCTGTCCTTCATCAAGTGACCTCGAGAAGCTACACTTCATGATTTGTACGAGGATATGAAATGTGGTCCAAGCCCGGTGATATACTTACTCGTCTTCGCAGTCTCCGCTGTAACTAACTCCGGAGCAAATTTACTAAGATACATGAACCTGCGGGTGTACTCCACTACGGACATATCATCTCTCTTGTTTGCTCAGCTTGTCTGGTACTCACGCCTGCATGCGCGAAAGAAATGTAGTTATCTTGAAATCTCTCAGGCCCGGGCCCGTATCGTACCTCGAGAAAGCGACTGATGTAATCCTTGTACCCGCTGCAATGCTAAGCCCTTGAGGAGAAACCTGCCATCTCAATAGTCGTCTACTCCCGGATGCTTTGGTCCAGATGCTCTCTTCTCTGCCGTCGGAAAATCCATTGGGTCGCGAGATACCTAGTGAAATACAACCTCATTAAGCACGGTGTCTTTAGACGAAAGGAATGTGGTGCGGAATTCGAACCACGGTCCCTTTCGGTGAAGCGCTATGACTTCTTTGCGTTGATGCTCCATAAGTTCTTTGGAGGAGGCTGTCTGCCGGTCGTACACTGCGAAAATGCCTGCTAGTGGGCTGGCGGCCACGGAGCATGCAGCGTACCTGAAGCGTGCTGTGGAATATTAACATGTGGCTCCTCGGCTGTGGTTCCTCAGTAGATTGCACATCTAGGCTACTTGATGCGGGACTTAGAGTCTCCTTCGCCCTCTCCCGAAGCGGTGGATCGGGTGGGGATACCTCATCTTGGGCCTCCTGGGCCTCATCATAGAGAAGCTGTACGACCTCGCTGACTGCTTTCACTTATTTCTTGACATCGGCGATTACCCATTTGTGACCCTCGATCTCGGAGTCTCATCTTGAAAAGTAAACCTGGTATCGGATAACACAAGCATACTAACGGATGAAGCGAAACTAGATGCGATGGTGAGACAAGGAGACTGAACTTCGATCTAGTTTCGCTGATCTTGGAAACTTAGACTCTGTTCATAGGAAATGAACCTATAGCTCTGATACCAACTTTGTCGACCCGACACAGGGGCCGAGACGACACTAGGGAATGGGGCATAAAGCCACGAAGAAACCCGTAGTAAACTGCTTGAAGCCACTCATACCACTTATCATCACGATCACCTAATATCACACGAACACATGATATATATATATATATATATATATATATATATATATATATATATATAAGCGATCAAATAATAAATGTCGTGAGGAGAGATAAATCTAGATCCCACATCCTCCCGACAATACCACGCAAATAATAAGTCTGGCGATTTCGATTTTGTTTAATATCCAAATACTGCGGTGACGCCTAGATGAAATAGACAAGGATTAATAATATCATAATAGTACATGTAACTGCCGTGGAGGAAGAGAATTCGGCGGGTTATCAAGGATCTGGAGAAGGAGGACTGACAGTACCTGAAAAATAAATTGAGACTGTCAGTCTCGAGAGCGAGTTAACATCATATAATCTACACCACATTTTCAACCAACAGGATACACATACTTATAGAATTACAATATAATATATCATATTGAAACAATATAACAATACACTCACATAAGTATGCGTACACACATTAAGTTTCATATCATCACATAATTATCACAAAAATCGAGAACTCTAGCAGGACCTTATACTCAATACTATAAGCCATACGGATCTCTCAATTCCAATGTATTTGTGCCCAGGAAATGCTCGACCCGGGGTCATAACTCCGGTCGACACTTAATCAATAAACTATAGCTGGCGCCCGAGGGAAAATGCTCGACCGAGTTGTGATTCCGGTGACTAACATATCATACTCCATGGCCGGCGCCCGAGTAGCGCTCGACCAGGACTTACCTCAGGCATCCCCGAGTGGCCAGCTCAACCAGAGAACTCATGTCCATAACCATAAACCTATAACATAATCTGATCAATACCGGTGCGCACGCGGTCTTGATGTAACCCACTAGGTGGTATGTCCTACTATAGTTCCCATTACAAACATTTCAAATATAATGCACAGCAATATCACTCCCAAACCGATACACCTCATCCATCATCATATGATCTCATATGCGAGATATATTTCATAACAACTAAATGAATTTAGTTACCATAGTAAATACAATTCCAATAGTAATAATCATGTCGTGATGGGTGTAGCCTAATGCCATAAATGCTATGCAATGCATACTGAGATGATGTCATAAACTATATGATATCAACTCACGGAAGAATCGGGTCTCGAGCCGGCTTCTACACCTCGAGCTGCCACAGGCGTAGGCGTTGGACAATCTAGAATAGAAAAAGCATAGTGTGTCGAGATTGAGGTTTAAACTTAATTCTAGACTTCGACTAGACAATTCACGGGCTAGGCTAGATATAAAGCACATTTAAATTCTCACAGGGTCGACGGGAACCTCCCCAAAAGCTGGACTTAACTCCTGTAAAACAAGTCGAACCTGCTAAATAACATTTCCAATATACCTGATAAATCAAACATCGTAAGACCACACAATTACAATTTTATTGCGAGCTAGTCCCAATCATCAAATCAACAATTTGTATTCGCAATATACCTGATCAATCTTATTAACTACTTTGGATCATCTGTCTGAGTAACTAATTCAACGTAGTCCGAAATACAGTGGACATATTCAACATACATCATTGAACAATTAAAACCGATTATCGGACAATTACACGATTAGAGTTCCACCCGTTTTAGGGTATAGATTCTTCTAGAAGCTCGAATCACGAGAAAATGAGTGCAGTGGACCAGGAGCAGGCGGTGAGTCTTTAGGCGCGCTTCGAGGTCCTTGCCGCGGCGGTGAAAGGTGAGGGTTGCCCGAATTAGATTCTAAGGACATCCACGCGAAGCCCAAAGCTCAAGGGACCCAAAAATGCGATCGCTTTCGTCGGGAGGACCAGGAGTGGCGGGAATCGGCCCAGCCAGGTCCCGACTCGGCGAGCTGCACCGCTCGTTCACCGGCGAAGCGTTCTTGGGCGTCGATCAAGGATGGATCGCCGTTTTTGGGCCGGGGTTCCAGATGCGGGGTCGGTTTGGGCGGAGGTGGCCGGAAAATGACCGGACAGGCGGTGGCGGCAAGGGGCGAGGAGAGAGAGAGAGTTGCGGGCGTGATTCCGGCGAGGACGGCAGTTTCAGGCGAGATCAGAGCAAGGCAAGGGTGGCCGGTGATGGGAGCTGCCTTTTCCGGTGATCGGGCCAGGCGGATCGGTGGCCGAGGGGAAGACGGCTGATCGGCTGTTAGCGGGGGTGGGCGGCGTGCGTGGAGAAGGAGAGAGAGAAGGGCTTGGTTTGTGAAATGCCAGCTTTCATAGAGGAAAACTTTGTATTTAATAAATAATGGCTTTAAATTTAATATTTAAATAAATCAGAAATAAATATTAAAACAAGTATGTAAATAATTTAAATTGCGTCAAATTTTACGGGTATTACATAAGTGCAGTGCAATGCTCCAAATTAAACACACACTTTCGAGTAAATCACGTGATCCTGCCGAATGTCTACACTTAGTCACCCCATGTCCACGAGTCCTCTACGACTCACTCACACTTTTCAGTCATGTATGAAAATAATCATTTTCAAAAACAAAACTTTTGTTCTTGAAAAATATACTACCGAAAATATTCGGTAAAATATGGGACTACCCTCCGAGGTGAATTGGTTGGTAGGCTTTGAAACAATCGCGGGTCCTCATCGAAGTGATCTGTTGGCCCATCTCCCAACCAATTCGGAATATCATCCTTTGAAATTCCTTTGTAACCACGTATCGTTTTATAAAATACCTTGTCATTGCACTCACCTAACTCTAGGTTACCCAGTGCATATGAAAATGCACATTATGCCATTTTCAAAACCATTTTACACAATATGACGATATGCATATTTTCAATCCTTTCTGATCACTCATGTAATTTAACACATCACTCATCTGATGTAGCTCACTTGAGCAACTCATAATCATTTCCAATGTCTTATAACACAATTTAATTCCGTATAATTGTGTCATTGAACTAACACATTAAAATAATGTCTTAATATCTAGTTCACATATCAAGCCATTATTTACCTGATTTCAAGCACACAACACATGGACAATTCCTATCCATTTCACACAAACCGGGACTATTTTACAGGTCCCCAGCGGAGTAAGTGGGCTGTCCACGGGCAGCCACACATCCCATCGGTTCCTCTTGACGGAACCCACCATCCAATTAGGTCTCTAATCACCAAGGCATAATTTATTCAATAAATTGTCACAAAACCCACCCCAGTCGGTCCCAAGCGGGAAGTGGGCTGTCCGCAATTAGCCACCCATCTACCATCGGTTCCGATTTTGAAACGATTCCATAGTATTCCGGTCTCATACATACCAACATAGAATTTAATGCATAAATTCCACACAATCAGCCCACAACAGTTTCTGGACTGTCACGGACAGCCCAAAAATCTCCATAATTCGGTCCCATGTTTTGGGACCGATCAACAACCCATTTCCGGCATTTATTCACATCAAGCACATGATTTAAAGCAAAAATTCTGGAATTAAAGACCCAAACCGCCCCTAAAATTCTAGGCGATCTGACCATCTCCACAAATCTCAAAAATTCTAACAATTCGGTCCCAAGTTTTGGGACCGATCAAACCTGTGGCCTCGAAACTAACCGAAACATCGAAAAACCCATAAAAATGGGAATAGCATGAGTAAGGGAAAATCCTACCTCTTGGAGTTGTCAAACTTCATGGCTTAGGGGTCCACGCGTAGCACCTTTCCGCGTAGAGCGTTCCCTTCTTGCTTTCAGTCATGACGGTCGGATTAATAAATATTTTTAAGAAGTTTCTCTCTCTAGAAATCTCTCAAAAAAAATGAAACCACGGACCAAAATCTGGATTTTCCTCACGTTTTACCTACCTTTCTTATTGGAGAAAAAAACTAGCATGCGATTTTTGTCTCCTAGTGACTTAAAAACTTTTCCAAAAATGACATTATGTATCCTTCTTTTACGGATTTGATATTGACCTACCTCGGCCGTCCGTTTCATCATTTCTCTACTCATACCACTTATAATTTTATGATTACTTGCTATTTGTGCCTTTACGTCGTAATCGATTCTGACTAGTTGTGAATCTTATCGAAAAGCGTCTGTTTCCGTATGCCGGTAGTGCGAGGGTACTACGTGCTTCTTCGATTTCTCGAGGCGATTCAGCGGTACAATCCATTTCGTCATCCGAGATCTAAATTAATTTACGGATTTTTAACCGTAATTAAATTTTGTAATCAAAATTACGATTTTTGCCCTTATTCCAGAAATTGGAATTTCTCGAGTCTTACAATATATATATATATATATATATATATAAATCTATATAGATATCATATATATATATATAAATATATATAAATCTATATACATCTATATATATAAATATCTATATGAGATTTATATATATAGATATATACATAATTATATATATAGATAACTATATATATATATATATATAAATCTATATAGTTATCCCTATAGTTATCTATATATATAAATATGTATATATTTATATATACATATCTACCATATACATATCTATATATACATATCTATATATATATATATATATATATACATATAATTATCTATATATATATCTATAGATATATCTAGATATATAGGCTCAAACCCCATATATCTATATATAGATATATATATAGGAATATATATATATATATATATATATATAGATATATAAATCTATATATCTATATATATATATATATAGATATGTATATATATATATATAATTATCTATATATATAAATATGTATATATCTATATATATAAATCTATATAGATATCTATATATATAAATCTATATATATAGATGTATATAGATATATCATATAGATATTTATATATATAAAATTTATATATCTATAAATTTATAGATATATAAATCTATATATGAATATCTATATATAGATAATAATATATACATCTATATATATAGATATGCAAGTTTATATATCTATATATATATAGATATGTATATAAGATATATCTATATAGATATATCTATACATCTATATATAGATATGTATATATATATATAGTTATCTATATATATAAATATGCCATATATCTATATATATAAATCTATATATAGTTATCTATATATAAATATGTATATATCTATATATATAAAATAAACTTTAGACTTTCAATAACACTACTTGAGAATGGTAGAAAATGATTATTAATGTTACTAGAATTAAATGTAATAACCATTAATTTAATTTCAAATTTATCTTTAATATTCAAGTGTTATCGACTGATTAGGTCATAAACATATTAAAAATTGAAATTATGTTGATATAATCCAATCAAATCCAGTCATATTTATCCATTGGGGCATCACATAACCATTTTATTATTGGACGTAATGGGCTGTGGGATTTCAAATTAATTAAATTAATTTTAACATTCACTCATTCAATATTTTACATTAATTTATTAGGTTTACATGATAATAATATCCTAGACAATTAATGTTACTAAAATTGAATCATGATGAAAACCGATAATTTAATTTTAAAATTATCTTTAAATATAGTATTTAATAGACATTGGGTCGTACAATCTCATTAAAATTGAAATTATTTAGTTCAATCTTATAAAATCCGATCATGTTTATCTGTTGAGGCATTACATAGTATTTTATTATTGGATCCTTAATGGAGTCCACATGTTTCAAATTAATAGTTAATTTTAACATGCACCATTTAATATTTTACATTAATTTAATGGGTTTTCCATAATAATATCTAGACATTAATGTTGCTAAAATTGAATATGATAACCATTAATTTAATTTCAAAATTATCTTTCTTGAAGTATTATAAGACATTGGGTTGTACAATCTTATTAGAGTACAAATTATTTTAGTTCCAATCCGTAAAATTCGATCATGTCATTTTATTATTGGACCTTAATGGGCAAGTAGGTTTCAATTAATTAAATTAATTTTAACCTTCACTCATTCAATATTTTACATTAATTCAACTAAATACTTCATAATAATATTATCTAGACAAAACAAATATCATTAATATATGTATATATCACATGATGAGAATTATATGCACCACCTATTCTAAGTAGCATGGCAAGCATACATCATATGTTATATCTATATAAAACAATTATAACCAAGAATAAATAATGGGCCCCTTAATCCACATGGTTTCCTGAAGAAGAAAAAAATAACAAGCCCAATAAGAGACTGAGAACCTAACGATATAACTTTGTAATCCAAATACTCATCGAGGTCTTGAATTCGCTGAATTGTGGATTAAGTTAAATTGATTTCTAGGGTTTAAGCTGAAAAACACAAAACTCTTAGCTAGTCCCCCTCATAAATAGCACCAAATCGTGGACAAATCACCGTACACAACTTTGATCATCCCGATATTATCGGGAAGGTATATCTGTGAGAACAGTAGCCAACATTTGTCAAGTTGTATTTGCCCAAGCGCGTCGCGAAAATCAACAAAATACGTTGTCGATCCTGCGCGCAAAGCAGATAAATAATGAAATTTATAGAGGATAGAACAACGCGAGAACATACGGTCAAATTCCGTTACGTCAGGACTACACACCCCAGTGGCAGTCACGACCAGCCAAATCCTTCATGATGTGAGGACCGCTGGACGAAATTTATAAGGGGTAGATCACGAAGAAGGGATTAGGCGGCCGTTGATTCAATCAAGCTAGCACGTGCCCCTATGCACCCTTGGAAGCCAAGCGCGTGAGTCCTAGTCTCAACCGCTTTATGCGACACGTGTGGGCACGATGTCAGTCTTCCATTGATATCTTCCTCCCATGACCCTCCTTTGTGCTCCCTGCATGATTATGGTGTTGGTATGCCAAGCGGAGCTTGGTCTACACAGCTCAATAGACAATAACGTAGTTGTTCCACTTTGGATACTTATTATATAATTATCCAATAAATCCGAATTTACATAGAATTATCGATAAATAAATAAATAAATCAATGAGAATACCTAATCTTATGATTAGTACTCAAGATTACATAAAAAAAAAAATACAATCAAATTTCTACCATGGATTATTAAAATAAAACATTCATTCCTTACAAAAATATAAATAACATGAAACATAAAACTAGGCGTCATATATCTAATTAGATCAAATACATGTAAAAAATATAATGATTCGAGTTTACACACATGATTCGATCAGGCTCTGATTACTAATTGTTGGGATCAATGTATATGGAGTCTGGATCATGATTGGATAGAGTATGTGATACACTAATGTCATCGGGCTTAGGGTTTACTAACCTTTTAGGCGCGGAACCTTTGTTATTCTAATTCTGACAAATCTAGGTGTGGCGCCTAATTGCAGAGACTAAAGGAGAGAACTGCAGCGTATGTGTGTAAGGAACCCATATGGAGAATATATCAAGGTCCCTAGGGAAAGGGGGTCTGTTATATACTCAAAATTCTAACCTTATAGGGTTGCTTGTCAAGCAGTAAACCAATCGGCGACACGAAGCCATATTGTATTCTATTTTTTTATAATTAGGGAAATCCATTAGAGAGTAAGAGAGACAAATGACTGCAGTGTAATCTCATCTGTTAGAAATCATTGGAAAGTAAGGAGAATTTAATAGGCCCTATAGCAATCTCTATCCTGCCATGTTAGATCGATAGATTTCTTTTAGATAAGAGTTTTTCTTGCATATTAAGTATCAACTCTTGTTTTATTATTGGTTTCTTATCTTTTAAATAATTATTAATATTTATCACTAATTAACTAGTCGGGGATACAATAGTCCATGATTAATTTTGACTCTTCATCGGATCATAAAGTGCTTTTAAAACATAAGTTCAACAATTTATTGCAAAAAATTAGAACTTAAATTTGAATAAAATGTATGGGTAGGTGAAACCGTTTCTAAGATAACTTTTTTTGTTTTCGAATAAGAAAATAAAGATATATTTGATAACCCGAAATTTTATTTTACTTTTAATCTACAAAAACTTTTAAATTATTTCAAATATATATTTGAAATTTAAAAAAATTTAGTGTATAAATATATATACAAAATAAGATGAAACTCATGATCTATAAATATATATACAAAAGCCGAGCTAGTAGCCAGGTTGGTAGTGGGAACACCTCGAATGGGTATCTAAGCTCATGGTCCCCGAGTTCGAGCCACGGAGGCGAAAATTTGTGAGCTAGGGGATATGCTTTGTGGTGGACCACCCTGTTCAGTGGGCCGGGGTGGGAGCCCTTACAAAGGCGCCTTATATCACAGGTCCTCGCCCCTGGCCCATCCGACGGAGGGTTGGTGTCCGATTCACGGTATCCCCCAGCTCACGGGGTTCTTTCGCCTCGTGGGCTCGAGACACAGGACCATGAGCTTAGGTACCACATTCGAGTGGTTCCACCTATTGGGCTACAAATAGTGACTTGTCTTCTTAAATGAACTAAGGCAAAAAACGTGAAGGCCATTTTTGATGCAGTGAGCTTTGGGTTTGAGAGCTTTTTAGAGAGAGAGAGTGCTTCTCTCTAGAAAAACGGAAGATCCGACCGTCGGCGGTCTTCGGGGCGAGAAGGAAAAAGGTTCTACGCGGGGCAGGCTACGCGTGGACTCCGAGATCGGGAGTTTCTTCAGCTCCTTGAGGGTGGATTTTCTCTAACTTCGTGTTATTCCCATTTTTGAGGTTTTCCATGTTTCGAGTTGGTTTGAGGCCGTGAGAGGTTGATCGGTCCCAAAACTTGGGACCGAATTATTTGAATTTATTTGAGATTTTTGTTAGGGCCGTGACTGTCAGAATGTTAGGGGCTGTTTGTGTGGAATTTGGCATTAAAATATGCTTAGGTGAAGTAAGGCCGGGAATGGGCCCTTGATCGACCACCCCAAAACATGGGGCAAAGTGTTAGAATTTTGGGAGCCGATTTGGGCAATCCTAGACACTGTTATGGAATGTTATGGGTCCTTTGTGATAATTTATTCACTAAATTATGCTTTGGTGTTTATGAGACGGTGTAGATTAGAAATTCGGTTCCAAAAAGTGGCGAGATTGGACATAATTTTGCCAGTGGAATGACCTTCTTTGATTAATTTATTAAAATGGTCAGGTTGTGTGAATTGGATAAAATCATCCATGTGTTTGGCATTTGACTTGTGTAGACGAATGGATTGGTATGTGTAGGAATTAATTTGGAGAGTTGGTTGAGTCAAGAATTATTAGGTTAATGCTTGAGGTGTTAACAAAATGGCAGCAATTATATAGAATTAAATTGTGTTGTAAGCCACAGTAATTGATGATTATGATTTGCTCAAGTGAGTTAGATTGGGTGATGATTGAAGTGTGGAATTACATGTGTGTAATTGTAGTTGATTGAAAATATGCATATTGTCATATTGTGTAAATGGTTTTGAAAATGGCATAATGCATTTTCATATGCACTGGGTAACCTAGAGTTAGGTGTGAGTGCATGACAGTATTTCTAAAACGGATATGGTTGCGAAAGGAATTTCCAAAGGATATTCCGGTGGGTTGGGAGATGGGCCAAACGGATCCGCCGGATGAGGACCATGGCGCCGGAGCTCACCCTGACCAATTCACCTCGGTGATGTTATTTTCTGGAACATTTCGGTAGTGTATTCCTTCCAAGAACAACGGGTTTTGTTTTGAAAATGATTATTTATTTTCTCATACATGGCTTGAGCAGAGGTGTGAGTGGAGTCGGTGAGGACGCTCATGACATGGGGATGACATGTAGACATTCCAAGTAGGATCACGTATTTGCGGGTGTGTGTTTAATTTTGGAACGTGCTTAGGTGGTGAGTAGCCCACTTGGGCGATTCTCCTCTTGAGGCTAGCTCACCCCGTCTTGGGACCCCCTTTGTTTTCGAATTTACCAAGGGCGGCTCGAGAGAGACGATCCATTTTTGAAGAAACCGGTTTGTGGCTTGATGGTTCTTTTGGACAAAACATGTATTAAATTGTAGATTTAATATATGTTTGTATAAGCTAAAGTGTAATCAACCATGTAATTATTGGGGAATAATTGGAGAATAGTTGTGATATGTGTTTTAATGAGTATTAGTTATGGGCCCAAGTGGCCGTAGTGGATATATTGTATATATTGGATTGTTTGGGCCAGGTATTTGCAGGTATTGTAGTTGGGTAGAGCTCAGAGTACAAAGGGCTACGCAGATTTTACAGTGGTGTGGTGCTTTCGACATCCACTTGTATTCGGAGTTGTGGGTGATCAACGGTTCCCAGTTTTGGGGCTTCCGTGTTGACTTCCATTCTTTTGGAACATATTTATTTGAGAAAAGGGATATTTTATTTGATTGTTCTTGCATAAATATCAAAATATGTGTGTGAGACCCCGGAAAATCCATGTTTTCTAAGGAAGGATAAAATGGTAATTTCGGTTGAAAATCCGGAATTTTTCTAGATCTCGAATGACGAAACGGAATTCACCGTTGGAATCGTCTCGCGAAATCCTGGCTGCCCGTCGAATTTGTTGGTCAGAGGTCGAATTTCGTTTTTCGAGGCGCGGAGGGGATGCATGACACTTGGCGCGTTTGGGAGGCGAGAGGTGCCGCATGTCCCGATCTGGTCTGGTCAAACTTGAGACCAAGTGGGGCTCACTTATGTGACACATGGCATGATGCCATTAAGAGGATATCTCAAGGTAGATTGATAAGGATAAGGGGTAATCCAAGGTGTCGATGAGAAATGGACATGGCGATAAAGAAGGGACTTTCCCTCTTGACCAAGTCTTCAAATCAGTTTGGGAGAGGGAAGGAGAGAGGAGAGACCAACCGAAAAAGGAGAGTGAGGAGGGTTTTTAGAGAGAGGGGCTCACCTTCTCTCTAAATTCCAGTATCGGACCGTTGACCCAGACGAGACAAGAACAAGTTGCTCGTGGCAGGATTACCGTGGTTACCCGGGTTTAGGAGTTTAGACAAACTCCAGAAAGGTAGGGGTTTTTCTCCTACTTGTTTTACGGGTTATGTAATGGATGGGGATTTGTTGGCACGGATGGCGTGGTTTGATTCAAAAGCTTTGGACCGGTTAGAAATCTAAGAGTGTTTGGGCGATCCGCGATGTTTGAGTCATTTTGCTTGATTTGCGTGGTGTCATGTTATTACCATGAGAAAATAACATGTTTGTGTGATGTTATTAGAGGCGTTCTAAGGCGACGCGGATAGTGTCTTAGCGTGAGCTAAGTTTATGTTATTATTATAAAGCGAATAACATGATGTATGGATTAAATTATGTTAATATATGCATGAGTGATATATTAGCATGTGTAATATGTTTATTGTGCCCCACCATTGCATTGCCCAGGTGGGGGTGATCAAGTAGGGAAATTCCACTCTTGGGCTTTGCTCACCGTGGTGAAACCTTTTTTGGGGTACCGAAGAGCGGCTTAGGGATGGAGCAGCAGGGCGCCTGACCCGAAGAAGCGGCCAAGATGGCCTTATCTTGCATAATTTTTGTTCTTTGTAAAATTACAGACGAAACCCATTTTGTATAAATTGTAATTAAACACAGTGTAAATAAATCATTTTTAGTATAAAATATATAATTGTGTTGAATGGATATACGGAGCCCAAATGTTTGGTTTACATGTACGTGCCTCACGATGTGAGACACGTGGATTTCCAGCGGAGTTGGCGGGTGAGTCGACGGACACCCCGGGATTGGGGGGCGTCTAATGTGAACATTGGAATATTCGACTTTCCCATTGTTTCCATAGTTTGATACCATTGTTTCTCTAAATTTTCTCTTTTGTTTCTTGAGATAATTTTGAGAAAAACCATTCAACTTTTCTTTATGTTCTTGATTTTGCTTATTTTCTCAAGTATTCTTTGTCTGGCTAAACCACATTTATTTGTGTCATCATGTTGGCATTTGAGAGGGCTCATCATTTGGTATTATCATTTGAAAAATGTTGGAGACTATCTGGAGAGTTTTGAATGTTTAGTTCGGTGCCAGTATATTTTAAATGCGGAATAGTAGATAGATAGTCTACTTCTTCTAGATTTAAGTTTAGCCCAATTTCATTTGATCTTCTGGAAGGAGTTCATTTCTAAATAAGAATTAGAAGACCTTTGCAGAATATGATCTTGTTAAGTTTTCTTTTTCTTGGCTCGAAAATTAATTTGAACATTTCACTTGTCCATCTTACATTATGGATAAGAGTTTGGTTGTTCAATCGGTTTTTAGACTAAGAGTTGTTGAAATTCATTCGGAGGATTGTGTTAAACAATTCCCATGGAATAGGTTTTGGAATTATGACTGTTGAAGATTTTCTCCATTTAACGCAAATTAATGTTTGTCTTTTGGTAGAGATGGCCCGATTTGGATTAACCTCTGAGGTCATTTACTTTGTAGTATACCACGTATGCACTATAAGTATATTTCTTGACCTGGGATCCATGTCATAATTTTGAGTTTGAATGTTTAAGAGTTAGGCTTTATGAATGCTCTTATCATTCATACCGAGTCTAACTGGAATTTGAGTAACGAGGTGAAATACAGGTCAACGATATATTTGTTTCCATTAATCACAAGAAGTCCACGGAATTTGTTATGTGTCTTGCATCACGCGAGACATATACATATAGGTTTGTCTAACCCTAATCTGGTTAAGGGTTTGGCTGCTACTTGGATAGCTCCTATATGTAAATTTTTAGTTTTCCTTTTTGAATTTGTTACAGATCCTTAAGATGCAGAGTTCGATAGTTTCGTCTCGAACCTATTGAATGAGTATTTCCAATTTTGATTCTATAATCTTTGAATTCAAAGTTCCTATTTTACATTATAGTTCTTTAATATTTTGTTTGGCATTTCCAATTTTTATATCTTGTTCCCGATCTTATAGAAGCAGAAAGTTTGTTTTGGTGTTGGGTGTTTTTCTTTGTATTTGTCTTAATTGTTCATCTATCTATGGATGACTAGTATTTATTTAATTGCCTACAAATTTTTTAAAAAAATCTGACATTTCTAACCTTTCTACAGTAATTGGGATTCTAACATTTAGAGGGACCACCACCAGGACCACCTACCACACCACAGGGGCTTTACGGTGACAGCCCGGATACCATGAGTGACGACACTAAGCGTGGGAATCCACAATTATTTTGAAGAATACAAATACAAAATTAATCAAAAATTTTGCCAGAACTTGGCTCTGATACCAATTCTCTGGGACCTTAAACAATTTGAACATATATATTTTGAACGATAAATATTAAAATTTTGAAGCGATATGATAAATTTGATTCAAAAAGTGCGGCGGCGTTATAGCTGTGGGTTTCTGTTTAAACACCACTTGAGTAGGTTCGGGAGGTTTGAGTTTCCAGCCTGATATACTATTTGAAGTTAGATATGTTTGAACAAACATGCAAACGGTATACAATTTTGAATCGAATAAAGAGCAGTATTGAAATTTGAATTGAAATTTATTGAACTTTGAAAACTTACAAACTTTGATGAAGCTTTTGATCGGGGAAGCTTAGTAAGCAAAGTTGGATCTGGAACTCTCCAGACTTCTCTCTCTAACTGTATCTCTCAAACTTATCACGCTAGCTGGAGACAACCCTCATATATAGGAAATTTTTGGATTTGAAATAAAACTTTGGCGTCCGGTGGATCACATGTGACTTTTGAAGGGTCACATACTTTTTTGAGAGTCACATGTCTCTTGCTTTTTTGAAGAGTCACCTGCTTTTGTGTCAGCAATTTTGTTTTCTTCTGCAAGTGGAGCTTTTGCTTTTTGAAAGTGGGGGACAACTGTCAACGTTTGAAATGATCTAAGATGCTATCCACACCACTTGTGAGTCGGATTTTCCATTCTTCATTAAATATGGAAGAAAGCATCGGGGTGATTTCTTGGAGATTTTTGAGCTGTACATTCTACGAGGCAAGGCTTTTGAAGATATTGATGCTCCTCATATCATCCTTACTCAAGGGGAGTGAAGGGGGAGGCCGTAGCACATGTCTTCATTTCTTGGAAGAAAAATTTGTCTTGCTAGCTGTCATCCTCGTCCCGAGTCGGTCGGCCGAGTTTTGAAAATAATCGTTCTTCTTGGATTTGTTTGAGATAGGCCCTGTACGCTGTATTTGAAGGAAATGAGTTTCTTGTTATTGGACCTGGCATAGGTTGGGACCAAACAGGTACCTTGGCCTTTGAAGGGCTTTCAAATTAGGCTTTTCGGCTTAGGTCCATTTTTGCCACATCAAAGCTTTGGGCTTGGAGATTTTGAAGCGGCCCCTGCCATTTGATTTTGAATTCCCTAGCCAAAACTTGGGAATGGGCTTGGATGGGATTGATGGGTACCTGAATCCCAACAAAGAATCGAGGATTATAGTGAGAAACAAAAGAAAAGTGAATAGCTATTTCGGGGAGGGAAAAAAGCTTTCACGATTTGATTTAAGTAATCAAAACTTTTGGTGATTCGGGCGAAAATATTTTGGATTAGCTCCATAAGAAGCCATCATTCTGAAACCAATTTGGAAAAGTTTTTGAACTTTTTCATCGGTTAAAAAACCCGAGAATGAGTTTTGGCACGATCACGAAAGTATGGTACCAAGCATTTTTGTAGTCATAAAAATCAAAAGTTTGAGGATCAAAATGTTCGAAGTCTTTTGTGGGTAAAAATATTTTGACCCCAATCTTTTTCATTAATGACTTTCAAAATTTTGCATTTTGAGTAAGCAAAGTCATTACCCTCAGGGTTCATGACATGAGATATTTGAACAGACTCCGTATCTAAGAGTATGAATTCGTAGAATTTACGAGTTTTTAGTATTTCGTTGGAAATGAAATACTTTTTCATTTGAAAAATCTTTTTGACCTCAATCTCACGGAAGCGATATATGATCAGGTTCTAAAATTTAGTAACAATTTTTTTGTTCTTTTGTTTGGTATCTGAATTTTGGAGTTGGTGTTTGAAAAAGAAGGGTTAAGGAGTTTCCCCAAAACTTGAAACGATTTGGGGTTGAGACCTTTTCATTGCATAAGAGGCTTTTGAAGTGGGTTTAGATTGGATCGCTTTTGCACAACTCATTTTCCTGTAAAAATTCCACGTGAAAAATCTGGTAAAACATTTGAAGATCCTTTGATAAATTCAATTTCAAGTAAACGAGATAAAATAGCTTGCATCTGGCAAAAATCTGTTTGAAACTAAGTTTTGAACATCTTTTGTCTTCTTTTGCGCTTTGCAATCAACTCTTAAAAGAAATTTTTGTTGAAAGCTTATCACTTTGAAATTTTGAATGCATACAAAACAATGGCTAAGAATTTCTTTTTAACTGGATAAATAATTCAATTGTAGACCACACTCGAACACAGTGAAATCTAGCAATTGTTTGTTTCAAAATCTTGTTTTAAAATCCTACATATCCTATATTGGAGGCATACGTCTCTATAATAGGAAGGCTTAAGGTGAAGGATACCTAAACGAGGAAGTTCCTTAGCACGGATTTTGACTTGTTTGACTACACGGGTATGTTCAGGACCAAGGTAAAGGATTTTTCTTTAACCTTTGAAATAAAGGCTTGATTAAAATCCTAAGATTTGGGTAAAACTCAGCTACATAGTTAAGGCTTCCTATGAACCTTTGTAACTGTGTTTTATCTTTAATTTCATCAGGAAATTTGATTGCAAAATCTATTGCTCTCTGTATAGGTTTTATTTGGCCTTGATGAATATGCGTGGCGCTGAAGCAGGGGGTCCGTTGACTACCGTCAACGCGGAGACAAGTGGAGGTCGGGTTGCAGCGCCACTTTAGAAAATCGAACGGGAGTCTCCTTTGTCACGGGGAGCTCTACCAATCCTGAGAACTTGTATAAAACTGTCCCCAGCTGGAGTCCAATATAATCGAGGATAACAGCATGGATAAAAGCGGCCACTTGGGCCATAAAACAATATCCATCAACCATATCAACCATGTCCCATAGTTTAAGAGTAGTAAGTAGGCTCTTATACAACATATATCAAAATAGAGAGTTCTAATACATGGAAAACCATGAAACCACATCCGACTTTCTTGGCTTCTGCTCCTAGGATGGCGAGTCCCTCGCATGCTCGTTACCTGTAGCAAATAAGGGGGTCCCACGGCGGGAGTGAGCTAAAGCTCGATAGGAAAAGCTAGCCCTAAGTGGGCTACTCACCACCTAGTACGGTGCAATGTTCCAATTTAAACAAACATTGAGCAAATGCATGATCTGCAGATATGTACATGACCAACTCGGATCCAGAGTCCTCACCGACTCTCTTTTTCGCCTAAGCCTTGCTATGAGAATTAATATTTTATTAGTGGACAACCCTCAGATGTATATATATCAATTGGGCGCTCCGACGATTGATATATATAAATTGCATCGTGGACTACCCTCAGATGAATATATATCAAGCCCCAGGCGCTCAGACGGTTGATATTTTATTTGAATTAGGACTACCCTAAGAACCATTTTACATTATTAGACAACCCCTCAGAACCATTTTCTCTGAGCTTGTCTCATGCACTAACTCCTATGGTCTAGGATGTTCCCGTGCGTATGGAATGCATGGCAGTTCAATCTGATTCTAGCCACAATACAAATATATAAACATGAATATATTTACATAATTAAAATTAAATCACACATAGAATTATCATTTCAAACACAAAATTAGCTCACTTGAACATGTCAAACACAAGCAATTAGATTCGAATTACTTAATCAAACCCAGATTTTCCCAATACATTTTTGGGGCACCCTTCTAAGGCAGTGAACCCTAGGGTTTTAATTTCTAGTTCTCAAATAATTTATCGGTTCCATATATAAACGCATCTCATGGCCATTCAGGCCTCAAATCCATTTAACACACAATTCAAACCACAAAATCAACATTTCATACCCACACACAGCCGTGGGCCTTTCTGGGCTGCTCATTGGTTTAAAAAAATTTGTATTAATTAGGTCTCATGTTTGGGGCCAAGTCCAAACCCTTACAATAGCTCATCGACTCAAACATTCGAAAAACACTAAAAATGGGGAATAAAACCCAGTAGGGAGAAATCCTACCTCGGGGAGTTTGAGAGGAAACTCACTAAAGCCGAGGTCACGCGTAGCACCCGTGATCGTTTTCCCTTCTCACCCAGAAGTCATGACGGTGGGATTGTGTACAAACTTAGAGAAGCGCTCTCTCTAAAACTCTCTCAACTTGACAGCTACTGGACCGAAAATAATGGCTTCTCACGTTTTTTGGCTTGTCTTAGGAGGGGAGATGAAAAGTATTTACTCTTTTTGTCTTTTATGACTTAAAAATCAAATCTACAAATGACATGTATGTCCCTCTTTTCACCAGAGATTTGATATTCATTCGCCGGCCGTCTATTTCATCATTTATCTCATACCACTTATGGTACATGAGTACATGTTATATGTGGCTTCGTCACATCAAAAACGTTCACGACTTTTGGCTTGATGACTGAAGCGTGTGACTACCAAATTGTCTCGAGAAAATTACGAATTTTACGTGCTAACTAGATTTCGTGAGGCGATTCAACGGTGCAATCCGTTTCATCATCCGAGTCTAGAAATTAGTTACAGATTTTTAACGTAGTATAATTTTGTAATTAAAATTACGATTTTGTACTATTCGAGAAATTGGAATTTGGGTGCGTTCTCCCCTCCTTAAAGGAATTTCGTCGAGAATTCAAGACAGTATAAACACTCACATGCATATGCAGCGTATAATGTACCAATAATGTAAACTGATTCATTTAATTGTTAAACAACTAAACTCATTACCTTCATCCTAAGCGAAGGGATAGGTGGCACTTGTGTGCGCTCCGTGAACTCTCCACTCCATAGTGTCTCCATAGTACCTTCACTAGTCTCACGATTTTGCATCGCCAAAAGCGAACTGGTATCAACAATGCGCCTTGGTCCCTCTCAGAAGGTCGTCAGTGTCGACCTCTATCATCCCCCGATCCACTACATGGGTTGGGTCAGTCGCGATACTTCACGAGCATGGAGATGTGAAACACCTCGCGAACACGACATCTTGGCGTAACCTTCTTGTGCGCGCTTGATGCCTACCCTCTCAAGTATCCTCGAAGGAGCCCGATGAATCTCGATAGCTTCCGGCAGCTTCATAGAACGGCCACTCCTCTTAGGCATCACCTTGAAGGCGTGAGCTGACCTCGAACTCTAAAGTCGCGTCGTACATACGCATAGCTCTTACGTGGCTCTGGCGTGAGCGTTTCGTATCAAGCTTACCTTCTCGAGGTGTCTCTAATCCAAATCGGGACCCGGTGATCGACTCTCTCCCTTATCGGTCGACATATGATGATCTACATGGCCTCCCATATGGTGCCTCGTGCGATTATACATCTGGCCATGCTCGCTGTGCTTTATTGTGTAAGCTAGAATTCACTAAGACAAATGCTCCTCCCGGCTACCCTTATGATCTGGGACGCATGTTCGCGACATGTCCTCCCAATACTTGTATAGTCCTCTCAGATTTGACCATCTGTACGGGTGGAATAACTCATCGTCAGTGTACCATAGCCTTTGGAAACTCTTCCAAGGGTCTTGGCCAGTAAATCTGGGTCTCTGTCGAGCCTTGCCAGATCTTGGCCTCCATGTAGTCGGACCTCTCACGAATGTATAGCAGGCCCAGGATCTCTCGAGGCGAAGGTCGTCGGCGCGGTACGAAAGTAATGCCGACTTAGTGAGTCGGTCCATATCACCCATACGCGATCGTAGCCTGGCTGGTGCGTGGCGAGTGGTCACAAAGTCCTTCATTGACGTGCTCCCGCGCCTCAGCCACCTCCCGATGGTGTAGCCTGGCGGCCGATGCCGACCTTTGCACTGGCGACATGTGAGGCGTGGTGACGAGTCCCCTGCGTGTCTCTTGCGTCCCACTGATATCTGGCGGCGAATCTGGTATCTGCGTGCATGCCACACGGATAATGCGTGAATCGAAGCGGTGAAACTCCACTAAGAATCTCCTCTCTCCGTCGGTCAAAGAGGAACCACTATCAGTCCCTATATCGGAGCTATGCGTGAGCAGGTCCGACCCTCGTCACCGTGCATTTGTACTCTGTCACGATGGACACTATCTCTGCGTCCCTTGCGGGACTCAATCACTGCGTTCAACGAGAGCGGTGTAACCACTAAACTCCCAAAGTACCACGAATCGCTCGCTGATCTTTGCCTTGGCCCATTACAGTCTGAGCATCTACCACTCCCGAAGCTATACTGCAAGGCTCCTCGTGACTTCCATTGGTGCATCAGCTCTGCATTTGCCTTACCGGGGTGGTAATGCAAAAGTGAAGTCATAATCCTCTAGGAACTCCATCCGCATCTGCGTTGCCTCATGTTAAGGTCTGCATTTGCGTGAAAATGTGCCAGGACTTTTGTAGTGCAGGTACACCTCGAACTCCTCGCTATATAAGTAAGTGGCGCCCGGATCTTGAGGCGAGACTCGGCCGCCAGCTCCATGTCATGTGTGGGGTAGTGCGCTCATGATTCTTCAGCGACGAACCATAGCTGCACCCTCCTGGGCTGCATCAAAACACATCCCAATCCTGTCCTCGAGGCATCACAATGTGTACTTGTCCATGCTGGAACTATCAGATGGGAGAATTTGAAGTAAGTCTCTTCTTGACTCACAGGGTGCCTCTGGCATCGGTCATCAGCTCGAGCTTGACCTCCTTAGGGTCCAGCCTAGTCGCAAATTGCTGCCAATGCAGAGGAAATCCTCAATGAATCTCTGTAATACCCGGTAATCCCAGAAACTACATTATCTCGGCGACCGAGGTCTCTCGACTCATCGCTGCCTCGACCTTGACGCTGATCCAGGGGGTCAGTTGACTGCCGTCGACGCGGGCTACAAGTGGAAGTCGGGTTACCCGGCGCCACTTTAAAAAATGGGCGAGAGTCTCCTTTGTGCGGGACCCGATTAAAATACACATGAAACTGTCCCCAGCGGTCGATTTATCGATATCATGTCGGCGTAGGTAAATTGCCTCTTGGGCTCATAAACCAATACTCATAAGATCAATTATCCATAACTATTCTTCAATTATCTCCCAATAATTCAATACTTGATGCTTACTTTTTGTTTTATACAAGCATATATTAAAATCTACAATTCCCAATACATGTTATGTCCAAAAAACCATCAAGCATGGCAGGCTTCTTCAAAATCCAACCTCCAAAATGAGATGTCTCCTCGGCGCTCCTTGTACGAAATAAAGGGGGTCCCACGGCGGGGTGAGCTAAAGCTCCCGATGGGAGGATAAGCCTAAGTGGGCTACTCACCACCTAAGTGCGGGTCACGATGCTCCCGTCGAACACACACTTTCAGTAATCACATTGATCTACTTGAATGTCTACATGTCATCCCCATGTCACGAGTCCTCACCGACTCACTCACACTTGCCTAAGCCATGTATGAGAAAATAATCATTTCCAAAACAAAACTTTTGTTCTTGAAAATATACTACCGAAATATTCGGTAAAATATGAGACTACCCTCCGAGGTGAATTGGTTGGTAGGCTTTCAAACTTGATCCTTGAGTCCCTCATCAAGAAATAATCATTGGCCCATCCTCCCAACTTAATTCTCGAGAATATCATCTGTGAAATTCCTTTCGCAAAACATATCCGTTTTTACAAAAATACCTTGTCATGCACTCCACACCTAATTCTAGGCTACCCGATTACATATGAAAATACATTATGCCATTTTCAAAATCATTTACACCATATGTCGACATGCATATTTTCAATCCAACTACAATTACGCATGTAATTCCAACACATCAAGCATCACCCAATTTAGCTCAATTGGGCAATTCATATTCATCTCCAATGGCCTATGCTCTACAATTATATTCCTTATAATTGAGCAAATCTAATCTTTATTCCCGATAGCTATACATACCTGATTATATTCATATAATTGTGACTTCATGTTAATCCTCATTAAGCATTAACCTATTGATTTCTACACCACACCAAATCAAGTCACTCATTTCATACAATTTCATACCAAAACACATGGACAATTTCAGCCCAATTATCACAAACTAGGAATTTGTTTTGGAGTCCCAAGCAGTAAAGTGGGCTGTCACGGCGGACCCGCACTTCTACATCGGTTCCTCTTGGTGAACCGTTCCGCCTCCCAATTCCGGTCTCCTAATCACCAAGCATAATTTATTCATTAAATTATCACACAGAAACCCATAACAGTCCATACACACCTTTATTCTGGACTGCCCTCATAGTCCCAAATTCCCGCAATTCGATTATGTTTGGGACCGATCGAGCCTACGGTCAGGCATTTTCTCCTTATCAAGCATGCATTTAAAGCAATTTTGGTGAAATAAAAACACCCAAACAGCCCCTAATTTCTGGGCAGTCACGGATGGTGGGAAAAATCCCCAAGAATTTCTAACAATTCGGTCCCATGTTTCAGGATAGATCAAGCAAACCCCTCACGGCCTCAAACAGCGAAAACATCAAAAAAACCCTTAAAAATGGGAATAAAACGCAAGTAGGAGAAAATCCTACCACTTGGGTTGTCAAAACTTCGCAAACCCGGGGTCCCGCGCGTGGCTGCTCAGCGTGGGGCGTTCCCTTCTTGCTCGGAGTGAAGTCAGCGGTCCGATTGCGTGTATTTCTAGAGAAGTCAGAGACTCTCTCTCTAGAATCACCATTTTTGCTCCTCCACGCCTACTGCATCTCCCCCAAATGACCCCCACGTTTTTGCCTTTGTTTAAGTGGAGAAGAAGACTATTCTTCTCAAAATTACAAGTTTGCCCCTCATTTAATCCAATTAATTCCCTTCTTTTACCAGATTTGATTTTCGGCACTATCTCGGCCATCCATTTTCATTATTTCTCCACTCATACCACTTATGGTATATGAGTACATACTATATGCACCTTTCGTCGCATCAGCGATTTCACGGCACCGAATCGTGCCTCGGCGCGTACCGACTCATTGTCTGACAAATTGCGAAATTTTATGTGCTAACTGGAATTTGCGAGAGCGGAATCCGCGGTACAATCCGTTTCGTCATCGAGTCTAGGGAATTAATTACAGACTTTAACCATAATTAAATTTTATAATCAAAATTACGATTTTGGTTCCTTATTCCAGAAATTGGAATTTCTGGGTCTTACAGGACCTTCTGGGTCGACGACACTCCCGATGGCCTCGTGTCCCCGAATCTCACCTCGTGGCCGAACTCACACTTCACGAACTTGGCGTCATCAGCGATGGTCTCTCAACAAGCGTAAGCGATCCTCAAGTGATACTCATGCTCCCACTCCGCGGGAGTAGATCAAGATGTCATCCGCGAAGACTACGACAAACTGATCTAAGCCAGTTTGGAATACCCTATGCATGAGGTCCATGAATCTTTATTTAGGCGCGTCGTCAATCGAAGAGGCATCACCGTAAACTCATAGTGCCCATACCGCGTCCTAAACGCCGTCTTAGGAATATCACATGCCCTCAGCTGATGGTAACCGGTCACGAAGATTACATGCTTAGGTAGACTCAGCGCTCCTCTCGAAACTGATCAAATAAATCATCAATCTGTTAGCGGTACGATTCTTGATCGTAACTTAGGTTCGAAATTTGTCATTAGTCATAGTCGAAGGGTCTTGTCTTTCTTCTTCGCAAATAGAACCGGAGCGCCCCATGGTGAAATGCTAGGTCTAATGAACCCCTTGTCCAATAGCTCCTGTAATTGGACTCACGAGTTCACTCTTGACTCAAGCCCGGGTTGCCATCTATGCGAGGAGTCATAGAGATGGGTGAAGTACGAGTGTAAACTTCGATACGAGAGTCTACCACCTATGTGGAGGTAGTCAGTTAACTCATGCGGAAAACATCCACATGCTAGCACCTATTGGAGGTAGAGCCGGTCCCGAACTCCTCGTCCTCACAGGTAAGGCTCGATACTTGACATGTATCCACGGCACCTAGACTGCATTACTTTACGGCAAAATGCCATGCTTGTCTCCACGAAATACCACACAGTGCAGTCCTGCGTGTGGCGGTAACTCTCTAGCGCTCTGAGCGATAATGACCTGTGGTATCGGCTTGATCCATCGGGGATGACATCGAACTCTGACATATCCATGACCCTCAGGTCCACTGTGAGTAGAGTCCCCGAGATCTCCATTTCATGACCTCGGCTGTGCTCGTCGCATTACCATACCCAATCCTGGGAGACTCACGTACAAAGGCTCCTCTAAGGTCTCAGCCTGCAAGCCCTGACTCGATCACAGGCGTGCGTGATGAATGAATGCGAAACACCCAGGAATCAAATGCTCACTCTTGCCCGTAGGCGAGATGAAAAAAAACGTGCTGTATGGTAGTGTCGATGACTCGACTGCTGGGTGTGTGGCGTCGTCGCCCTGAGGCCCCTGAGGTCCCTGCCGTTGGGCCAATCCTCTGCCTCTGCTCGTGCCACGGCCTCTCGGGCCCTGCACAGTGAAATGTGGGGTGCGGGTGTAGTCCCCCAGCTTAGTGGCGGCTCATCGCTGTCTTATGTTGTGGAGGAATGTCTTTGTATCCTCTCTGAGTGCGCTCTTGGCCAGGTTTGTGATGTCCCAAACCACCGGGACTCTCTCTGTCTCCGGGGCGATCCGTCTCATGTGTCCCGGTCTGCGACAAGTGGAAGCACACCATCACATCTGCTGACTAGCGACTCTGTCATCTGCTGACCGTGACTCTCATATGTCCCTGGCCCGGATAGCCGTGACTCTGAGATCCTCGCGAACTAGAGGCCCTCTGTCTCTTACTGAGGCGGAGGGAAGGCGGCCCATCCTTCCTCTTACCTGTAACACTCGCCTCAGGAGTGTTAGGAGCATCCTCCGTATCTCTCTCTGTGAATTGGGGGCCGTCCCGACCATGGGAATCCATGTCTGTGGGCGGAGTCCTACAATCTATACGAATGGACAGCTGATCCATTCTCGAAACCTCCCCAACCTTGGCCACGTCCTTGCGTAGTCATCATGAATCCGGATAACTTAGTGAATCGAGCCACGTAGTCCATCACTGTCATCGCTCCCTGCTTCAGCTCTAGGAACTCCTGAGCTTTGGCGTGTCTCGCAGTCTCTGGAAAATACTTTGCCTCGCTGAGCAGCTCACGGAACTCTGCCCGTATCATAGTCTCTGGTCCTAAGAGCCACAACCCATCTCCACCATGTCGGGCCTCGCCTCACAGGCGGAATGCGGCCAGCGCTCACGATCATTATCGGAGGTGATCTCCATGGCCTCCCGTTCTCTATCTGCATGAACCAATGGTCTGCCACCATCGGGTCTCCTCCCCCAGTAAATGTCGGAGGGTGATGCGCTGAATCTCTGGAGGTTACTAGGACCTCCCTGACTATCGGCCACACTAGCCGGGTGCAATAGCGGCCATTGCAGCACCTGACCTCGAAGAGAGAGAAGAAGAAGCCCGGGCTGGCGGTCGAATGCGGCGGGCGATCATATGTCGGTGGTGTGGCAGTGGATGTCCTGATCTCGCCCTCTACTAATATCTGCGTCAACATGGCGGAGTGATAAGCAATGCGATATCTCGAGGCATAGCATGGGACCACTGTCAGGCACAATTACAAGCATTATGCATCAAGTTCCTACATTTTATGAGCCACGTAGGACAATTTATCCACAATTTAATCGATTTGATCCACAATTTTATATATATATTTTTTTTAAATTGCATTTTTCGAAATTTTTTTTTTTTCAAATTTTATTTGATTTTTTTTTAATTAATTTAATTAATAAAAATTTTATTTATAAGACAGTGTTTATGAATAGTGTTCATGAACCGGGCTTGACATTGACCACTGAAATATCATCGATTAATCGATCAAGCCAATCGATGCGAAGCACCCAGCCAAACTGCGAGTACGCCAGTCGCATGGCGCGCCAGTGCTATAGCGCATGACTTGCATGGCACTACCGTGTAACAGCCGTGTCCCGGCCGTGCTCGTAGCAAAGAGGCGGCCGTGTCGTAAACGGCTAAGCGTGTCGCGGCTCATGATCTGCCGCCGCGCGCGCTCGCCGCCCGCCAGCGCCGCTTCGCCCGGCCGCACCTGGCCGCGCGCCCAGCCGTATACGTGGCCGCCCGGCCAGCCGCCTCCCGCGAGCCGCGCCGTGTCGCCGCCGCCCGTGCTCGTGGCGAGGGCGCGAAGCGAACTTCGCCCGGCTTGCAGCCTGACTGCATTATGATTTCTTCTTGCGCCAAATTTTTTTCATGATAAATAAATTTTTTTTTAATTCCAACAGTAGTAATAAATGCTAAATCATTTTTTTCCTCCCAATAAATTCATAATATATTATAAAAATTTATTCCTCAGATTTTCTTGACTTAAATTATTATCATCTAATAGGCTAAATAAATTTATAAATTTATTCTTTTCATTCATTTTTTTACACTTTACAACTCGATATTTTCACCATTATGCTAATCATAAGCATATCATTTCACTACTCACGCAACATGGCAACACACCATTCACGAACAACGAATGATCACCACGTGTACAACCTTGATCACTTAGCATCACATGATCTGATCAAAACACATACAGTGTTCTAATTTTTCTCTCGTGCCTTCCTACTCATACCTCACCTACATCATACCACACCGTGTGGTGATGGATACCCTAACCCGAGCTCCCTAGGTATTCGTATACCTAAGCTCGATGCAATTGTGGCCCACCGAGGCCGGGGTCGGGTTGTTCACAGTCGGCAGCGGAATGTAAGTGGAGGTCGGGTTACCCGGCGCCACTAGAAAATCGGGCGAGTCTCCTTTGTACGGGAGCTCTGCCCAAATACAATTTGTATCGCTTTGTCCCGACGGGTCCAATATAATCCCAAGGATAACAACATGGATAAAAACAGCCACTTGGGCCCATAAAACAATATCCATCAACCATATCAACCATGTCCCATAGTTCTAAGAGTGTAAGTAGGCTCTTATACAACATATATCAAAATAGAAGTTCTAATACATATGGAAAACCATCAAAACCACATCGACTTTCTTGAAACTCGACTCCTAGGATGAAGGCTGAGTCCCCTGCATACGCTCCGTTTTTGTAAAATAAAAGGGGGGTCCCACGATGGGGTGAGCTAAAGCTACGATGGGAAAATCGCTAAAGTGACTACTCACCACCTAAGTGCAGTCACGATGTTCCAATTTAAACAAACATTCAAACAAATCGTGATCCTGCTTGGTCATCTACATGACTCAACTGGATCCCAGGAGTCCTCCATAGACTCTCTCCACGCTTTAAGCCTAAGCCTTGTATGAGAATTAATATTTTATTGGTGGACAACCCTCCGATGTATATATATCAATTGGGCGCTCAAACGATTGATATATATAAATTTAATAGTGAGACTACCACTCCGATGAATATATATCAAGCCGGAGCCGCTCAGACGGTTGATATATTATTTAGTTAGGACTACCCTCCCCGACCATTTTACATTATTAGACAACCCTCGAGACCATTTTCTCTAGACTTGTCTCATGCACTAACTCCTATGGTCCTAGGATGTTCCCGATGGCGCGGAATGCATGCTTGAGTTCAATGCGGAGTCTAAACCACATACAAATATATAAACATGAATATATTTACATAATTAAAATTAAATCCTACCACAAAAGATATTGTAAATTATCATTTCAAACACCAAGTAGCTCCTTGGGCTAATGTCAAAAACCTGAAAACAATTCGATTGAATTACTTAATCAAACCCAGTTTTCCCAAAATACATTTTTTTTTGGGGCACCGCTACAAGGCATTAAAACCTAGGTTTACATTTCTAGTTCTCAAATAATTTATCGGTTTCCATATATAAACCGCATCATGGCCATTCGACCTCAATCCCATTCAACACACAATTCAAACCACCAAATCCAACATTTTCATACCCAGCCGTGGAGCAGCTACGGGCTGCTCCATTTGTTTTAAAAAAATTTGTATTAATTCGGTCCCATGTTTTTGGGACAGATCAAATCTCCCACAATGGCCTAAATCGCTCAAACATTAAGAAAAACACTAAAAATGGGAATAAAACCAGTAGGAGAAAATCCTACCTCGAGGAGTTTGGAAGAACTCACTAAACCGGAGTCACGCGTGCTTTGTTAAAGCGTAGATCGTTTTCCTTCTCTTGGTCATGACGGTCGGTTATTGTTACAAACAGAAGCGCTCTCTCTCTCTAAAACTCTCTCATGACGACTCTTGGACCGAAATAATGAAGCCTCACGTTTTTAGCTTGTCTTAGGAGGGAGATGAAGAGACTATTACTCTTTTGTCTTTTTTATGACTTAAAAATCAAATCTCAATGACATGTATGTCCCTCTTTTGCAGTTTGATGTTCGGCACTACCTCGATGAGTCCACATTTCATCATTTATCTACTCATACCACTTGTAATTTTTATGAGTACATGTTATATGTGGCCTTCGTCACAAATAAAAACCGATTCTGACTTGGCTTAGCGATGCCTCAGCGATGTCGACATTGTCTCTCAAGAAAATTGCAAAATTTTACGTGCTAGCTAGATTTAGTGAGGGCAGTTAACAGTGCAATCCGTTTCATCATCCGGGGTCTAGAAGAATTGGTGCAGTTTTTAACGTATTACATTTTGTAATTAAAATTACGATTTGCCTTATTCGAGAAAATTGGAATTTCTCGGGTCTTACAATATCAAATCCTAAAAACCTAATATTTGTTTGAAACAATTTAATTTTTGTTGCAGAGATTACTAAACCATTATCTCTTACAATTTTTTGAAAAATTTTTAATATTTAAATCTCCTCGAATTAAAATTGAAAATATAAAAACATCTATCAATCAAACTAATGAAAATCCTAGTGTATTCATTGAATATTTCATTCATCCCATATTTTGAAATTCACAGAGGGCATTTTAGCGGCATCATTCCGTTCATAATGTCCAAATGGAGCATTAAATGCGGAGTTTATGTCTATCTTCAGTTTAATTTGAATTTGCCGAAGCTTGATTTCATATCAAATTTTGAAAAAATTGTTGCATTATAAATCTTTAGTTAAATCCTTTTAATGCGGTATTGAATGCCTAATCATTATAGAGACTTTATTGATGGTTTATAATTAATCACTAACGCCAGGTTTCCTCTTTCTAATTCAAGCTTTTGGACATAAAAAAATGCTATCCATAGTGAATGACTAGATCTTATAAGTTTTTATTTAGAGATCATTAATCTCTTTTTTTGCAATATTCAAGGAGTTTCGAGGACTCTGTTGAATGGGATCTAGCTTTTGTAAGGAATTTGTTTTTTAAATCTTTTCATATGGTAAAGAACCATATCAGCTGTTTTTCTATTCAGGAAATACATTTGTTATGAAGAACAAAATTTGCTCTATTTGTTTTTGGATATTTTTTATTCTTATTTGAATTTGTTCTGACTGTAAATTTTCTTCAGTTTTCTTATATTGTATTTCTTTCGGAAGAAATTTTACATGTTTTTGTTTTTGCTGAAGTAAAGAAATAAAATCTTGAATTTGATTTATTTCTTTAACTTCGATACCTCTTATAAATTTAAAAAGAATTTCTTGACCATTATATTTAGTTTTTAATCCTTTATTATCAATTTGAAAAGGATAAAGTTGTGTTAGGAAAGGAGTTCTTAAAACAATTTGATGACTTATATTTTTGACTAGTAAGAATGAAGTTTTAATACAAATACCATTTTTGCAAATATGACCTCGTGGTATTTTGTATTGAACCTTCAAAGGATCATCCTAGGATTGTTATTAATCTTTGGTGCAAAAATATCTGATAGGGATTGTCTTCACTGTCTAATTTAAATCAGCTCCTGAATCAATTAAGACTATAAAAACTTCTTTGTAATCCAGGATTGATTCTCAAAGTTATCCTTTGTATACCATCTCTGTTTTTATTACTATAGTCATACTATGTAGTTCAACTTCTTTCATTGTTTCTTCACATTAAATCTTCTTTTTTGGTTTATAGTTGGTTATTCTTTCTCCTAGGTTTGTGTACAATTTTTAATTCATTTTTGAATTTTTATTTGTTTACTTCTTCCTGCAAATCTTATGAAGTTAGGGTTCACATTTATAATATTGAAACATATCTTTCATTTGATAAGAATTTGATAGATTTATTTTAGGCTTTGGTTTTGAATTTTGTTGTTCTAAAACCTTTCTTATATATTTTGCTTTAGTCTCTTTGTCTTATCACGTCAATCATTTCAAGTAATTCTTGATCGGTATTAACATATTTATTTGACATAAGCAATTTTCTATTTTCCAATTTCTTTTCATTTTCGAATTGTTTGAGATTTATCGGTTCCAAAGATGATATTATTCTCAGAATAATAATCTTCTTCTTTATCTGATAAAACACCTTGTTTTTACAGATTAGAATATCTGTTACTTTGACCACATTTGAAACATCTAACCTCTTTTTTATGATGTTTTTATTTTGATTTATTCTCGGGGGTTTTTGGATTTAAATTTTTATCTTTAAATCTTTTGAATTTTTATAAGGTAATTACATATTTTAAATCTGGAATAGTAGATGAATAGTCTACTTCTTCTGAATTTAAGTTTGGTGAACATTTGATCTTACGGAAGGGGTTCTAATTTCTAAATGAAATAGAAGACCTTTACGAGAATATGATCTTGTTAAGTTTTTCTTTTCTTAGCTCAAAAATTAATTTTGAACATTTCCTTATCCATCTTATTATGGATAAAGTTTTGGTTGTTCAATCGGTTTTTGGACTATATATATAGATATCTATATATATATATATATATATTGATATATACATATCTATATAGATATATATATATATATATATATATATATATATATATATATATATATAAATATCTATATATATATATATATATATATATATTTATATATAAAGAATATCTATATATCTATATAGATATGTATATATATCTATATATATATATATATACATAACTATATATATATAGTGTAAACTCTATCTTTATATATATGATATATAAAAGTTTATACTCTCTCTCAGATACAACATATATGGACATATATAGAATATTATATATGGATATATATCTTACATACTTTATATCTTTTTATATATATATATTATTATATATGTGCTGAGTTCTATGTAACATCTTATAAGATATTATCTTTGTTCATATCTATATCTTATATATATACTCATGTATATATATATATATATATATATGATATATATATCCTATATAAATATATCTATATACATCTATATATATAGATATGTATATACATCATATATAGATATATATATTTATATATATAGATAACTATATATATATATATATATATATATATAGATTCTATATATATATGAAATATGTATATATCATATATACCCAAGCAGGGAATTAAGATTGTTGCAGTCTTGTAGGAATACAAAGTGGATGTTGGAGTTGCAAGACGCCATGAGAAAATCGAGGCGAGAGTCTCCTTTGTACGAGGCTCCTGCCAAATGGTCTTAAATAACACGCATATCTGTTCCAAACAATCCAATATATGCAATATAATCCCAACATGAGTAAAATTGCCTCTTGGGCTCATAAACCTGTAAGACCCGAGAAATTCCAATTTCTGGAATAAGGGCAAAATCGTAATTTTGATTACAAAATTATAATTACGGTTAAAAGTCGGTAATTAATTCTCTAGATCTCGGATAGCCCGAAGCAGTTGCACCGTTGGGATCGTCTCGCGAAATCTATCTAGCACGTAAAATTCGCAATTTCTTTGAGGCAGTCGGGTCGGCCTTGCGTTTTCGAAGGCATCGCATTTAGTTAATAAATGCCATCGATTTTGATCGGCGAAAGCTAAATAAATGCTCATACCATAAGTGGTATAGTAGAGAAATGATGAAAATGGAAGACCGAGATAGTCTTAGAATGTCCATTTGGAGAAAGAGGGAATTAAATAAATTAAATCACTAAGGACAAAAAAATAGAATAGTGGCAGTCTTCTCCAAACATTAAGGATGCGAAAAAACGTGAGATGCGAGGGTTTTGCGAGTGGGCTTCAATGGCGATTCTTCTTTAGAGAGAGACTTCTCTCTAAATCTGACTGTCCGTCGTCGGCGGGCTTGGGACAAGAAGAATGCTACGCGGAAAGGAGCGCGTGGGTACAGTTAGGGAGTTTCTTGAACTCAGCGAGAGTGGGGATTTCTCCTCTTGGATTATTCCTATTTTAAGTGTTTTTGTCGATGTTTCGGTTGAATGAGGCCTTGAGGGGCAGTTTGATTGGTCCCAAAACTTGGGACCGAATTGATAAAATTTTGGAAAAAGTAGGCAGCTTGAGTGGCTCCTGGCTTGATTACAGGGTGAAATCATGTATATGTGTGTTGATGGGTGTATTGATTAAATTTGGTGGGGAATGGCGTGAATTTAAGGATTCACTAAGTGAACCCGTTGATTTCAATGATCTTTAGAATAATAGCAGAGGTTTCACTATTCGGAAACAATATTCTAAAAATATATTTTTTGTGAAAATATGTGTTTGGTTGAGTAATTCGGTCCAATTGCTTGTGTTTGAATATTAGCCCAAGTGAGCTAATTTTGATGTTGTCTACTAATTTCATAACATGTTGTATGATATAATTTTTATGTAAATATTCATGTATATATATGTTGCATGTGGTTTTAGGCTTGTATTGGAACTAACATACCTTGTTCCTGTACCTTTAGGACACCACACAGGATTTTAGGAGTGAGTGCATGAGACAAGTCTAGAAAAAGGTTAGAAGTTGTCTAATAATGTAAAGTGGTTGGAGGGTAGTCTAAAATATTAAATGATTGGAGGGTAGTCAAGCTGAATAATATATATCAATCGTGGGATTGATTGATATATATTCATCGGAGTTGCCCACTAATAAAGCGAATATTCCTCATCGAAGCTGGCGAGTGTGAGAGAGTCGATGAGGACTCGGGATGCGAGTTGGTCATGTAGAGCGATGGTAGGATCATGCATTTGCGAATGAGTGTTTAAGTGGAACATTACCTTTCGCACTTAGGTGGTGAGTAGCCCACTTAGAAGGCGATTCTCCTCTTGAGCTTTAAATTCACCCATTCGTGGGATCCCCCTTTTTCGGGTGCGGGGAGCGTGCGAGAGACGGCTCGTCCTGGGGCGGCGCTAGAAGAAAACTGAAATCATGGCTTTGTTGATGTTTACATGTATTAGAACTCCTTAGTTTAATATATGTATTGTATAAGAGTAGTTTATTAACTCTTGAAACTATTGGATATAGTTTGGATATGCATATTGAGTACTATTATGGGCCCAAGTGGCCATATTGGTTATATATTGCATATATTAGATTTATTTAGAGACAGTATATGCAGTCTTATTTTTTGGGTAGAGCTCCTGGTACAAAGGGCTACGATTTTCTAAAGTGGCGTCGGGTGCTTGGGCCTCGCTTTGTATTCATGAGTTGGCCAGTTGATCAACGGACGGGTTTTGGGTCCATGACTTGATATCGAGCTAGGTATCACGAATACCTAGGGCTGGGTTGGGTAGCCATCACCACTAGGTGGTATGGTGTGGAGTATAAGTTTATGAAACCTATGGATAGAAATTTGAGGCATTGTAGTTGAGGATGACATCACCACTAGGTTATTGGTTTGATCATTCGGTTTAGATTGTAGGGATTACCTAGAAAATCGGGACAAAACTAGGACACTACGTTGCATGTGTATGTGTTTGTGTGGGTTTAATAGAACAATTAGTGGTGTTATTGGCTTTGATTGATGAATGGTGTGTATCTGTGTTGTTTGTGTTGTGAATTGTTGTGTGCTTAAGTGATTAGCACATGGGTGTTGGAACATGTTTAGGAGTTTCTGATGTGTAAGAAAACTGGAGCAAAGAATAAATGGAAATAAATTGGGAAAATTTGGTGGGTTTTTTAAAGGTGAAAGAAATTTAAATTTTAAAGTTTCGATTAATAAGCTGAAGAAAAATTAAATCAAATAAATTTTACTAAATTTATTTGGATTGTGGAAGATGAGAAGAAATTTTAAAGTCAAGAAAAATAAATTTTACTAAATTTATTTGATGAGAATTGAAGAAAATAATTTTCTATGATTTTACAAGTAGTAAAATTGAAGAAAATGGAAGAAAATAAATTTTTATAAATTTATTTGATTGGAGAAAATTTTTCAGTGGAAAACTGGAAAAGGAAAATAAATTTTATAAATTTATATGGTTATGAGGTGAGAAAATAATTTTCTAAGGTTTTATATGGTATAAAATTGAAGAAAAAGAGGTTAAATAAATTTTATGAATTTATTTGGTATCCCGAAAATGAAAAAAATTGATGAAAAAAATGATTTTAGTGATTTTTTAGAGATTTTTTTCCAATTTCTGGGAAATAAATAAATAAAAACATTTATAAAAAGAAAAAAATATTTTTTTGAGAGCGGGGAAAATCGTTTTTGGAGCTCTTTGCCCAGTGCTATAGTGAAAAAAAAAATAAAAAAAAAATTTGTATTTGCAATCGATTTTGTATTACGAGAAAGAAAGAAGAATGGAGAGCTGAAATTGTGCAACTTAAAGGCTTGGAGGGGGCTTAGTGTGTTACGATACATTCTTTGGAGAAAGAAGTGTATTGCAATAGAAATTGTATTG
>JAEQBH010004080.1:0-42500 GCA_016808115.1 Tetrastigma voinierianum
TTGATATCTAGCACATAATCCATCTTTCCATCGAGGTCTTGAAATTCTTTGAATTGTGGATTAAGTTAAATTGATTTAAGGTTTTTAAGCGAAAAACCTGAAAACTCTTAACTAGTCCCCTCGCCCGGCCAAGCACCAAAATCGTGGACAATCACGCGGTACACAACTTTGATCATCACGATATTATGCGGGAAGGTATATCACCATGAGGAACCCATTAGCCAACATTTGTCCAAATTCGGCTGCCCAAGCCCCACGCATCTTGAAAATCAAAAGCAAAATGATTAATGAGTCCTGCACAAAAACTTGAATCATCATGAAATTTTATAGAGGATAGAACAACACTTAGGAACATCTTGGTCAAATTCCGTCCAAATCAGGACCACACACCCCCGAGCAACGTGCGGCAAAATAAAATCATCGCCATTGTTTGCCAGGACCTTGGACACGAAATTTTGCTAAGGAGGTAGATCACGAAGAAAGGGATTAGGCTGGCCAAATTTGATTCCAATCCCGAGAGCTAGCACGTGCTTATGCACCCTTGGAAGCCAAGCGCGTGAGTCTAGTCTCAAGCTTTATGCGACACGTGTGGGCACGTGTCGGGTCTTCGATGACCCTCTTCCTCCCAGCTGACCCTCCTTTGTGTCCCTACTTGATTATGGTGTTGGTATGCCAAGCAGAGACCCCGATCTACACGAAAAACAATGAACAATAACATGCAGTTGTTCACTTTGGATACTTATTATATAATTATCCAATAAATAATAAATAAATCAATGAGAATACCTAATCTTATGATTAGCCTCCAAGTTACATAAAAAAAAAAAAAAAATACAATCAAATTTCTACCATGGATTAAGGCCAAAATAAAACATTACAATTCATACAAAAATAAATAACATGAAACATAAAACCTAGAGCGTCATATATCTAATTAGATCAAAATATACATGTAAAAAATATAATGATTAGGTTTACCACACATTGATTCAATCGGGCTACGATACTAATTGTTGGGATCAATGTATAGCAGATACGGATCATGATTGGATAAGATATGTGATACACTTAAACTGTCATTAGGCTTAGGGTTTACTAACCTCTTAGCGTAGGACCTTTCAAGCTATTCTAGTTGCGACAAATCTAGGTGTATTTGCCTAATTGCTGCCAGAGAGACTAAAGGAGAGAACACACACGTATGTGTGTAAAGACCCATATGGAGAATATATCAAGATGCTAAGGAAGGGTCTATTTATATACTCAAAATTCTAACCTTATAGGGTTACTTGTCAGGCTCAGAAGCAACCAATCGGTGACACTGAGCCACCTATGTTGTTCTAACTTAAATATTCGGTCATTGAGTGGGACGGAAATGGGTGAGGTGTAAATCCATCGTGAATCCAGTGCCGGGCGATGATTTGTCTCATATCCCCGCGTTAGATCGATCAGATTCTTAGAATGGGTTTCATGTATTAAATGTGTCTGTTGCCATTGTTGTTCTTTGTCTAATCAAATAATAATCGTTCTTCAAATGTCAGTCTGGATCTAATGGATCATGTGTTAATAACATGGGGGATGATAGTTGCTTTGAAACATAAGTCAATTTATTTGTAAGTGAGCTTTCAAGGGTTAAAATGTATGGGTAAGGTGAGAGGCAGTTTCTAAGATAACTTTTTGTTTTTCCAAATAAGAAAATAAAAAAGATATATTTGATAACCAAAATTTTATTTTATTTTTAATGCAAAAACTTTTAAATTATTTCAAATATATATTTTAAAATTTTAAAAAATTTAATTCTATAAATATATACAAAATAAGACACTTTGTGTGTAAAAATTATTTCTAAAACATGTTTTAAAAATATTAAAGCAGGAAATTAAAGTTTCTAATGGGATTTTACTTCTTGAGAGTTTATGGTGTCGTTTTTTTTTTAATTAAAATTCCAATTCCCCAAGCATAAACTTCATTAATCATATTTGAATTGAATCTAATCCCCAAGAAACAAAAACTAATTGGAGTTTGAATCGAATCATATGAAACATCCTAGGACAAAACAAAACAAAACAATCCAACAGCGGTTAGAATTAAAACAAAAATGTTCTTAAAAGCTAAAAAAAAGGAATTACAGATGGCAAGAAGACATTGGAGGAAGAAAAGGAATAATGCAAAGATGTAGATGGAATCGGCCATGTGAGAGATCACGTGACATGGCCTTGTAAGATGTAACTAATGGAAGCATGATTGTGTTGTAGACAAAGGTGTGCTGCGGCAGGTCACAAGTAGCGTCTTTTGATTGAAATTGTTCTATTCACGTGTCGTGCAGTGATTTTAATGGTCATCTTTGACATAATGAGACATTATTAGCTCTCATTTTTATTCACACCGAAGTGAGAGGGGATGTGGCCGCGTAACCCCTGCCCAGCTGTAACATCACATTTGTATATCTGTTTCCCACTTTAAAATTGGAGTTCGGCAGATATTTAGGTTATTTAAAAAAAATTTTTTATCAAAAATAAGTTGAAATTGAAAATAACATTTAAACTAATATACAAAATTTATCATCTATTCTTTCAAAAAAAATAAAAAAAAATTATCATCTATTTTAAAAAAAAATTTAAGTATCTTAGTAATCATGATGGTGATTGTGACATTACTAAAAATTTCAAAGTATTTTTAATACTATAATAAACTACAACATTAAGATAAAAAAAAATTCAATATTATATTAAATAGCTACAGTATTATTATTTATGTACTAATTTTGATATTATTTTTTATTTTTAACCTATTTTAATAATTTTTATTTTTTCAAAATAAATTATATATGTCCAATACTCTTAAAATGATAAGAAGTATGTTTTGAAGGTTAGATGAACCCTTATGATAGACCATTAAAATTAAGCCATTAATACATTTTTTGAGAAGACAAAATGTTCAATACCCATCCAACACTCCCGATTTGCCATCTCCCTTCCCACAAATGCCCTTTCTTCCCTATTTTTTCCACCCCCAGCGGAACTTGCTTCGATTTTTTCTTTTCAATTAGTGTTCAAATTTTTTTGGATTTTTTTGTGTAATAGCTGGAATAAGATTAAATCAACTTTTGATATATATCAATACATTTACCTATATTAATAAGTAATTTAATAAATATAAAACAATATTTTTTTTTCTTATTCATAATAAAATTTATTTATAATATTAATAATTTTCCATATTTTAATCTTATTTTTATACTTTTATATTTTAATTTTTTTATAAACCTAAAATTTAAAAAAATAGAAAATAAAACCCACAAGTTAAACTTTTAAAGGTAAATGTAAAAAAAACCTTAACTATTTAAGCAAAAATATTATTAATCATTTTAGTATTCAATTTTAAAAGTAATATTTGAAAGTGAATAAAATTAAAAATAAATGTGTTAAACTAAAATTAACAACACTAACAATTAAAGTACTTTTAATTTATAACATTATTTACTTCTAAATCTATATATGAAAATTATTGGAATTTTTGTTTAAAGAGTTTTGATTTTTGGAAATTTGACTAGGTGGAATTGGCATCGAAATGCCATATTGAGCACAAAAGAACCTAAATCTTTTAGAAGCTTTTGGTGTCTTTTTAATTTGATATATTGGAGTTTAAGTTGAGAACGCTTAAGACCTTCTCTTTGTTTGTACTTATGAGATCTCCATGCGTAGGGTCAAAAATTCTGGATTGTTCCTATGTTTTTTTTTTTTTTTTTTTCTGGGCTTCTTGAACTGCAGTGGTTGAGAGACCTTAGGAAGACCATAAAGGAATCTTTCCTTCGATGAAGCTCTAGCATCAGCTCTTTACCATCAAGGGTTGCTAAGAACACATCATAATACCATTTAAGGTCACTTAGTGTTCTCGTCTTAAGTTTTGTAGAATTCGGAGTTCTTTCTCCATAAATGCTTGGATCACCTGAAGTGTTTGGTTATAGCATAAACCAATCTTATGATTGAGTTTGTTCTCCTTCCTCATTTGTACTTTTTAAAATATGAAATCTTTCTTTTCACTTGAGTAGTTTTCCACAAAGTTTTAATGCCATTGAAACTCTTTGTGACTAATTAGACTGACATTCCAATCATCATCTGTTTGCAAATAAGCAGTTGCTGCCATTTGCATTTGGCGGCTACAATGAAGATTTGCTGTTCAGAAAGGCATCTACTCCAGAATAGATGTCATTGCTATTATAACTATTTTGTTTTGGTTGTTTTTCCTCAAATTGTAAATCTGGAGGAGTAGGCCTTTGATAAAAGTTTTTTGATCTTTGATGCCAAGTTTTTTAACCTGTTTATTTGTTCTTCTTTGCATTTCGATGGCTGCATCTTCCAATAAGTTTTTCTGAAACAATGAGAATTTGTTCTGATCCACTTAAGAAGTTTGCAGGTTTTTTAATTAAGAGGGATCTTTATTTCTATTCACGCTAATTTTTGTGTTAAAAGTCTTATCAATTATCATTACTTTTATTACCTCCCAATTTAAGGGGTTTATTGGTTTGAATAGGAGCTTTCTTGTTTTTCTTCTTTTTCTTCCTTTTCAGGTTTATAATTTTTGTAAAGTATTTACTTTCAATTCCTATTTATTCAGGTAAGTGTTCCTAGAATTTGATTTGTAAATTATTTTGTTTTGCTGAATGCCTTTATATCTTTTCGAGTTTGTCGTGTTTTCATCTTCTTTTAGAGATCAATTTGTTGTTTTTAAAAGGTGAGAGGCTATTATTTCTACACCTTGAGTAGCTATTTTATTTCTTCCAAAGGGGATGGAGGTTGATACTATCTTCTTTTTCGATAGTATTTGTAGAGCCCCACCCCACGGCCCCACTCCGACGGTGGTCCCGCTCCACAGAGCTATCCTAGCTCCGCAGGGGTTTCTTTTCGCCTCCCGGGTGGGCTCGAGCACGGGACCATGAGGGCAGATGCGATTCGAGGTGGATTCGTCTAGGGCGATTGTGGCGGGTTGGTGGTGGGACTCCCACCGAATGGTATCTACTCATAATCTGGGATCGACAGCATTTGTGACTGAGAAGACAACTGATATTTCCACCCTCGACCGATGTCTTCCGAAGAATGAGCCGCTACTAAAGGCGCCTTATATCACAGGTCCTCACCCTGACCATCAAAGCGGGGATTTGGTGTTCAGATTCGGAGCCATCCGGCTTCCGGGTTCTTGTTGATGGAGCTCAAGCTGGGACTCTGTGAGCTTCCAGTTAAATAAAGTGGATTCTGCACTCTGAATGAGCTATGACTATCAGTGTTGTTTGTCTTCTTAAATAGAGCTCAAACGAACGTGATGTTAGATCATGATGTTTGGTTTTGAGGACTTTAGAGAGAAAGTGCTTCTCTCTCTAGAACCAGCGGAAGATCCGACGTCGGCGGTCTTCGGGGCAAGAAGGAAAAACGTTCTACGCGAGGCAGGCTACGCGTGGACTCCGGGATCGGGAGTTTCTTCAAACTCCATGGGTACTAGAGATTTCCTCCCTACTTCAGCGTGTTATTCAGGTGCTAAGGGTTTTCCATGTTTCGGTTGGTTGAAGGGCGTGAGGGCCGTTGATCGGAATCCCAAAACTTAGGACAGATTATTGAATTTGTTGAGATTTTTTGTTGGGGCCGTGACTGTCAGAGTGTCGTAGGGGCTGTTTGTGTGGAATTGGCATTAAAATACATGCTTGAGATGAAGTAAAAGGCGGGAATGGGCCGCTTGGTCGACCCTAAAACATGGGACCCAGTGTTAGAATTTTGGGGAGCCGATTTGGGCAATCTAGACAACATTATGGACTATTTATGAGTCCTTTGTGATAATTTATTCACTAAATTATGCTTTGGTGTTTATGAGACCGATGTATGGTAAGAATTCGGTTCAAAAGTGAAGCTTAGGATTGGACATGTGGAGTGCCGTGGACAGCCTTCTTTGAGACGTTGGGAGCCCAATTAAAATCAGTCTGGACATCTAATGAATTGGATAAAAATCATCCATGTGTTTGGCATTTGACTTGTGTGGTCAGAATGGATTGGTATGTGTAGGAATTAATTTGGAGGATTGGTTGATCAAAGAATTATTAGGTTAATGCTTGGGAATTATTTAACAAATAGCGCAATTATAAATTAAATTGTGTTGTAAGCCGTTGTGGTGATGATTATGATTTGCTTTCAGTGAGTTAGATTGGGTGATGATTCGCAAGTGTGGAATTACATGTGTGTAATTGTAGTTGATTAATATGCATATTGTCATATTGTGTAAATGGTTTGAAAATGGCATAATGCATTTTCATATGCCTTCAGGTAACCTAGAGTTAGGTGTGAGTGCATGACAAGGTATTTTATAAAAGCGGATGGTTTAAGAGGAATTTCAAAAGGATGATATTCGGGAGGAATTGGGATTGGGAGATGGGCTGACGGATCACTTCGGATGAGGACCATGGCGTTTCGGAGAAACTCACCGGCAAATTCACCTCGGAGGGTAGTCTATTATTTTACGAACATTTCGGTGGTATGATTTTCAAGAACATGGGTTTTGTTTTGAAAATGATTATTTTCTCGTACATGGCTTAGGCAAGTGTGAAGGTGAGTCGGTGAGGACTCGTGACATGGGGATGACATGTAGACATTCAAGTAGGATCAACGTATTTACTTGAGTGTGTTTAATTTAGACATTACCGCACCAGGTGGTAGAAGTGGCCCTTTAGGGCGATTCTCCTACCAGGCTTGCTCGCCCCGTCTTAGGACCCCCTTTATTTTTCGAGTCTGAGGAGCGCTCGAAAGGCGATCCATTTTGAAGAAAGCCGGTTTGTGGCTTGATGGTTCTTTTGACCAAAACATGTATTAGAATTGTGAATTTTAATATATGTTTATGTCAGCTAAAGTGTAAATAACCATGCCAATTATTGGGAGATAATTGGAGAATAGATTGTGATATGTGTTTTAATGAGTATTAGTTATGGGCCCCAGTAGCGTATTGGATATATTGTATATATTGGATTGTTTGAGACGGTGTTTGCGGGTATTGTATTTAGGTCTGATGTTCCATTTACCGAGGGCTACGCCGATTTTACAGTGGTGTCGGGTAACCCGACATCCACTTGTATTCCGCGGGTTGACGGGTAGTCAACGGACCCCCGGGTTTTGGGGCGTCACAGTATTTGACTTCCATTCTTTTTGGAACATATTTATTTGAGAAAAGGGATATTTTATTTGATTGTTGCTGCATAAATATCAAAATATGTGTGTGAGACCCCGGAAAATCCATGTTTTCTAAGGAAGGATAAAATGGTAATTTCGGTTGAAAATCCGGAATTTTTCTAGATCTCGGATGACGAAACGGAATTCACCGTTGGAATAGTCTCGCGAAATCTAGCTGCCACGTCGAATTTCGTCGAATTCGAGGCGGTCGAATTTCACGTTTTCGAGGCACGGAGGATGCATGACACTTGCGTTTTGGGAGGCGGGCGCCACGTGTCCAGTGCAGATGCAGTCAAACTTGAGGTCAAGTGGGGCTCACTTGTGACACATGGCATGATGCCATTAGAGGGATATCTCAAGGTAGATTGATAAGGATAAGGGGGTAATCCAAGGTGTCCAATGAGAAATGGACATGTGGCGATGAGAGGACTTTATATGACCCGAGTCTTCAAATCGGTTTGGGAGGAGAGAGGGAAGGAGAGAGGAGAGACCAGCCGAGAAAGGGAGAGTGAGGAAGAGAGGTTTTTAGAGAGAGAGCCACCTTCTCTGCAGATTCACATTATCGGACCGTTGGCTTGGAAAGCAAGACAAAGGAGCAAAGTTGCTCCCATGCTTAAAGGACTGCGTGGTTACCGGTTCGGGGAGTTTCAACGAGCTCAGAAAAGGTGGGGTTTCTCCTACTTGCTTTACTCTTCTTAGGGTTATGTAATGGATGGGGATTTGTTGAGGGCACGGATGGCGAGTGGTTTCGATTTCAAAGCTTTGGACCGGAGTTAGGAAATCCACTAGAGTGTTTTGGACGGTCCGCGGTATTTGGGTGTTTTGCTTGATTTGCGTGGTGTCATGTTATTACCATGAGAAAAAATAGCATGTTTGTGTGATGTTGTGGGGCGAGTTCAAAATGACCGTAGGATAGTGTCTTAGCCCGTATGAGCTAAGTTTATGTTATTATTATAAAGCCCGAATAACATGATGTATGGATTAAATTATGTTAATATATGCATGAGTGATATATTAGCATGTGTAATATATTGTGTGCCATTGCATTGCACTTAGGTGGGGGAGTAATCAGTAGGGAAATTCGACTGCGGGCTTTGCTCACCCCGTCGTGGGACTATTTTTTTTGGAGTAGAAGGCAGCTTAGGGATGGAACTCTTAGAGACCTTCTGGGCGAAGCGACCAAGATATTGTACTCTTGTAATTTTTGTTCTTTGTAAAATTCTAGGCAAGAAACCCATTTTTGTATAAATTGTTAAACACAATTGTAAATAAATCATTTTTGTATAAAATATATAATTGTGTTGAATGGATATACGGGCCCAATCGGGCTGGTTTACACATGAACGTGCCTCACGATGTGAGACACGTGGATTTCCGCGGGTTGACGGGTAGTCAACGGACACCCCGGGATTGGGGGGCGTCTAATGTTATTGGAATATTCATTTCCATTGTTTCCCATAGTTTGTCTCATTGTTTCTGCATTTCTCTTTTGTTTCTTGAGATAATTTTGAAAGAAAAACCATTGCTTTTCTTTATAATTCCTTGATTTTGCTTCTTTTCTCAAGTATTCTTTGTCTATTTCAAACGCATTTTCTCTTTGTCATCATGTTGAGCTGAAGGACTCATCATTTAGTGACATCATTGAAGAAAAATGTTGGAGACTTCTCTGGAGAGTTTTGAATGTTTGGATTCGATCCTTGTATATTTTAAAATGCGGAATAGTAGATGGAATAGTCTGCTTCTTCTAGATTTAAGTTTGGCTTGAACATTTGATCTCTGGAAGAGTTCTAATTTCTAAATAAGAATTAGAAGACCTTGCAGAATATGATCTTGTTAAGTTTTCTTTTCTTGGCTCAAAATTAATTTGAACATTTCCTTGTCCATCTTCTATTATGGATAAGAGTTTTGGTTGTTCAATCGGTTTTGGAGCTAAGAGTTGTTTGAAATTCCATTCAGAGGATTGTGTTAAACATTCCCATGGAATAGGTTTTGGAATTATGACTGTTGAATTTTCTCATTTGCTTGCCAAATTAATGTTTGATCTTTTGAGTGAGAATGAAGCAATTGGATTAACTCTTAAGTCATTACTTTGTAGTATACTCTGTATACTATAAGTATATTTCTTGACCTCGGATCCATGTCATAATTTTGAGTTTGAATGTTTAGAGTTAAGGCTTTATGAATGCTCTTATCATTTCATACAGTCCTAACTCTGGAGCCCCAGATAACGAGGTGAAATACCGCAGATCTGGCTTGATGTATTTGTTTTCATTAATCCTAAAAGGGAATCCTGGAATTTGTTTATGTCTTGCATCTGAGACATATACATATAGGACTGTCTAACCACAGCTTTGGTTAAGGGTTTGGCGCTGCGGATAGCTCTATGTAAATTTTGATTTTTCTTTTGAATTTGTTCTAGATCCTTAAGATCTAGAAGTTCGATAGTTTCGATACCGAGAACCTATTGAATGGTATTTTCAGAGATTTTGATTCTATAATCTTTTTGAATTCAAAGTTCTATTTTGTATAGTTCTTTAATATTTTGTTTTGGCATTTCCCAATTTTTTGATATCTTTTATTCCCAATCTTCTATAGAAACATAAAGTTTGTTTTCAAATTGTTAGAATATTATTATTTTATCTTAATTGTTCATCTATCTGCTGGATGGACAACAGAGCTGAACAATTTTTGGAATTTTTGATGAAATTTGACATTTCTATCCTTTCTACGATGGTGGGATTCCCCAACGTTTAGAGGGACCTGCAAGGGACCACCACCTGAGGCTTTCACGGTGACCAACGGATACAGGCTGACAACCTGCTTGTGGGAATCACAGTGTGAAAGAATACAAATACAAAATTAATCAAAGTACGCGGTACAGCTCCCGATACCAATTCTCTGGGGACCTTAAACAATTTGAACATATATTTTGAGATAAATATTAAAATTTTGAAGCGATAGCAGTAAATTTGATTTCTTCAAAAGTACGGCGGCGTTGTAACAACGGGTTTCCTGTTTAAGCATACCACTTGTTGAGTTCGGGAGTTTGAGGTTTCGGCTTTGATATACTATTTGAAGTTGAATATATTTGAACAAACATGCAAAACGTATGCAACCATTTGGATCAAATAAAAGAACGATGTGAAATTTGAATTAGAAATTTATTGAACTTTGAAACTTTACAAACTTTGATGCAGAAGCTTTTTTGATCGGAAAGCTTAGTAAGCAAAGTTGGATACAAGGCTCTCAGAGCTTCTCTCTCTAACTTCCTTATCTCTCTAAACTTATCCTGCCTAGCTAAGGAGACAGACCCCTCCTTATATAGGAAATTTTGGATTTGAAATAAAACTTTAGCGTCCACCTGATGAATCCGTGCAACTTTGAAGGTCACATACTTTTGAAAAGAGTCACTGTCTCTTGCTTTTGAAAAGTCACACCTTTTGTGTCGGCAATTTTGTTTTCTTACGCAAGTGGAGCTTTTGCTTTTTGAAAGTGGGGCGGCTTTGTCAACGTTTGAAATGATCTAAGATGCTATGCACACCACTTGTGGGTCAGTTTTCCATTCTTAAACTAAATGCAGTCGAGAAAAAGCTATCGAGTGATTTCTTCAAATTTTTTGAGCACATACATTCTACGAGGCCAAAGGCTTTTGAAGATGTTATTGATATCCTCCTTATCATCCTTACTCAAGGAGTGAGGGGAGGCAGTAACATGTCTTCATTTCTTCCGGAAGAAGGTACATCTTCAACATGTCTCAAATCACAGTCTGAGTCGCGAGTTTTGAAAGCGTCTCTGTCATGCAGCGGATTTGTTTGAGATAGGCGCTGTAAAAGTTTGTATTTGAAGGAAACCAGTTTCTTGTTATTGGGCCTGGCAAGGTTGGGGACCAAGCAGTACCTTGGCCTTTGAAGAAGGGCTTTTTCAAATTGGGCTTTTGGAGCTTGATCCATTTTTTGACAACATCAAAGCTTTGGGCTTCAGAGATTTTGAAAGCGGCCCACCATTTGATTTTGAATTCCCTAGCCAAAAACTTAGGGAATGGGCTTGGATGGGATTGATGGGTACACAAATCCCAACAAAGAATCCAAGGGATTCTTAATTGAGAACAAAAGAAAAGTGAATAGCTATTTCGGGAGGAAAATTTCCGCAGTTTGATTTGAAATAATCAAAACTTTTTAGTGATTCGGGACATAAAATATTTGGATTAGCTCCCGCAGAAACCAAATCATTCCTGACCAATTTGGAAAGTTTTGAACCTCATCGGATAAAACCCGAATGAGTTTTGGCACGTCACGAAAGTATGGTACCAAGCATTTTTGTAGTCATAAAATCAAAGTTTAGGAATCAAATGTTCGAGAAAGTCTTTTGTGGGTAAAAATATTTTGACCCCGATCTTTTCATTAATGACTTTCAAAATTTTGCATTTGAGTAAGCAAAATCATTACCCTCGGAGTTCATGACGCCCGAGATATTTGAGCAAACTCGTATCTCACAGTATGAATTACGTAGAATTTGCGGGTTTTAGTATTTCGTTGGAAATGAAATGCTTTTCATTTGAAAAATCTTTTGTCTCAATCTCACCTGGAAGCCCGATATATGATCGGGTTCTAAGAATTTGAGTAACAATTTTTGTTCTTTTGTTTGAGTATGCAAATTTTGGAGTTGGTGTTTGAAAAGAAGGGTTGAAGGTTTTCCCCAAAACTTCGAAACGATTTGAAGTTTGAGGCCTTTTCATTGCATAAGAGGCTTTTGAAGTGGGTTTGATTGGATCTGGCTTTTGCCTGCTCATTTTCCCTGTAAAAATTCCCGTGAAAGGAAATCAGGTAAAACATTTGTTGAAGATCGGCTGATAAATTGATTTGAAATCAAAAACGAGGATAAAATAGCTTGCCATCACGGCAAAAATACGTTTTGAAACTAAGTTTTGAACATCTTTGCAATATTTCTTTTGCGCTTTTGCAATCAACTCTTAAAAAAATTTTTTTGTTGAAAACATCACTTTAGAAATTTTTGAATGCATAAAACAATGGCTAAAATTTTTTTAACCGTCAATAATTCAATTGTGGACCACTCCAAACACCAGAGTGAAATCTAACAATTTAAATTTTGTTTTGAAAATCTTGTTTTAAAATCCCACCATATCTCTATTGGAGGCATCTGCCTCTATAATAGAAAGGCTTCGTGAAGGATACCTAAGCAAGGAAGTTCTTAACCTGATTTTGACTTGTTTGACTACCCGGGTATGTTCCTCGTGACCAAGGTAAAGGATTTTCTTTAACCTTTGAAATAAAGGCTTGATTAAAATCCTAAGATTTGGGTAAACCTCACTACATAGTTAAGGCTCAGAACCCGAGAATCAGGTTTGACTGATTTACGGGAAATTTATTTACAAATCTATCACTCAGAGGTTTATTTTGGCTTATGACATCTGCGCAGCACGAATCTTGACGGACCGTCAACCTCGGAATGTAAGGGAGGTCGGGTTACCCAACGCCACTTTAGAAAACGCGTAGTCTCCTTTGTAATGGGAGTTTCTACCAAATACGTAACTCGTATAAAACCCGTCCCAAGGTACCGAATATAATCCCAAGGATAACAACATGGATAAAACGGCCACTTGGGGCTCCAAACAATATCCATCAACCATATCAACCATGTCCCATAGTTCTAAGAGTAGTAAATGGCTCTATACAACATATATCAAAAATGTAGAGTTCTAATACATATGGAAAAACCATCAAACCACATCCAGCCTCTTCAAAACTCGACTCCTAGATTTGCCGTCTCGCACGCTCCTGCACTGTAGAAATAAGGGGGTCCACGACGGGTGAGCTAGCTCGCAGGAAAATCGCCCCTAAGTGGGCTACTCACCACCTAAGTGCGCGTAATGTTCCACTTAAACAAACATTCAAGCAAAATGCATGATCCTACTCTTGAATGTCTACATGACCAACTCCGCATCCCGAGTCCTCATCGACTCTCTCACACTCGCCTAAGCCTTGTATGAGAATTCATGGCCTTATTAGTGCACAACCTCCGATGTATATATATATCAATTAAATAGCCCGACGATTGATATATAAATTGTACGTGGACTACCCTCCGATGAATATATATCAACTGGGCCGCTCCGACGGTTGATATATTATTTAGTTAGGACTACCCTCCGACCATTTTACATTATTAGACAACCCTCCGAACCATTTTCTCTAGACTTGTCTCATGCACTAACTCCTATGGTCCTAGGATGTTCCCGTGCGTATGGAATGCATGTAAGCCAGTTCCAATACAGTCTAAACCACATGCAAATATATAAACATGAATATATTTACATAATTAAAATTAAATCACACAAAATGTTACAGTGAAATTACTACTTCAAACACCAAAATTAGCTCACTTGGGCTAATGTTCAAACACAAGCAATCTCGATTCACCATTTAATCAAACCTGCATTTTCCCCAAAATACATTTCAAGCACTTTTCCTAGGAACAAGAAAACCCTAGGGTTTTCCTCTGCCTAGCTTCAAATAATTTATCTGCCTATATAAACCTCGCATCTCATGGCCATTCCCGGCCTCAAATCCATTCAACACACAATTCAAAAACCACAAATCACGATTATTGTCACACAACTGGAGGCATCATCGGTCATCATTTATTTTAAAATTTTTGTTAATTCAATCCCAGTTGTTGGGATCTGATCCAACGCCCAGAATGGCCTAACTCAACAAAACATTCGAAAAACATTCAAAATGGAATTAAAACCAAGTGGAGGAAAAATCCATCTGAGGATTTTTTTGAAGAACTCAATTAAAACTGAGTCCATCGATTTGTTCATGCAGACACTGTTCTTTCCTCTTCTCACTCCAAGTTTCATTAATCAACTCCGATCAGAAAACCGAGAAGCTCTCTGTAAAACCTCTCAATCAATAAACATCGAACGGAAAAATAATATTTCTCACCGCTTTTAGCTTCGTCCTTAGGGAGGGAGAGATGAAAGACTATTACCTTTGTCTTTATGACTTAAAAATCAAATCTCTAAATGACATGTATGTCCCTTTACCAGATTTGATATTCCTACTCCCTAAGCCGTCTACTTATCATTTATCTACTCATACCACTTATATGGTACATGAGTAACATGCTATGGCGTGGCTTTCACATCAAAACCGATGACAAAACTTAAACGATGCCTCGAAAAACGTGGTCGACACCGGGATCGTCTTAAAATTAATAAATTTTACGCGGCTAATCCAGATTTCGTGAGACAATTCCAACGGTAAAATCCAGTTTCATAACTGAGGTCCAGAGAATTGCCACGGATTTTAACCGTAATTACAATTTTGTAATTAAAATTACGACACCCTTATTCCGTAATTGGAATTTCTCATCTTATATTCTCCTCTTTAAAAGGAATTTCATTCTAAATTCAAGACAATTATAAACACTCACATGCATATGCAACGAGTAATGTATCATGATGTAAATCCAAGTTATTTAATTGTTAAACAACTAAACAGACCTTCATCCCTAAACAAGAAGTGATAGGTGCCTCAGATATGTCATCGCGCTCCCACGTGAACTCCTCCACTCCCATAAAGGTTCCATAGTACCTTCACTAGCCTCACTAGCTTTGGCGTCGCAAAACCCGAACACCCGCCATCAACAATGCGCACCGGTCCTCCTCGAAGGTCCCATCCACAGTCAACTCTATCCGTCCCCAATCCACTACATGGCTTGTCCGTGCGCACTCCCTGAGCATGGAGACGTGAACACCTCACGGACACCGACATGTCAAGGTAACGCTTAACCCAAGATGCAATGCCTACCCTCTCAAGTATCTCGGCGGGGCCCAATGAATCTCGGCGATAGCTTCCCTCGCTTTCCAAACCTGACCACTCCTTAGGCATCACCTTCAAGAAGACGTGAGCCCCAACTCCTCAACTCTAAAGGTCGGGCGTCAGACATCCGCATAGCTCTTCCGTCTGGGCCTCGAGCCGTGAGAAGACGCCGTCAGATCGTTTACCTCTCGCAGGTGTCTAAGTAATCAAATCAAAGACTGATGGAGCCTCTCCCACTCCCGGTCCAACATAACGGTGGGATCTACATGGCCTCCCATATACAAGCCTCTGACAAAAAGATTTGTATGCTCGCCTCGTAACTGTTATTGTAGGCGAATTCTACTAAGGGCAAATGCTCCCTCCCGCCTACCTTTTACGATCCAGGGACGCATGTTCGCAAATACGTCCCTCTAATACCAGATAGTCCTCTCGATCGACCATCCTGTCTGAGCGGAACACAGACTATCACAATCAGAAGACTCCATAGCCTTTGGAAACTCTTCAAAAGTGCGCCAGAATCTCTGGGTTCTATCCGACACTATAGATACCGGCACTCCATGAAGCTCCGACCATTCCACGAATGTATAACCGCAGAATTTCCAAGGCGAAGGTCATCCGCACGGTTAGAAAATGTGCCGACTTCAGAGCCGGTCCACTATCACCCATATCGCTGGGCCATGCTTCGCCGCATCCGTGCGCGGGTCACAAAGTCCATCGCGGACGCGTTCCACTTCCACTCGCCACCTCTAATGTATCGGCGAAGCCCCGCTTGGCTTCGATGTCAAACTTTTACCCGTCGACATGTGAGACATCGTCAAACAAAGTCCCCTACGTGTCTCTTTCTTCATCCCACTCCAATACACATCGGGCGACGAAGATCCCGTACATCTTCGTGCCACCCGATGTACTAAAATCGAGAGCGCTGAAACTCCCTAAGAATCTCTCTCAAATCGGGCCAACCTGGGGGAACCACTCCGGCCCCCTATATCAAGACTACCATCCGCGCGGAACGTCCGCACCCTCACCGCAGACCGACCGTACTGGCCCCCGATGGACACCATCTCCGCCCCGCCACCGGGACTCAATCACCATTGCTCAACGCAGACGTGTAGCCACTAAACTCCCCAAAGTACTCGAATCTGCTCACGCATCAGAGCCCAACCGACCCACGCCTCCGAAAGCATCCGCCACTCCCGTAGCTATACTAGCCAAGGCTCCTCGTGATCTGACCGAGTGCATCACTACCACATTTGCCTTACTGTGGTGGTAATGCAAAAAGTGAAGTCATAATCCCTAGGAACTCCATCCATCTGCGTTGCCTCATGTTAAGGTCTCGCTGCGTGAAAATGTACTTCAGACTTTTATGGTCTGAGTACACCTCGAACTCCTCACCATATAAGTAGTGGCGCCAGATCTTCAAGGCGAAGACTACGGCCGCCAACTCCATGTCATGTGCTGGGTACCCGGGCCATGATTCTTCAACCGACGAGAACCATAAGCTACTACCCGCCGGATCGCATCAAAACACATCCTAATCCCGCCTCGAGGCATCACAATACACCGGTACCCCCGTCCCCCGTCTCTGAACCATCAAGATGGGAGCCGGGCGGTCTCTTCTTCAACTCCCTGAATGCCTCCCGGCATCGGTCATCCCACCTGGGCAAACCACCTCCTTCCGGCCAACCTAGCCATAGGTGCCGCCTAATCCGAGAAATCCCCAATGAATCTCCCGTAATACCCACCTAATCCCAAGAAACTACGTGATTCGAAGATTCCACTCTGGCCTCCCAACTCATCACCGCCGACCTTGTGACGCCTAATCCCATCTGGCTGACTACCAACTCCGCGGAATACAAGTGGAGGTCGGGTTACCCGACGCCACCTTAGAAAATTCCGGCAGCCTCCTTTGTATCGGGCCACTAAAATACCTGCATGAAAACTCCGGTCCTGCATAAATTCCCAATTTATGCAATATAATCCCAACATGAGTAAATTGCCTCGGGCTCATAAACCAATACTAAGGGGCGATCAATTATCATAACTATTCTTCAATTATCTCCCAATAATTCACTTGATAACACTTTGTTTTATACAAACATATATTAAAATCTACAATCTCATACATGTTATGTCCAAACCATCGTTTCACAAACCTATTTCTTCAAAATCAACCTCAAAATGAGATGTCTCCTGTTTCGCCCCACTAAATAAAGGGGGTCCCACGATCGGGTGAGCTAAAGCTCGTAGGAGAATCGCCCCTAAGTGGGCTACTTCACCAGCCTAAGTGCAGGTAATGTCTAAATCAAACACACACTCAAGTAAATACGTGATCCTACTTGAATGTCTACATGTCATCCCCATGTCACGAGTCCTCACCGACCACTCACACTCCGCTCTAAGCCATGTATGAGAAAATAATCCTCCATTTCCAAACAAAAACTTTTGTTCTTGAAAATATACTACCAAATATTCGGTAAAATATGACTACCCTCCGAGGTGAATTGGTCAGAGCTCCAAAACAGCCATGGTCCATCCGAAATGATCCGTCAGCCCATCTCCAACCCAATTCCTCCTAATATCATTCTCGTGAAATTCCTTCGCAAACATAATCGCTTACAAAATACCTTGTCATGCACTCAATTCCAATTCTAGTTGTCGCTGCATATGAAAATGCATTATGCCATTTTCAAAATCATTTACACCATATGTCAACATGCATATTTTCAATCAACTATAATTACACGCATGTAATTCCAACACATCAAGCATCACCCAATTTAGCTCAATTGAGCAATCCATAATTTCATCTCCACGGTTTATGCTCTGCAATTATATTCATATAATTGAGCAAATCACAATTCTTATTCCCAATGGCCTATACATGCCACAATTATATTCCATATAATGTGACTTCATGTTAACTCATTAAGCATTAACCTATCGATTTCTACACCACACCAAATCAAGTCACTCATTTCATACAATTTCATACCAAAACACATGGACAATTTCAAATTTCAATTATCACAAAAACCCGGACTGTTTTTCTACAAATTCCAAAATAGTGGGCTCGCCCACTGGCAAACCCACACTTTCCTACATCTGCCTCTCGATGGAACCGATTTCCATTCCCAATTCGTCCCTAATCACCAAAGCATAATTTATTCATTAAATTATCACACAGAACCATAACAGTCCATACACACACTCCGTTACCTGACGCCTCATGGTCTAAAATTCCACACCCGGTCCCATGTTCAGGACCGATCAAACACCCATTCCTGCAGATTTTCTCATATCAAGATGCATTTAAAGCAATTTTAAGGAATAAAAACACCCAAACAGCCCCTAATTTGGCAAATAATGATGGGGAGAAAAATCACCAAGAATTTCTAACACCGGCTCCCATGTTTTCAACGGGATCAAACGGCCCTCACTCTACCGCTAAACCAATCGAAACATCGAAAAACCCTAAAAATGGGAATAAACGCAAGTAGGGAGAAAATCCTACCTTCGAGTGCTGTCAAAACTCGCAAACCCGGTCCACGCTGCGAGCTCCTCGCTCCGCGTAGAACGTTTTCCCCTTCTTGTCTGGCCGAACTAACTAGTCCGATTGCGTGTATTTCTAGAGAGAAGTCAGAGACTCTCTCTCTAGAATCACCATTTTTGCTCCTCCACGCCTACTGCATCTCCCCCAAATGACCCCCACGTTTTTGCCTTTGTTTAAGTGGAGAAGAAGACTATTCTTCTCAAAATTACAAGTTTGCCCCTCATTTAATCCAATTAATTCCCTTCTTTTACCAGATTTGATTTTCGGCACTATCTCGGCCGTCCATTTTCATTATTTCTCCACTCATACCACTTATGGTACATGAAATTTTTATACTATATATCTGCTTCGTCGCCAACATTCTGGCACCCCGAGTACGTGCCTCGAAAAGCGTCTTGGAGCTCAGTGTCTCGACAAGTGCGAAATTTTGTATTGCTAACTAGATTTAGCGAGGCAGATCAGCGGTACTGTCCAGTTTCAAATAAATCAGGGTCTAGAGAATTAATTACGGACTTTGCCGTAATTAAAATTTATAATCAAAATTACGATTTTGCCTTATTCAGTGGAATTTCTCGGGTCTTAGGACGTTATGCAGGTCGGCCGACACTCCGATGCGACACTCGTGTCCCAAAATCTCACCTCGATGAAAGCGAACTCACTTACTTGAACTTGGCGTATAAGCGATGGTCTCTCGACAAGCGTAAGCGATCCTCAAGTGATACTCATTATCCCCTTTCTGATGGGATTAGATCGGAATCATAAATCCCACGAGACTACGACCAAACTGATCTAAATGGGGTTGGAATACCCTATGCATGAGTCCATGAATCTTGCTGAGCGCGTTCGTCAATCAGAAGAACATCACTTAGTAAACTCATAGTGCCCGTCTGCGTCTAGCGCCGTCTTAGGAATATACGTATCCACAACCCTCTCGGTGATGGTAACCGGTCACGAAGGTCTATCTTAGGTAGACTCGCGCTCCTCTCTGTAAATCAAATAAATCATCAATCCTCGGTAAGCAGCAGTGCCGATTCTTGATGTAACAGGTTATTGTCGATGATCAGCGCCCAGTGCGAAGGGTGCTTGTCTTTCTTCTTGTAAATAGAGCTGGAGCCATGGGAAGTGCTGAGTCTGTGAACCTTGTCAATAGCTCCTGTCAGCTGGTTTCTGGTTCACGCAACTCATTGATTGCCATCCTATCATAGTCCTTAGAGATGGGTGAAATACCAGGTGTGGCTTCGTGCAAGAGTCTACCACCCTATGTGGAGTAGTCCGGGTAACTCATGCGGAAAAACATCCACATACTACCTTTCTGTTGGAGGTAGAGGAGGATTACGAAGACTCTCCTCGTCCTCCTGAGGTGAGGCTCGATAGCCAACCATGGTAATCCACGACACTAGACTAGTATGCTTTACGTGGCAGAGTAAGCCAGCATCATCTGAAATACCACCACAGTGTAGTCTGCGTGTGGGCGGTAACTCTCCTGCGCTCATAATCGATAATGACCATGTTTGTCGACGATCCATCCCGGATGACATGGGAACTCGACATATCCATGATCTCGGGTCCAGCTATTGAGTATAGTCCCAAGAGATCTCCATTTCATGACCGACATATATCATCTCATTCTAGCCCAATCCACTGAGGAGAACTCACCGCGTCTGAAGGCTCTGGGTCTCGACCTCTAAGCTGACTCGTCATGGCCAGTCACGTGATGAATGAATCTGAAACACCAGGAATCAAATAACACTCTTGCCCTTAGGCGAGATAGCAAGCATTACCACTGTATGTTGGTGATGGTGACTCGACTGGTGTGGCCAGCCGTAGATACGCCCACAGACCCCAGGGTCCACACTTTTGTGGGCCCAGTCCTCTCGGGCCCTACATTGAAATGTGGGGTGCAGGTGTGAGTCCCAGAAGCAGGTATTGGCTCATCGGCTGTACTATATTCATGGAGGATGTGCGTATCCTCTCTGGTGCGCTCTTGGCCAGGTTTGTGATGTCAAACCACAGATCTGCGTGGGGCCGATCAGGTCTCATGTGTCAATTTGGCAGCGATGGGCTTACACCATCATCTGCACGACTAGCGACTCTCATCACATCTGCCCCGATAGGCAACTCTCATCGTCCTTAGCCCGAATGGCCGTGACTGAGATCTCGCGAACTAGAGGCCCTACGTCTCTTCCACTGATGGAGGAAGAGTGGCTTGTCCTTCCTCTTACCACTAACAACCTGACCTCCCGGGTGTTAGAGCATCTCATATCTCTCTCTATGGTCGGGGGCGAGTCCCAACCATAGAATCCATATCTTCCACATCAGTGGAGTCTACAATCCTATACGAATGGTGACCTCAGGTCCATTCTCGAACCTCTAACCTTGGCTTGCGTACGGCAGCCGCGTAGATAAATCCGTAATCCCGGTTAACTTAGTGAATCGAGCCACGTAGTCCATCAGCATCATCGCTCCCCACTGCTAAGCTCACAAGACTCTTGAGCTTTGGCGTGTCTAGATCTGGGAAAATACTTGCTCATGAGCGACTCACGAACTACGCCCGTGTCATAGTCTCTGGGTCTCACAGAAGCCCCGACATCTCCGCTGTATTCGGACTGCTCACCATTGGGAGATCTGTGACCGGCTGACTCGTCGTATGGAGGTGATCTCCATGGCCTCCAATACGTTCTCTATCTGCATGAACCAATGGTCTGCCACCATCGGGTCTCCTCCCCCAGTAAATGTCGGAGGGTGATGCGCTCTGAATCTCTGGAGGTTACTAGGACCTCCGACTATGACGCGCTAGCCGTCTGATAGCGGCCATTGCAACACCACGACCTCAACGAGACTCTTGGTCGAATCTTGGCGGTGATCGTATGTATTGGTGCGGCCCAGGCGCCACGTGGATGTCCTCGCGTCCTCGCCCTCTACTAATACATCTACCTGATCAGCGTAGCGATTAAATAAACAATACAGTATCTCAGGCATAAACAGCCGGACACTAATCAAACACAATTACAATGTATACATCAAGTTCCTACATTTATATGAAGCCACGTAGGACAATTTATCCACAATTTAAATCAATTTGATCCACAAATTTTATATATATATATTTTTTAAATTGCATTTTCAATTTTTTTTCAAATTTTATTTGATTTTTTAATTAATTTAATTAATAAAAAAAATTTCGAAGGCCCTATAAGAAACGGTGTTTATGAATAGTGTTCATGAGCAAGACTGGCTTGGTGACCTGCGAAATATCATCGATTGTCCCGGTCAAAACCCGGCTGATGCCCAGCGCCCAGCGAGCCTGGCGAGTACGCTAGTGCGCCTTGGCGCGCCGAGCGCGCGTAGCTGCCGTGTCGTGGCCGTGTCCCGGCCGTATCGTGGCAAAGGGCGGTAGTGTCGTAAACCCGGCTAAATGATGTCGCTGACAACGGTGTATACGCCCCCTCGCCCGTCCGCTTTGCGCCCCGGTATCGGCGCCCTTTCGCCCGGCGCTCTCGTACCATGCATGTGGCAAAGTATCGTGCCGCCCGACCCGGCCATATCGCAGACTGGCCTTCGTGTCGCAGTGTCTGGCCGATATCGTGAGGCGGGACAGCGTGAGCCTACCATCGGGAGCGGAGTCTCCCTTTGTACGGGGCTCTACCCAATCTGAGAACATTATAAGAGCACATCCCCAACTTGATTAATACAAATCCCAGATAGCAACATGGATAAAAACAGCCACTTGGGCCCATAAACAATATCCATCAACCATATCAACCATGTCCCATAGTTCTAAGAGTAGTAAATGAAACAACATACAACATATATCAAAATAGAGAGTTCTAATACATATGGAAAACCATGAACTCCACATCCGACTTTCTTGGCTTCGACTCCTAGGATGAGCCGTCCCCTACCATACGCTCGGTACACAGCTAAAATAAAGGGGTCCCACGGCGGGGTGAGCTAAAACTGAGTGAGGAAAAATGGCCCTAAGTGGGCTACTCACCACTAAGTGCGGTGCAATGTTCAATTTAAACAAACATTCAAGTGAAATGCATGATCTGCTTGAATGTCTACATGACCAGCACAAGATCAGGTCCTCTTGAGCTCTCTCCACTCGCTAAGCCTCGTGAGAATTAATATTTTATTAGTGGACAACCCTACGATGTATATATATATTCAGTAGCTCAAACGATTAATCTATAAATTAATACGTGGACTACTTTCCGTGGAATATATATCAAATGGGCGCTCATTGGTTGATATATTATTTAATTGAGACTACCCTCCCAAACATTTACATTATTAGACAACCCTCAGAACCATTTCTCTAGACTTGTCTCATGCACTAACTCCTATGGTCCTAGGATGTTCCCGTGCGTATGGAATACATAAGCCAGTTCAACTCAGTCTAAACCACATACAAATATATAAACATGAATATATTTACATAATTAAAAATTAAATCACCTGAAAATGTTATAAATTATCATTTTCAAACACCAAATTAGCTCATGGGCTAATGTTTCAAACACAACATTCGATTCGAATTACTTAATCAAACCCGATTTTCCCAAAATACATTTTTGGGGCACCTTCTAGAACGGTAAAACCTAGGGTTTTGTTTCTAGTTACTCAAATAATTTATCGGTTCATATATAAACCCGCACATCTCCTTGTATTCCGGCCTCAATCCATTCAACACATTCAACCACAAATCAACATTTTCATGACCACCCACCCTGGCCGTGCAGGCGGCTACGAGCGCTCCATTTGGTTTAAAAAAATTCTTGTCATTAGGTCCCATGTTTTGGGGCCAGATCCACTCACCACAATATATTTCTGTCGACTCAAACATTAGAAAAACACTAAAAAATGGGATATAAAACCCAAGTGGGGAGAAAATCCTACCTCGGGGTTTGAAGGAAACTCACTAAAACCGAGGTCACGCGTAACTTTGTTCCGCGTAGATCGTTTCCTTCTCACCCAGTCATGGCGGTGGGATTGTGTACAAACTTAGAGGCTCTCTCTCTCTAAAACTCTCTCAACGAGCGACTCTTGGACCCGAAAATAGCTAACTTCTGCGTTTTTGGCTTGTCTTAGGGAGGAGATGAAAGACTATTACTCTTTTGTCTTTATGACTTAAAATCTAATCTCTAAATGACATGTATATCTCTTTAGTTTGATATTCAACACTATCGACCGTCAAAGATTTTCGTCATTATCTACTCCTTACCACTTATGGTACATGAGTACATGTTATATGTGGCTTTCTTCACATCAAAAACAGTTTATTTTGAACTGCGATGCCTCGAAAAAACGTGTGTTATTGTCTTGAAAATTATGAGAATTTTACGTGCTAGCCTTCAGATTTAGTGAGCGAGTTAATAGATGATGATTTAATATCGAGGTCTAGAAAATTGATTCTGGGATTTTAACATCATTCACAATTTTGTAATTAAAATTGATTTTGCCCTTTGTTCAGAAATTGGAATTTCTCGAGGTCTTACAATATCAAATCCTAGCTAATATTTATTTAAACAATTTAATTTTTGTTCTGAAATTACTAAACCATTCTCTTACAATTTTTGAAAAATTTTTAATGTTTGAAATGCTCTCGATTAATTGAAAATATAAGAACATCATCAATGTAAACAATAGAAAATCTAGTGTATTCATTGAATATTTCATTCATCATGTTTGAAGTCGAAGGGCATTTTGAGACTTAAGCGGCATCACATTCCATTCATAATGTCAAATGGAACGATGAAATGCGTTTTGTATCTATATACAGTTTTAATTGGTATAAAACCAGTTTATATCAAATTTTGAAAAAATTGTTGCATTATAAATCCTTTAAATTAATCCTTTTTATTAGGTATTGGATACCTAATCCATTGTGAGACTTTTATTGATGGTTTATAGTAATCACTAACCTTGAGTTCCCTTTTTCTAATTCGGAAGCTTTTGGACATAAAGGCGCACAACTCCATAGTGAATGACTAGGTCTTATAGTTTTTATTTAAGAGATCATTAATCTCTTTTTTGCAATATTCAAGGAGTTAGGACTCAGACTTGAATGAGTCACAGCTTTGTAGGAATTTATTTTTGAGGAAATCTTTTCATATGGTAAAGAAACCATATCTTTGTTTTCTATTCAAAATGCATTTTGGTATAGAGAAAATAAAGATTTTAACTCTATTTATTTTGGATATTTTTATTCTTATTTGAATTTGTTACATTTGTAAGTTTTCTTCGGTTTTCTTATATTGTATTTCTTTGAAGAAATTTTATGTTTTTGTTTTCTTTGAAATAAAGAAATAAAATCTTGAACTTGATTTATTTCTTTAACTTGATACCTCTTATAAATTCAAGTGTTTCTTGACCATTATATTTAGTTTTAATGCTTTATTATCATTTGAAAAGGATAAAGTTGTGTTAGGAAAGGTTCTAAAACAATTTGATGACTTATATTTTGACTAGTAAGAATGAAGTTTTAATACAAATACCATTTTGCAAATATGACCTTGTGGTATTTTGTATTGAACCTTCAAGGATCATTACTAGCAGTTGATAATCTTTGAGATGTTTTTGCAAAATGCCTCGGTAGGGATTAATCCTTCTGTATACAATTTAAATCGACTCTGAATCAATTAAAGCTATAAAAACTTCTTTGTAATCAGGATTGATTCTCAAAGTTATCTTTGTATACCATCTCTGTTTTTGTACTATAGTCATACTATGTACAAAAGTTTCAACTTCTTCATTTGTTTCTTCTGTTAAATATTCTTTTTGGATTTCTAAGTTGGTTATTCTTTCTCCTAGGTTTTGTGTCTGATTTTTTAATTCATTTATTTAGTACATTTTGTTTACTTCTTTCTGCAAATCTTGCAAAGTTGCGAGGTTCACATTTTATAATATTGAAACATATCTTTTCTAATTTAATCATTTGATAATTTATTTGGCTTTGGTTTTGAATTTTGTTTGTTCAAACCTTTTATATATTTAACTGGTCTCTTTGTCATTATCGATCAATCATTTCAAGAAGTAATTCTTGATCATTTGATAACATATTTATTTGACATAAGCAATTTTCTATTTTCAATTTCTTTTTCATTTTCAGAAATTTGTTTGAGATTATCGGTTCCAGATGAAGTATTATTCTCGAATAATAATCTTCTTTATCGATAAAACACCTTGTTTTCTGATTAGGGCTATATGACCTTTTGACTATTGAAACATCTAACCTCTTTTTTATGATGTTTTTATTTTGTTATTCTCGGAGGTTTTTGGATTTAAATTTTTATCTTCAAATCTTTTGAATTTTATAAGGTAATTCTATATTTTAAATGCGGAATAGTAGATGAATAGTCTACTTCTTCTAGATTTAAGTTTAACTGAACATTGATCTTCTGGAAGGAGTTCTAATTTCTAAATAAGAATTAGAAGACCTTGCAGAATATGATCTTGTTAAGTTTTCTTTTCTTGGCTCAAAATTAATTTGAACATTTCCTTATCCATCTTCTATTATGGATAAGAGATTTTGAGTTATTCAATCAGTTTTAGACTATATATATATATATTGATATATACATATCTATATAGATATATAGATATCTATATATAAAAATATATATATATATATAGATATCTATATATATAAATAGATATAGATATATATATAGATATATAAATCTATATATAGATATCTATATATATATATATTTTTATATATAAATATCTATATATCTATATAGATATGTATATATATATATATATATATATATATATATATATATATATATATATATATATACATAACTATATATATATAGATATATAAAAAATCTATATATCTATATATATATATATATATATATATATATATATATATATATATATAATATCTATATATATATAGATATATAAATCTATATATATACTCCCTGCATATATATATCTATATATATATATATATATATATATATAGATATCTATATATATAAATCTATATTTATATATATAGATGTATATACATATCTATATATAGATGTATATAGATATATCTATATAGATGTATATAGATATATCTATATAGATATATACATATCTATATAGACATATATATATATATATATATATATATATATATATATATATATATATATATATATATATAGATTTATATAGATATCTATATATATATATAGATATATATATATCTATATAGATATATCTATATACATCTATATATATAGATATGTATATACATCTATATATATAGATATTTATATATATAGATATATACATATTTATATATATAAAGATAACTATATATATATATATATATATATATATATATAAATATGTATATATCTATATATACCGAAAATAGGGGGTCAGATTGACTGCGATCAGCGATGGAATACAAGTGGATGTCGGTTACCGGCATACACTTGAGAAGAATCGAGCGAGAGTCTCCTTTGTGCGAGGGCTCTGCTGAATGCAATTCTTGTAAATAGCACATATCTGTCCCAAACAATCCAATATATGCAATATAATCCCAACATGAGTAAAATTGCCTCTTTGGCTCATAAACCAACCCTCATAGATCAATTATCATAACTATTCTTCAATTATCTCCCGATAATTCAATACTTGATAACTTACTTTGTTTTATACAAACATATATTAAATCTACAATTCTAATACATGTTATGTCCCAAAAAACCATCAAGCCACAAGCCAGAAGCTGTGAAATCAACCTCAAATGTTTTGTCTCCTCAGCGCTCTTGTACTGAAATAAGGGTCCCACAATGAGTGAGCTAAAGCTGGAGTAGGAGAATAAGCCCTAAAGTGGGCTACTCACCACCCCTAAGTGCGATTGCAATGCTCTAAGTAAACACACCTCAAGTAAATACATGATCTACTTGAATGTCTACATGTCATCCCCATGTCACGAGTCCTCACTTGACTCCACTCACACTTACTAAGCCATGTGAGAAAATAATCATTTCAAAACAAAACCCGTTGTTCTTGAAAATACACTGAATGTTCGGTAAAGATAATGGACTACCCTCAGGGTGAATTGGTTGGGTGAGCTTTCAGCTTAGTCATGGTCCTCATCCGAAATGATCTGTTGGCCGTCTCCAGGCTGATTCTCGAATATCATCCTTTGAAATTCCTTTGCGCCTTCCATATCGTTTTTATAAAAATACCTTGTCATGCGACACCTAACTCTGGAGTTACCCGGTGCATATGAAATGCATTCTGCCGTTTTCAAAACCATTTACACAATATGACAACTCTTATATTTTCAATCCTTCTGATTACACGCATGTAATTGATGATATCGACTTCATCACCCCAGATTGGCTCAGCCAGGCAAATCATAATTTCATCTCCGATGGCCTATGCTCACAATTATATTCCATATAATTAGATACAAATCCTAATTTTTTTATTTCCCAATAGCTATACATACACAATTATATTCATATAATTGTGACCTCATATTAATCCTCATTAAGCATTAACCTATTGATTTCTACACCACACAAATCAAGTCACTCACATTCATACAATTTCATACCAAAACACATGGACAATTTCAGCCCCTTTATCACAAACCGGGTGTTTTACGGAGTCCCAAGAAAAGCGAGTAAGTGGTGTCACGGGCAGCCACACCCTACGGTTCCTCTTGGTGGGCAGATTTCCATTCCCAATTCCGGTCTCTAATCACCCAAAGCATAATTTATTCGTAAATTATCACAAAACACCCCCAGTCGGTCCCGAAACAAGGGAAGTGGGCGTCACGGGCAGCCACTCATCCTATCGGTTCAATTTTGAAACCGATTTCCATAGCTATTCCCGATTCTATTGCATACCAACATAGAATTTAATACACAATTCTAACACAGCAGCCCTAGGGTTTACGGGTATCACGGACGGTGAGAATCTCAAAATTCACAATTCGGTCCCATGTTTTGGGACCGATCCTCTGACCCATTCCGGCCTTTTCCACTAATATGATTTAAAACAAAAAATTCTGGAATTTAAGACACTGAGCAACCTAATTTACAGAGTGGATGGTGAGAGAAATCACAGAGAATTCTAACAATTCAGTCCCATGTTTTGGGACCGGTCAAACGGCCCCTCACGGCCTCAAACCAACTGAAGCTATCAAAACCCTTAAAATGGGAATAAAAGCATGAAGTAGAGAAAATCCTACCTCTTGGGGTTGTCAAAACTCGCAAACCCCGGGGTCCACGCGTGCTTTGCTCCAGCATTAGACGTTCTTTTCCCTTCTTGCTCAAAGTCGAAATCCAGTCCGATTCTTGAGATAACCTAGAGAGAAGGAGGACCTTCTCACTCTAAAATTGCCATTGAAGCCCACTGCATCACCAAATAATGCCCTTCACGTTTTTGCTCTTGGTGTTTATGTGGAGAAGAAGACTATTGGATATTTTGTCTTCTAGTCACTTAAAATCAATTTCATATCCGATTATGTCACTCGTTTCCAGTTTGATATTGGTATTTCGCCGGTCATTTTCATCATTTCTCTACTCATACCACTTATGGTACATGAGTACATGTTATATGTGGCTTTGATCGCGTGGCTTAGGTTACGACTTCCCATTGTGATCATGGCAATCTGATCATTGTTTGAAATTCTGAAATTTTATGTGCTAACTAGATTTTGCGAGACGGTCGCAATTGTATAATCAGTTTTAAATGCATCCGAATCTGAAAATTAATTACAGTTTTTAACCGTAATTACTTTATAATCAAATTTACGATTTTGCCCTTATTCCAGAAATTGGAATTTCTCGGGTCTTACAATATATATATATATATATATATATATATATATATATATATATATATATATATATATATATATATATATATATATATATATAGTTAACATCTATATATAAATATGTATATAATATATATATATAAATCCCTCATATAAATATCTATATATAGATATATATTATAATATATAGATATATATAGATATCTATATATAGATATATACATATTTATATATATAGATAACTATATATATATATATATATATATATATATATATATATATATATATATATATATATATATATATATATATATACTCTACTATATATATATATATATAATTATCTATATATATAAATATGTATATATCTATATATATAGAATCTATATATAGATATCTTGTAAGACAGAAAATTCGATTTATGGAATGAGACGAAATCGTAATTTTAATTACGAAAATTGTAGTACGGTTAAAAATCTAGAAGTAATTAATTCTCTAGATCTGGATGGCAGTTGCCGTTGGAATCATCATGAAATCTAATTGCTGCCAATAAACTATGACTGGAAGGCGGGTAAATTAGAACAATTACTGAAATCATATATTCAGATCAAATTAATCGATTTGGCAACACATATAACTCATGTACTTAATAAATATTTATAAGTAGAGTGATGAAAATGGAAAGGCAGATAGTGCGAAAATCAAATGCGAGAGTATAAAGGTCATTAACTAAATCTTAAGTTACTAAATGACATAATAGGGAATGGTTCTCCTTCTTCTACATTGGGCCAAAGGAAAACGTGGGAGCTCATTTCGGTGGGAGATGTAGTGAGCTGAAAGGGTTTTCTAGAGAGAGAGGTCTTTCCTTGCCTGCAGAAGCCAGCGATCGGGCCAGGTTAGTTTCGACGGAGCAAGAAGGAAAACGTTCTCTGTGGACAATGCGCGTGGACCGGGTTTGCGGTTTGACAACTCCAAGAGGTAGGATTTTCTCCTACTTGTGTTTATTCCATTTTAGAGGTTTTGATGTTTGATTGGTTGAGGCCGTGAGAGTACATTAGGTCAGTCCCCAAAACATGGGGACAGATTGTGGGGAATTTTCTTAGGATTTTGGGTTGCGTGTGCCTTGAGGGCGAGGAAATGGAGCTGTTTGTGTGAATTTAATTTATTAAAGTAAATGCTTGAGATGATAAAGAGTGGGGAATGGGCAAGCAGTCGACCCTAAAACATGGGGCCAGAAGTGTTAAATTTTTGGGGCCAGGTTGGGCAATCTAGACCTTTATTCTGTTGACATGGGTCTTTTGTGTTAATTTATTCAACAGAATTATGCTTTGGTGTTTATGAGACCGGTAATGGGTAGAAATTCGAGTTCCAAAGAGTGGCTTGAGATTGAATAGTGAAATTTGCCACGTGGGCGATATGCTAACTGAGTTTGAGGATTGTTAAAAGCAGTCCCGAGGGTTGTGAGAAATGGGCCATAAATGTCGTGTTTTGGTATGGATTGGGTGGAATGGTAGGTGGTTAACGGAGTTCCTGAGGTGAACCCATTGATTTGTGATTTTCGAGGGATATTAACCAGGGTTTCACTATTCCCGAGTAGTGTTCCTAAAACATATTTCGTGAAATTATGTGTTTGGTTAAGTAGTTAGTCCCGAATTGCTTGTGTGTTTGGGCTGTGTAGAGCCTAATTTTGATGTGTGAAATGGTATTACATAACATGTTTGTGTGATTTAATTTTTATGCGAGTATATTCATATTTATATATTTGCATGTGAGTAGGCGAGATTGGAGCGGCATACGTACGTTCCATGTACAACTGGAACATCCTAGGATGATGGGAGTTAGTGCATGGAGATGAGTCTAGAGGAAAGTGGATTCGGAGGTAGTCTAAAAATATTAAATGATCGGAGTAGTCCAAAACTAAATAATATATCCAACCGTCGGGGCGGCCCGGTTGATATTTATTCATCGGAGGGTGATCCTGAGCTATCTTCTATCCAGTCGGAGCGGCCCGAGTTGATATAGTATTCATCGGAGGGTAGTCACAAACAATTAATATATATCAATCGATCGGATGGCCCAATTGATATATATTCCTTCGGAGGGGTTGCCCACTAATAAAATGATAATTCTCATACGAGGCTTAGAGGCGAGTGTGAGAGAATCAGTGAAGGACTCGGGATGAGTTAGTCTGTAGACATTCAAGTAGGATCATGCATTTGCTTGAATGTTTGTTTAATTCAGGAACATTCACTGCTTAGGTGGTGAGTAGCCCACTTAGGGCGGTCTCTTGAGCTTTAGCTCACCGAGTCGTGGGATCCTTTTTACCGGGTACGGGAGCGTGCGAGGGACGAGCTCATCCTAGGGCCGTGGATTAGAGAAAAGCCGGGTTAATGGCTTTGGCTTGACGATATCTACATGTATTAGAATTTTCCTAACAATATATGTTGTATAAAATAAACGTTTGAACTCTTGTAACTATTGGGTATATAGTTGAATTCATAGTTAGTATGCATTATGGTATGGTGTGGGCCCAAGTGGCGCCGTATTACTCCTTGATTTGATCTCTTGGATATATTGAATATATTGAATTTGCTTGGGACCGGGTTTCATGCGGTATTTAATTGGAGTAGAGCTCCTAGTACAAAGGAGACTTTGCAGATTTTCTAAAGAATGTCGTCGGGTGGCTTGACCTCCCTTGTATTCCGTGGGTTGTGGGTAGTCAACGGACCCCCGGGTTTTGGGGCGTCACATATCTATATATATAAATCTATATATATAGATGTATATAGATATATCTATATAGATATTTATATATAGATTTATATATATTTATATATATATAGATATCTATATATAGATTTATATATCTATATATATATCTATATCTATTTATAGATATATAAATCTATATATAGATATATAAATCTCTATATATATATATATAAATCTCTATATATATATATATATATATATATATATATATATATATATATATACTGCTATATATATATATATATTGTGAGACCAGGAAATCAGATTTCCTAAGGAAGGATAGAAGCAGTAATTTCGGTCAAAATCCGAATTTTCTAGATTTCGGATGGCCGAAGCGGACTTCTCATTGAACTCGTCTCATGAGAAATTTGCTTCTTGTCGAATTTACGTTAGATTAGGGTGGAGTCGGGATTTCACGTTTTTCGAGGCGTGGGGTGTAGGATGACAAATGAGTTAGGGAGTGCCACATGCCACGCAAGAGAGTGACACTGGCATGGAAAGAATGGCTCACAATTAGCCATGTGTGGGAAATGGATCCCATGGCTCACATTGAGCCATGTAAGAGACAAATGTCATAAAGAAAAGAAAACCAAATAGAATGAAATAAGAAGGAAAAAGAACGTGGGGAGAAGGAAAACAAATCATCATTAGCCATTTAGTTTGGTTTAGAGAGAAAATTAAAGCTTCTCTCTAAGATCTACGACGTCGGACCGTGTTTCGGCAACCCCTTGAGCAAAGTTGATACGTCGAGGCTACGTGTGAGTACTAGTTCTGGGAGTTTCGACAAACTCAGGAATGTAGGGGGTTTTTCTCCTACTTGCTTTACTTTTTGTAAGGGCTTTGTGGATAGGGTTGTTGAGGCCACAGATGGCCGTGGTTGGTTCAAGCTGGACGAGTTCAGAAATCCCACTAGAGTGTTTGGATAGTCACGAATTTGTTTATGTGATTGTGTGATGTGTGTTGTTGCGCCTTGAAAATAACATGCGATTGTGATGTTGTAGCGGTTCAGAGATGAATTTACGGTTGTCTGCTAACCCATGAGCTAAGTTTATGTTTATTAATATAGCCAGAATAGCATGATGTATGGGACTTAAAATTGTTAATATATGCATGAGTGATATATTAGCATGTGTTGTATGTTTGGTGTGCCATTGCGTTGCACTTAGGTGGGAGAAGTAGCAAGTAGGGAAATTCCCTCTTGGGCTGCTCCTGGAGTCGTGGGACTATTTTTTAAGTCCCAGAGGCGCGCTTGGGGGATGGGACGACCCGGAGGGTTTTTAGGCGAAGAAAGCAGCCCAGGAATGGCCTTATCCACGTATTTACGTTTTTGAAGTACAGGCTAGAGACCCATTTTTTGTATAAATTGTAATTGAACAAAATTGTAATAAATCAATTTTGTGTAAAATATATAATTGTGTTGAATGGATATATGGGCCCAATCGAATTTGGTTTACACATGTACGTGCCTGCGATGTGAGATACGTAGATTTCAGCGGGTTGTGGTAGTGACGGACACCACAGGATTGGGGCGTCTCACATATATATCTATAGATAGATATACATATATATAGATATGTATATATCTATAGATATATCTATATACATCTATATATATAGATATCTATATATAGATTTATATATCTATATATATAGATGTATATAGATATATCTATATAGATATATAAATCTATATATAGATATCTATATATATATATATATATATATATATATAGAAATATATCTATAGATAAAATATCTATATATATAGATATGTATATACATCTATATATATCTGATATGAGCCTATATCTATATATATATATATATATATATAGATATTTATATATAGATATATACATATTTATATATATAGATAGCTATTCATCGGAGAGGTTGCCCATAATAAATTAATAATTCTCATACGAGGCTTAGGCGAGTGTGAGAGAATCGTGAACCGGGATGCGAGGTTGGTCACGTAGACATTCAAGTAGGATCATGCATTTCTTGAATGTTTGTTTTAAGTGGAACATTTACTACACTTAGGTGGTGAGTAGCCCACTTGGGGCCGATTCTCCCTCTTTGAGCTTTAGCTCACCGATGATGGGATCCCCCTTTTCACGATTACGAGGGGAGCGTGCAGGAGAAGACTCATCTAGGGCCATGGATTAGAAGAAAAGCCGGATTGTGGCTTTGGCTTGTGATATCTACATGTATTAGAATTTTCCCTAATTTTAATATATATTTGTATAAATAAAACATTTGAACTCTTGTAACTATTGGGTATATAGTTGACTTCATGGTTAGTATGTGTGGGGATCATTGTGGAAGCTAAATGGCAGGTATTACTCATGTGATTTGATCTCTTGGATATATTGAATATATTGGACTGCTTGGGACAGGTTTCATGCAGGTATTTTAAGTGGGTAGAGCTCCCCGTACAAAGGAGACTCTGCCCGATTTTCTAAAGTGGCGTCGGGTAACCGACCTCCATAATATTCCGCGGAGTTGGGTAGTGACGGACCCCCAGGATTAGGGTGTCTGAATACATTTGGGAGTTGTTTTTTGGTGATGCTTTTGGAGTATTTGAGGCTTTTGGTTGGGTTTTGAAAAATGGACAAAATGATAAAAATCACAGGCAATGTCGGGTCTTACGCCGCGGCACTGGGGTTCGGCCGCGGCCGAAGGTCCAGCCCATGTGGGTGAGAGGATTTTGTGTCCGGGTTCGCGCGACCGCAGCGGAGAGGCACGCCGCGACGAAGGGCTTCGCCCGACATAGCCATTGTTCACGGCATGGAAAGGTGCCGTGTTTTTGGTTTTGTTTGTTGTTCGTTTGCCAAAGACTCGTCACATTGGACTATGAGGACCACACTAAGTGTATGAAAGGATCCATACATGTTTGTAATAAGGTCAAGGAAACAGAGAAATTAGACTGCACTCGCGTACCGATGTTAAAATGCATTACCCCTATGATAAGATAGTAGGTTCCCGAGCACATATTATTATAAATCGCAGAAGTATTCAGATATTGAATATACGACACTTTTAGCCAGGCGGGCAAGCACGCCTCCGATCGCGCTTTAAGTACTTTAAGAGTGCTACGACATCTTCGCCGGATGCAGTATACCTCCATTAGTGCTTTTCAAGATTCGCAAGGCAACGACTGCTACATGGGCGCACAAGTCTCATCGCGCCAAGACTTCGCTAAGGATAAGACACTTCAGGTGGGCAAAGATACGCATAAGACGGTACTTCTGATCAGTTCTTCTGGTTATTCTACTTTGTGTTATCACATCTTTGAAATATCATATCGATATCTCGAGGCTTGTTATGTGTTTGTGGTCCCACCATTTCTTATTATCGGGTCTGTAATAAACAATATATGATAAGAGTCCTAAGGTCGAATAAGAGCAAAGTAAAGTATATCGTTATGTTTTGAAATGTACCTACTAAAATTTTTAGTATGAATCTTAGAAATCTAATTTCTAGAATACAAGGTAATCGTAATTTTCAATTAAAACACTTTGCTAAAAATTTGTAATTAATTGATTCGGATGATCTAAACGGATTTCACCCTGGAATCGCCTTCACAAATCTGAATGCAAAGACGTAAAGTTTCGTAATTTTCCCGAGACAATGACCCCAGATGCAGGCATCGCTTGTGCCTTGAATTTTATTTTCGATGTTAATTAAAAGTCACATATAGCATGTACTCATGTACCATAAGCGGTGTGAGTAGAAGAACGATGAAAATGGACTTGGCCAAGTAGTGCCGAATATCAACCGGTGGAAAAGAATATAAGCACTATCATAAATGTTTATGATCAAGACTAAATAGTGTACATGACCATCTTCTCCATTTAAACTAAAAGAGAAAACGAATTGTATATAAAGAGGTCCAAAGGGTTGCCAAAACTGAATGGAGATTCTAGAGAGAAGGTCTCTCCACTTCTCTCTAGATTTGTGACAACCACCGCTTGCCGCCTTCTAATAAGAAGGAATGCTTCACGCGGAGAGCGCAACGTGACTCGGGACGGAGTTTTCCAAACTCGAGGTAGGATTTTCTCCTCACGGTTTTAGTCTCATTTTAAATGTTTTACTAATGTTTCGTCGGTTGGGAGGCCGTGAGGGGTTTGTTGGACGGCCCCAAAACATTGGACCGACTTTGTGGAAATTGGGATTTTTCGTCAGCCGTGACTCAAATTTAGAGGGCTGTTTGGGTGTTTTAAAAATATTTAATGCTAATCATGTATCGTTTGATCGAGGTCGGAATGGCCGTGGATCGCGTGGGTTCACTAAGTGAACAAGCTGAGTTTGGGATTTTTCAGAATAGTAACCAGGGTTTCACTATTCTCAAACAAAGGTTTTCTCAAAATATATGTCAGGTGAAATATTGTTTGGTCATGATTCAAATTGAATTACTTGTGATTGATCATTGTACCTGCTGAGCTAATTTTTATTTATGAAATGTATAATTACATAACATGATCAGGTGATTCGATTATGCAGTATATTCATGTTTATGTTATTCGTATGTGATTGGGATCAGATTGAACTCGGCACACATGCATCTCCATATAATCGAACATCCTAGGACTATAGGGGTTAGTGCATGAGATGAGTCTAGAGAAAATGGTTCTGAGGGTAGTCTAAAATATAAAATATCGGAGGGTAGTCCAAACAAATTATATCAATCGTCAGAGCGGCCCAATTGATATTCATCGGAGGGTAGTCCACAAACAAATAATATATCAACCGTCGGAGCGGCCCAGTTGATATATATTCATCGGAGGGTAGTCCACACAAACTAAATAATATATCAATCGCCGGGAGTTTTTCCAATTGATATATATACATCTGAGGGTTGTCCAATTAATAAAATAATAATCTCATACAAGGCTTAGCGAAAGGTGAGTATAGCCTGAGGACTCCTGGATCCGAAGTTGGTCATGCAGACATTCAAGTAGGATCATGCATTCGCTTGAATGTGTGTTTAATTTGGAACATTGCACCGCACTTAGGTGGTGAGAGCCCATTTAGTACATTCTACCGAAGCCAAATTTCACCTCGTCAGGATCCCCTTTACAAAAGTAATGAGCGTGCGAGGAGATCTGCCTGCCCCAGAGGCCGAAGTTCCCGTAAGAAAAAGTCGACGTGGCTTTGCTGATGTTTCACATGTATTAGAACCAATTAAGTTTAATATATGCATTGTTTAAGAGTGAAGATATCAGAACTCTCAGAACTATGGAATATATATAATGGTATGCATATCGATATATTTGATATATATATCGCATATATCGACCGCTGGGGACAAAGTTATATAGGTTTTTGTAATCATAGAGCTCCCCGCACAAAGGAGACTCGCCCGATGCCTAAGTGACATCGGTAACCCTGACGTCCACTTGTATTCCGCGGGTCGACGTGGGCAGTCAACGACCCCTGTTTAGGTATGCCACACTATATCGAGCTAGGTATACTAATACCTAGAGCTCTGCTCGTATCCATCACCATCAGGTGGCAGTGGAGTATAAAGTTTATAACCATGGATAGAAAATTTGGGCTTAGGCCATAGCCGACATATAATTCACCACCAGTGGCTTGACGCTGAGTTTAGGTATGGGATTACCTAGAAATCACTTCGACAAAACTAGACACTACATGCACGTGTGTTGATGTGTTTCAGCAGATTTTGTGAATTAATTGGTGATCAGGTATAACATGGTTTGTAATGTGTTATAACATTGTGTGCTTGGTGATTAGCAATACAGATGAGTTAATGAAATATTTTAGAAAATGTTCGAGTGGTATAGTGTACAAAACCTGAATAATGAAGGAAAATAAATTTTTATAAATTTATTTGAGCGAGAAAATTTTTCTGGAAAACTGAAAAGAAAATAAAATTTTATAAATTTATTTGGTTAAGAAGAGGAGAAAATAATTTTCTTAAGGTTTTATATGGTGTAAAATTGAAGAAAGTGAAGAAAATAAATTTTTATGAATTTATTTGATGTATTATGGAAAAATGGAAAAAAAATGATTTTAGTGGATTTTTGTGAGATTTTTCCAATTTCTCGAAATAAATGAAAAAAATAAATTAATTTTTGGCAAATCGCTTGGCCATCGCTCAAATATATTGAAAAAAATACTTTTTATCGTAATACGCTTTGTATCACAGGAAGGAAGCTTGAAGTATTTAGAGGTATTGTACAGAGAACAAAATTTTTGTATTGCAAGGTTGAGGTTGTATTGCAACTTAAAGGGCTTGTAGGGTGAGAATTGTATTGCAATAGAGGAGGTAGTAGGCTAGCCATTGTATTGCAGGATTGTATTGCAAGGAAGGCTTAAAGTAAAGGAAATTGTATTGCAATACAAATTTTGAAATGTAGAGAAGAAGGCTTGAGTAGCTTGAATTGTATTGCAAGAGAAGGAGGAAATTGTATTGCAACATTATATTGCAATATAGTGGGGAAGCAAACAACATATAAATTGTATTGCAATATACAAGAGTGTATTGCAAGGAAAGGAAGGAAAAATTGTATCAAGGTTGCAAGAGGAAGGTAATTGTGTTGCAATACAATTCTTTGTATTGTGACGAACAAGAATCCATGAACAAAAAGAACCGTGAATAGTAATCGCTGAACGCACCGTGAATAGTAATCCATGAACAAGAAATCGTGAATAGTAATAAGTGAATGTTAACGTTGACCATTAACTCGTGAACAAGAAGGGAAATTTTTTTTTTTTTTTTTGAAAATCCCAAATAAAATAAAATTTGATAAAATTTCTGAAAATAAATTTTCAAAAATAAAATTTTCGAAAAATAAAGTTTTGTTGGAAAACAATATTTTAAATGCAAATGTGGATTATTCTCAGACACAGAATGCAAAGCCATAACGTATACACCGATTTATGTGTATGATTAGTGTCTCTGGCCGGGTTGTGCTCTTAGAGGATATCAGAGCTGTAGTTAACTACCATTTGAAATCGTGATTGCGGTAGTTATGTAGAAATTATATGCATGGTGAAATGCGATAGGAAAAAGGGTAAATACTAAGGTTATGAGTAATGACTCAGTGGATTCAATCATGAAATGAACAAAAGGGCATAGAACCTAATTGAAATAAATAAATTGGAGTGGTTGGAAATTTAGCGCCACTTAGAAAATGAACTGCCATTCACATGGTTGTCAAGTCTATTAGCAATCGCATCTAGTTTGGCACTAGTTAGATTGAAGTGAAAATTAAATGACTCTTATCGCTACTGAACGGTATGTATGGCTAGTCGAGGACGAGGACGAGGGCGCCCACGGTAATCGGGTCAAACACCACCGCTGTTTGATCAAAGAGACTTTGCCGAGGCTGTGAGGAGACATGTGTCAATGCTGTCATCGCACCCGCTGGTATACAGGTGACGTGGAGATCCTAAACCTCCGCAGGTTTTAGACGTATCATCCTCCGACATCCACAGGGGGTGTGAGATCCGATGGTGTAGACCATTGGTTCACGCAGAACGAGAAAGTGTTAGAGGCTACAGATTACCTCCGACGACCCTGGACAGACTAGCCGCTCTAGCTAGAGAATGAGGCCCAAATATGGTGGAAATGGGCGTGACCTCTGCAGACCTTGCAGGAGCCGTCAGACGTGAGTATCCCCAGTGGAATAAAAATGGTATCAAGAATGTGATAGGTCGAGGTTGCGAGTTAGAGATCTCGGGACTCTACCACAAAGGACCCCGAGGATTGCGGACATGTCGAGTTCCTGGCGTCATCCTCGGGATGGATCAGTCGACAGCTTACAAGGCTGTTATCGATCGTGAGCGCAGAGAGCTACCGCCATACGCAGACTCCGCGGCTCGCATGGTATTTCGTGGGGAAAATCATGACATTTTGGCCCGCATAGCGATACGAGTCCAAGTATCGTGGATGCTGGGTTGGCTCATGAAGCCTTACCCTAGAGGACGAGGAGGGATCTGAAAGGATCTACCTCGAGTAGTGTGCAAATATGTGGATGTTTTCCAGATGAGCTACCTGGACTACCTCCACAGAGGGTAGTAGACTTCGGTATCGAGTTACACTCTGGTACTTCTCCCATCTCTATGACTCCGCATAGGATGGCACCGATTGAGTTGCAGGAACTCGGAGTCCAGTTACAAGAGCTATTGGATAAGGGGTTTATTAGACCGAGCACTTCACCACGGGGCGCTTCGGTTCTAGTTGCGAAGAAGAAGGACAAGACCCTTCGACTGTGCATTGATTAATGGCTACCGAACCGGTTAAGATCAAGAACTCCACCTAATATCGAGGATCGATGATTTATTCACTGGGCCGAGAAGAGCGAGTCTACTTCAAGATGCACTGCACCGGTTACATCAACCGAGGGTTAGGGAGACAAATATCCCTAAGACTCAAGTAGACGCCAAGTATGGCACTTTGAGTTTACTGGTGATGCCCATTGATCACTAATGCTTAGCAAAGATTTATGGATCTCATGCATGTGGTGTCTCAACCCTATCTAGATCGGGCTTTGTCGTAGTCTTCAGGATGACATTTTGATCTACTCCCTACCGAGTGGGAGCATGGAGATCACTGGTGATCGCTTACGCTTAGTCGAGAGACCATCACCAGACGCCAAGTTCAAGAAGTGCCAGCTTTGGCTTATCGAGGCAGATTCGGGACACGTGGGTGTTGTGATCGAGTATCAATCGACCTAGAGAAGGCTGAAGTGCTGATGAGTCGAGAGACCGAATGTCAATCTTAGAGATGAGGTTTCAGGATTACCGGTATTACGAGAGACACAAGAATGGGCTGAAGTTGTCCATTCGGGACAGATCGTGAGGACTCCCTCGCCTCTTCTACGGGATATGAACTCATGGTCAGGGACGACCCGACCACGAGAGAGAAATCGAGGATACTTGGAACACTCGGATACTGTGTTGGTAACAAGAGGGAGGATCAGCCTTTCTCCTAGTTCAGAAGAGGCATAAGACTCTCTGTCAATTAGTTTCGTGATTCAAAATGGATTGAGCAAGAGTGACGGGATTGCCTAGAGACAGGGATCCCAAGACTTTGGGACAATGCGTCCCACTGTACCGAGACGTGAGAGTATACGCCCATTCCTCCACACCCTAGTATGGGTCGAGGAACTGGGGCTACTTCTGTGCTATACAAGCACCCAAGAATACAGATAAAGCGCAGGGGCCAGAGTGTGGGTCAAAGTCGTGGACAGATCGTGAGTTCCGCAGCCGAAGCGCAGGACTTTGTGCGGTAGTAGACCTCGTTGGTTGTCGATTGTCGCTGATACGTGATGAGCCGACAACCACTCCGTCACGTGAATCGGGACCTTAGTCGGGCTGGGTCATACCCGACACTCCACATTGACGGGGCTTAGAGGTTAAGACCTCGAGAAGCCCCGACAGATGCTCAGGATGTAGGGTGAGAGTCAATTCGCATAGGCCTGTGATTATGAACGAGAGGTCTCGAGATTTTGCTCATGGTGGAACCGGATTGGTTGTCACGCAATATATACTATCTGCTCATGTGCATGGTGACATCAAGGCCGAGCCTGGGTGTGTGTGGGTGCACAGCAGGGCTTGGGTCTGTCTCACTTTGGTGAGTGTGGGGTGAGTTGTCTTTAGGACTACGCCTCCAACAAGCACTAAGGCCTGATTCAAAGAAGCGAAGAATAATTAAAGTGTGTCAAGTAAAGCGAAAAGGGGTCGAATCCCCTCAAGTGAGAATCCTGAGTTAGGGGTGTAAGAGACCCAGGAGATATCCCGACTTCGTGATAATGAATAGGGCTTGAAGTGTGGTTTGAGGTTATGTGCCCGAGATGAAACACAGGACATGGTTATCGCAGACTTCAGAGCCGAAAGTGATGTGAGCCTGGGGTGACTCCGAGGGTCGGATACCCTGAAATCGTGATCGGGTGCCGATGAGCCGTGGCAAGGGCCTCTAAGAATGGATGTCATGCATGGCATGGGATTGAGTTGATACCCATTGATTGTCGTTGATTGTGACCTTGAGAGGTTAGCTACACACCAAGCAAGGGTTGTGTAGGGTTACGTGTGTATGGATTATATTACTGCAAGTTAGAGGCATGTCATGTAACATGTGTCCCGGATCATAAGGGTAGAGAGGATTAATTGCCCTTAGTGGAATTCGCCACAACAATAGTTCATCGAAGCGTATACGGTAATGGCACCATATGAGACATCGCGGTGGGAGGCCATGTAGATCATCGCTATGTTGGACCGATGGCGGAGAGAACTCCATCACCGGTCCCGATCCGACAGGGACACCTCCTCGAGAAGGTGAGTTGATACGA